>WOVY01010626.1:235000-783494 GCA_013436015.1 Rhipicephalus annulatus | reverse complement strand
ACAGGATTGATTCCCAGCCACAGCACTCACATTATAGTGGGTGCGATATGTACTAGTGCAATGCACTTGAATAGAGAAGGAAAATGAAGAGGAATGACTGGGGAGTTAACCAAGCTTTGGCTAAGTTGGCTACGATACACTTGGGGTGGGGAAAGGGAGTATGATAAAAAAGAAGAGATAGGGGAAAAAAGAAGAGTAAGAAGAGTTCCATTGATAGTCAACTAATTTGGGTTTCAATTTGAGGTCAAAATAATTTGGCATTCACTGCTACAATGCATCTCATCATCAGGTTATATTTTTGCAACACAAAACTGTAGAACTTGACTTTAATTCTCCTCTAAACTAGCATAAGTGCTCAGTGCTCTCATAGGTGCACAGTGCTTGCGAAACCCTGCTCCCAGGTTTGCTTGTTTGGAAGTCTGGTTCATCACATATTTTATGGCATTATTAGCAGTGTGGTTTTAGGCCCTTCCTGATTGCTCTGTCCCTCTCCCCCTTTTCTTCCTTTTTTTTCAAAACTTTAAAATCCAGAAGACAGGTATACCGGTAAACATTTACAGCCAAGTAGTTTACACTGCATGAGAAAGAGAAAACGCTTGAAACGGTTGTAATGTGTTGAAGTGGCCCATATTCACGCATATTGCAAATCAACAACACGATTCCTTCATCTTCCTTATGGAAACTTATGTGCAGCAGTCATGCAGCTATACTGCGAGAGAAATAAATGTTCAAGACGAATAGAAATGTTGAATGAAAGTTACTGGCAGGAGAATGCAAAGTTTCCATTCCTTGAAAAAGTTGCTTGAGATTTACAGCTCACCTCAAGGATCAATACCGATTCTGTGCAATTAGAGGCAACTGCAGGTCAAAAAAAGGTGAATCATAAATCCAATCGAGGGAGCAATTTAAACATTAATATCACTAAGCACTTTTACTAATATCCTAATGAAGATTGCAGCAGAATACGCAGTTGCAGACATGTGCGCAAGTAGTAACAACGAAAACGCTCAGCTAGAGGTTCAAGTCTGAATTCTAGCCATGGCAGCACATCTTTATGATGCAGGAAAAATAAAGAAATCACGAAAATGACCGGATCTTGGATGAAAAAGCCAGAACATTGTTTATTAGCAGTTTTTAAAATGCTCGATTTGTGCAACTTTTCAATTATGTTCAAGAATTAGCTCGTTAATCTCTTGCTTGGAGTGCAGATTCATTTCGACCATTGTCACCCTTCTTCCTCTGAGGTCCCTGGAACCAAGTGCCCCTACCGGTACAGACATGGCAAAATATCCCACCTCAGCCTTTATTCCTGTACAGTTCAACCAGCAGCCTATCTTCCCACTGCTAAATAAAAGTGGAGATGAGTAAGCTGTGCAAGCATGAACTTGGCTGCATGAATCTGAAACAGCACCCCAAAGCACAAGCTCTCGTAAGAAACCGTGATGTGTTTCACTTTGTTCTGACTATAGAAATTTAAGCAAAATTGGTTGAAAGACAAAAATATGAAAACAGGTGTGCTTTTTATTTCTGTAATGTGCATTGCAGTAAAGTGATTGTGTAAAGAAAACACTCACAGATGGAGCAGCTGAATGGGTGCCAGGCGTTCTTTGGTTGAAGGGGCAGTCACATTCAATGGGCTTCTTGTGCAGCCCTGGCGATGCTATAAAAACAGCAAATGCTAGTGCCTTCATTCCAACTTCGATCACGAGTGAGCACTGTAACATACTGATCAAGCACCCCTTTTTACTTTACAGGAGACCTGAAATATAATTACTGTCCGAAGGATTTTCGACAAACGTGTGAAGCTGGTGTGGAACTCTAGCAACAGGTCATGCAGCCTTCGTTTGTTTTCGTCAGGAAGCGTGTGATTTATGTTGACGCCACGAAGAGGTGCTTCGGGATTGTTGGTTGCTTCGGAAGCAAAACACTCGGTCGCATTGGTTACTGGGTTGGAATGGGTGATGACAAAGAGTTTGTAGACAAGGAATAAATCACACCTTCTGAATACCACTTCTTGATGCCTAAAAACAAGCAAGGAGGCTGCTTGTACCTTCTTGAAGATTCATGATGTTTACATAGATGAATTACTCAATACACAAATACCACGCAGGCGTCTTTTATATAACAATGATATGCCTACTGAGCCGTTATCAGAACTCCTAAAATCGTTGTTCCTTCAACATACCACCTACTCTTCCATCCTTTGTTCACAATATACTTTATTTCTTTTGAATAATAGATTAAGCTACTAATCAAACACAAACACTCTCTGATCAGGCCATCCTAGAAACATTAAATGCCTGCTTCTTGTTTATGAATATTGTGAGCATTATTTTTGCGTTACATCTTCTCATCTGTACATACTCATCATCACCACTCTAGTTTGGGTTGTGGGGCACATACTCGAGATAACAACGAAGTCTTGAGGGTCTTAAACCTTGTCTTACAATATACCTATCACTGAAGGAATTAAAGCAGTGAAGTCAGTCATAGCAAGCGAACGCATAAACTTGAAGGTTGCCTCTCGTTACTAAAACTAGTCCTCAAACTTAGTTATATAAAATTGTATTCATGCAACCTAATTTTGGAAAGAGTATGGGAACCCCTTATGCACCACCATTTTTATGGCACCATTAAAATTGAGAGCTCTTCAAGTAGTCTCTGGTAACAATTTCCACCAACATCTGTTACACAGATGACATATTCACTATATGTGAACATATTACAATAATATTATTTGGTGTTTAACGTCGCAAAACCACAATATGATTATAAGGGCTGTGAAATGGAGGGCTCTAGAAATTTTGGTCATCTGGTGTCCTGGCATCGGAATGTGCACGAGCCTCTAGCCTTCCACCTCGATCAAAATGTGGTCGCAGCAACCAGGATCAAATCTACCACCTTCAGGTCAGCAACTGCGCACCTAACTGCTACACCACTGTGGCATGTGAACATGGCATAAGTGCACTAAATGCATTCATTTGGGACAAGGTTCACCCTAGTACAAATTTACCATGCACCATCCTTTCAGGGAACGTACTTCCTAGATATGACGGTATCTACTGAAACATTGAAACGATATTAAGGTTATGCTCAACATATAGCGAGTAATAGGCAACAATACATAAAATACACAAGCCATCAGTCGTGACACTGCAAACAGAAAACATTGATCGGACATTCGAAGCGTTTAGGATAGGTCTGTAGTGAGAGCAATGACTACGCTCACCAGTTAAGCAACTCAAAGGAGACATTTGTTAAGAGAAATGAGTCGCACAACACTCTAAACAAGGTCTACAATGAATCTTGAAAATTATAAAATAAGCACTCCCTGAAGATGCCCCGTTGCACAGCCTAACCATCTTCTAGCTTTTACAATCAAATACCAAAATGCACATCCAAATTTTAATATCCTTCGTAAGCATAATCTAACATTAAAAAGCAATGAGTGCCTTGAAAAAGCGTTCCCAAAGTGCCAAAGGTCATGCATCATTGCAATAGGAACTTTAAGGACATGCTAGTGCATTCAAAAGTAAACTCCCATTTTTTTAACACCTAGTTCTCGTCTAAGATGCAAGATCTGCAAACACCCTAAAGATTGTACTAGCGTTAAAAGAACCATAAGTGATTATGTATATCATACTAAATGTAGTTTTAACTGCATAATTCAAACATGATCAACATGATCAAATGCTCATATTGTCATAAACAAGACAGCTCGTTATAGTTTGATTAAATGGGCATCGAGCAGAGACGGCAAATAAATTACCGAAAGTGGTGGTGTAGCATTTTATAACAGCAGGACATGTCATCGATTATCTTGAACCTTACATACTGTAGTTAGCTTTTCGGCAAAAAAAAATATTGCCACACGTTATACACAAGTTTAATACATCCCAGCCAACAAGTATAAATGTTTCAAAGGGGGCTCTCGGATCAATTTGATATGGCACATACACAATGAATATCAGCGAAAATCAAGCCGTTTTTCTAGGAATTTGTAACGCTACTTATCCCCAATTTCACGTGGTGCATCCTCGAGGCAAGGATAATTCAGCAACACGTTTTCTCCCTTTCTAATGACCCCTCCCTCCCTCCTTTCTGTTTCATGGGCTTTAGACTCGGCCGATTCAGCATGTCAGCTCCTCCTTTTCATCTGCCTCTATTTTCAATGTGGCCTCTCCTCCATCGTTTACAGAAAATGAACTATGGTATACAAGGGCTGACTTCTAGCCTTGTTGGTTTGACTTATCTGAAATATTTTGTGGTCACTTGCTGAACATTGGCACCAGTGTACATGTGTTCCCTTCGTCTTAATAAATCCGCCCTACACAGTTCACATAAGGTCGGTGGTTGCAGCCTTGAACAAGTATGCATGTGGAAGCAGTGGGTGAAGTGACAGCCAGTATTCAAAAATTTTTCATCTCTTCGAGCTTTCGTCTTCGCCTCAACTTCTGTCTTCTTTTATTTCATAACATTAAACTTCCGAATAAATAATAATAAAAGATGCTATTGCTTTGTATACCCATTGTTACAGTAGCTCATTTTTTGTGTAGATTTTAATATATCTTCTATGTGCACAATGAGCTTGGTTTCTTATGTGCACTAAAAGTATACTACAAAGCAGAGCGATCATTTGATTCAGTTAATGAAGCAACGATCCCTCTTCATTCTTTATTTTCTACCTTCTTGCCTGGTCTACAGACTATGTACTATATTAAATTGAAATTATGAAGGAAACAAAAAGATCCTTATTTTCACATTATAGCATGAAAATTAGGATATTTAGTAAGTGTGTCTCTTCATTTTATTACCAGCATTTCAAGTGCCCGAGGAAAGACTGCTGGCAAACCAAGGAAGTGTTCCTTCCTAAGCAAAAGTGCAAAACATCCCCCCTTCTCAGACGCTTAAATTGTAATTTTTCAGTGGTTAATTATTTCAAATAGTTCAACAATTTGAAAATTAGACCAAATGTTACATATATCACGCTAATTTGTTATGCGAGACAAGAAGACGGCAGAGTGGATTAGAGAATAAACGAAGGTTAAGGATATCATAGTTGAAATCAAGAAAAGGAAATGGACATGGATCGGTCTTGAAGCGCGTAGACAGGATAACTGCTGGTCATTAAGGGTAATTAACTGGATTTCCAGAGAAGGCAAGCAGGTTAAAGGGAAACAGAAGGTTAGGTGGACAGATGAGATTAAGAAGTTTGTGGGTATAAATTGGCAGCTACAGGCACAGGACAGAGTTAACTGGCGGAACATGGGAGAGAGGCCTTTGTCCTGCAGTGGACGTAGCCAGGCTGATGATGATGATGATGAATTTGTTAAACCGCACTGAGCAGTTTTTCGGCTGTCACTCAGCATCGTCAGTGCAGCCGATTTGAACTCGTCGAGACGCTTCCGCTGCAGATCGGACACAGTATAAGAGCGACACGTGAACATATAACCAGCAACGTGTTTAGGTTACACGCATATTAAGCGGACATCATGAGTACACGTAGCGCCACAAGAGAAACCCAACAACGCGTATTGCGTTGTAGTGCCGCACTGAAAGCTCGGTAAACATTAAAAGTCCTTCTTTTATTGGAAAGACGTGTATTAGCCTCTACAATAATTTCAACAGGCTGCAGTACAAACTGAGCAACTTGCGCAGTGAGAACACTTTCGAATTGTGGTACTTTTAACAAGAAACTGTTTTACAATCGTTGCCACGATATTTATGGTGCAAAAGCGTATTTATCAAGAGATTAGTTAGAGTTTTACAACTTACCTGTCGTTGACAGAAAATTCACTATCAAGCTGAGAACATTTGTCTTCCTTACTGCAGTCAATGAAGAGCAGATTTATCTCAAGAACGAATGCTTGCGGCAAACAAACACGTAGCTCAAACTTGTGTTGGTTCACTGACACAACCGAAAGCCGCAATGACACTTTACTTTACTCAGGAGGTAACAAGAAAGACCCAGTAAAGACAACGTAAGCCAAGGTTGTTGCGAGCCAAATTCACCGCTGCTGTAGCTTCTCACTTGTCACCATTTCAAAAACCCCAGCGACAGTATTGTTGTTGTTGTTGTTCACCTATTGTTAGTAACGCACACCCACTATGGGGGATCGGCATGGCTTGCTTGCTTGATCCTTACATTTGTGGCTCTCACCCACTAAGGGGATTGGCCAAGAAGCCGGTGGTTATTGCAAGTCAATACCTTTAGGTTTTCCAGGCTAGATGAATATGATTACTTTGTTTTGACTGTGAAATTATTTTGTCACAATGTAGTATACAAGCTATTTACAAAGGTAATTGCTAGCAGAGTAAAGAAAACATTAGAATTCAATCAACCAAAGGAACAAGCAGGATTTAGAACAGGCTACTCAACAATTGACCACATTCATACTATCAATCAGGTAATAGAGAAATGCTCAGAGTATAACCAACCACTATACATAGCCTTCATAGATTACGAGAAGGCGTTTGATTCAGTAGAAATATCAGCCGTCATGCAGACACTGCGGAATCAGGGCGTAGATGAAATATATATAAACATTCTGGAAGAAATCTACAGGGGATCAACTGCTACCATAGTGCTTCATAAAAAAAGCAACAGAATACCAATAAAGAAGGGCGTAAGGCAGGGGGACACAATCTCCCCAATGCTATTCACTGCGTGCTTACAGGACCTTTTTAGAAGCCTAGAATGGGAACAGTTAGGGATAAGAGTTAATGGAGAGTACCTCAGTAACCTGCGGGGTAGGGGGAGACAGAAGGTTAGGTGGGCAGATGAGATTAAGAAGTTTGCGGGTATAAATTGGCAACAGCAAGCACAGGACCGGGTTAACTGGCGGAACATGGGAGAGGCCTTTGTCCTGCAGTGGACTTAGACAGGCTGATGATGATGATGAAAAAAAAGGAAAAGAAGGGAAATAATAGAATTTGTTGAATATCTGAGGTGTAATCATTATATGACATTCTTCTGAAGGTTAAATCATTACGGTTTATTAGCTAATTAATAACTGTTAGACTGGCTAGTAGAAATCGAAAGCTGCATGATCAATGGCTCAGGAAGGTAATCCTCTTGTGTTACATAGAAATTCGCAGAGAGCCCCACACATGTTCCTCTTGCTGTGCCCTAATAGAGCGGCCCCAAAAGTCAAAATATTAGGAGTAGTAAGTGATATTCCTAGTTTTTCGAATAAAATTTCGAAACAATTCTTTCTTTGATTTTTGAAATGGTGACAAGTGAGAAGCTATAGCAGCGATGACCAACAATTCGTGTTTAATGCTTTTTCGTCTTTAGCTTTTCATTTTGAATGTTTGGCGAAACTCACTTTTTCAGGCACTTGAATTCAATAGTCATCATCACCAAGCCCGCTTAAATTGAATGTGGAACTTCACGGCACCCAAAAATGTACTTTTACATATAATTTGCTGAGGACTTGCAAGGCTCCCACAATATGGAGCAGAGTCACAGTCACGCGTAAGCTCAGCGTTGCCTTGAAACACCTGTACGCGATACCTTAGCATAAGAGATAAATTATGACACAGAGGAAATAGGCCAAACCATAACTACTCTGATTTCTGAAACACAAGGCAAGAAGTATGCAAACTCAACCAATCCCCCCCCCCCAAAAAAAAAATACAACCGAAAAAAGCTACCCACTCAAGATATAAAACTGAATTTGCCGAGCTAAATTAGGTGATTTACAAAAGAAAATTGGCGACATAAGGATTTATAGCACCAAAGAAATACATTGAGAATTGAAAGAACAGACAGAGCGTGACAACACGAAGCTGCTAACGAATGCACACTCTAAAAGTAGGGTAATGTTATAGGCAGTTTCAGCAACATAGTAAAAGTTCCACAAGACTCTACTACATATGAGCTCTACAGCTCAAAAATAAGTCATCTAACAGCCAAGGAAGCCAGCATTCAACACAACACTTGAGTTCTAAGAGTAAATAAAAACGAAGAAAGAAAGAAAGAGAATGATAATCATAAGCCTAAGCATGAATGAATCCGGTTGAGTATCCTACCCTGAGAGAATGAAAGGAAAAGGGAATGGAATAGAGCCCTACAAAACATGACCCACAAAAATAATCCAGTGAAATTGTTGACTTGATCAAAGATGAAGAAGATCTCCTGTTTAATAAGCATGTGACACTTTACGCACAATGGTCTATGTACTGGAGAATCGAATGAGCTAGCAAATTGTAAAAACATGAATACCACACAAATACACCAAAAAGGAGACATGAAAGAGTTAAAGAATCATAGACAGATCAACAGATGTCCCACTGTAGATCATAGCCAGGCGCAATAAAAATGAAAAATCTGTGAAACAGAACCCATTCATTTACTTGGCTTGATAGACTACAATAAGGCATTCGACTCGGTAGAGATACCAGCAGTTTTAGAGCAGGTAGTGCGTAATGCATACATGGCCATAAGTCAGCCAACATCTACACAGAGTCCACAATAGAGCAGAAAAATTTAATTTTTGAAGTGGATCTGGCAACGAGACAAAATTAGAGCAATATTTACAGCATGCTTAGCAGAAATATTTGAGCCACCATGTTGATAATAAACAGGAATAAAGATTGACAGAGAAGATCTCGTACTTACTCTTTGCACATGATAACGTGCTTTTCAGCAGTGATGCCAACGAACTACAAAGACTAAGGGTCTAAACGGAGAAAGTGCTCAAGTAATAAGTAAAAGACAAAGATAAAATATTTGGAGACCAAAGAAGAGAGCGAGAGTTTGCAAGTGACAACAGAACACTAAAATCCCTACAATATGTATATTTAAGTCAGATATTCACAGGACGCTATACTTAAGAAAAGTAAATTCAGAAGAGAGTAGGGATAGGCTGGATCATTAACGGCAGACAAGCTTAAATCGTGACAGACAATTTACAACTGTCCCTAGAGTGGAAAGTGGTGAACTTTTGTATGCTGCCAAAATTAACACCAGCAGTAGAAACTTGAATGATAGTAAAAAAAAAAAAAGGCCAGAACAATCTCAAAACTATGGAACATATGATGAAACACAAAATGGTTGGCACAACATAGAGATACTAAACAAGCAGATCTAAATTGAGAATAAACAGGTCTAGATGAAAATCTAGCTGACATATAAAAAAGGAAAAAGGAGGACCTTGGCAGCTCAAGCAATGTGAGGAAGAGAAAAATAACCAGTTAGAAAGATTCAGTGGCTACCAAAACACGAGAAAAATAGCCAAGAGAGACAGAAATGACAGAGGCAGAGATGAGTTCATCAGATGATGAACTGAAAAATTTGCATGCATAAAATGGAATAAACTTGCACAGGGTTGGGCAAATCGGAGGTAACTGTGGGAAGCCTCTTAATAGCATTGGTCCTAAAGGCTGATATACGAGAAGAGTATGTGACATCGAGCTATTGCACATCGCAGGTTGGTTTAATACCGAAAGGTTAATCAACTCGCATCAAGAGTGCTACAGTTTACGTATTGTAGTTGTACTGCGGACAGCTTTTTGACAGGTTTCTAGCAACATAGAAACATATCTGGACCACCTAGCAGAACGATGTAGAGCCACGTCCACGACTGTGTATAGCGATACCTTGCGGCAGTTGCAGGCTGTGACATGGCGTGCACAAAATCACACACGACCTACTAGACATGCTGACCTGCTTTGCATGAGTTTGACAATGTTGAAAGGTGCGCCTGTTTAACTGAAGATGCATGCTCCCTCAGGGTGCTTTCAGTACGTTGATTCCAAAATATAGCACATGCCCGAAGAGGCACATGCCTAGTCAGGTATGACACTCTTGGCATTGCCAAACTTCCTCAGTGCCAGCCACTCCAGGTCCTAACTAATGCACAGGGCATGAAGGAGGTAAAAACGTAAGTGCGCTTGCCACCACAGTTTGGATTTTACAATTTTACATACTCCCTAACACGACCAAATGAAGGCACGACTCCCCCAAAGGCCAGGATCCACAAGAAGTGGGTGCCCTTCTAGGGAAATGCACGCCTTCATTTGGTCATGTTAAGCAAGTATGTAAAATCGTAAACTATGGCAGCAGGCGTGCTTTTTTTTTTTTTGCTCTCTTTGTGCGGTTTAGCTTGCACCGGGAGTGGCTGGCACTGAAGAAGTTTCACGATTCCAGGCATTCAGCAGCCCACATCACAGAGGCAAAGTGGAACTTGAAGCGAAGAAATGCTCGTTGTTTCATGTTATAAAATGGAAAGTTGGGCGAGTTGGCATGAAGACATTCTTGGTAGCATTTTAGCTCCACTCTAGCTCAGGCTATTCTAAAATTGTAAAAAATGGAATCGCTGAGTCCTGCCTAAGCAGCGCCTTGTCAAAGTCATGCATTCACACCATAAATTTGGCATTTTTACGCTAAATGGTCTGTCTAAAAATGGCTGCATGCCCAGAAAATTTCGTGAGCAGAGCCGTCGAAAAGATTAAGGTTTAATAGAGTGGTCCAGAGCATGAGTCCACAAGAAAAGACACACAAAGAAAATGCTTTGCTGTTTTACCTTATGTTCGTCGGTTTTTACATGAGCTCAAGCGTATAGCCATTCGTTTTGGTCTAGACATTGTTTTTAGAGGACCTAATAAAGTTCAATGCATTTGTTGTAAGGTGGACGAAAAATTTGACAAAGCTAAGAAAAAATGTGTTTGCCTTACAAAAGAATGACGAAAATCTGTGAGGTGCAGGATAGGGTTAGTTTATTTATTGCCTCTAACTTGCGGTTGTGTATATATGATTGATATGCGGGGTTTAACGTCCCAAAACCACCATATGATTACGAGAGACGCAAGGTTGTGTATATATAAGTCAAAGTGGCCGGAGCATTAACACTCGCCCTAATGAACATTTCAAATCTTTGAAAAATAGCATTCACTCGCACCTAGCCGAGTATTGCAGCAGCTGCTAATGTTATCCTGTTTGGTGCGACAGGATCACTTTGTTTAATCACACGGACAAGTTAACTCGGGAATTAGTAGAAGCGTTTCATATCAGAAGGTGTGCTGATAAATGGGTAAGCAGCCCATCCATTGCACTAGCTGACAAGGAATTCACCTTTTTGAGCCATACTTGACTTCCACATTCTGCTGCACATTGTAGATACCACTAATGTAAAAAATTAGTGTCATGGTCTTTTATCGTTCTTTTTTTGCTTTTCGTTTTCACATGCGCTCTTGAGCTACCCTGAGATATATATTTCGTGAATTTTTTTCTACAAACTGAGTTGCGAGTTCGCGCTTGTTTGTCTCCTAGCCTTCAGTTTTGCCGTCCATTGTGTGCGCCCTGAAATGTTACCAAGAATATGGTTGTTTCATACCCAAGAAGCCCGCTCGCACAACCCGGAAAGGCCTCACTGGGCAGCGAAATGTCACGTTGCAGAAAATATACGCTGTGTACTCCTCAACGGCCTAAAATTTAGCCATGAACCTTCTTTGCTGGCTCATTGTCTATTGGCATATAAACCAACGAGTTGCCGGGAAAGCCGATGTCAGTTAGGGACTGTTGCTTGCAAGAGGGTGTGGAAGCTCTAGCCAGAATTGGGGGAAATCCTATTTCATGTCAGAAGGGTCCTATGGCAGGCATTGTGTCACTCTTCAAGTGCAATAATTTGTGTCTATTTCAAGTGGATAAAGGCAGTGGGTTCATGGCAATGGATATAGCTTCATACAAGTTCAAGGCAGGAAAAACAGTCTAATTCATCAAGTTGAAAGCCAACAAAACAAGAGTTTCAAGAAGCAAGGTAGTGACTCCAAATACAACTTAAAACTTGCAAAACTAGAATGGTCTATTGCCAGCTAGCAAAAAAACACCTTTACTGGGTTCTTTACGGCAAAGATGCATAAGCTGGATGTTTCATTCTGAATGACTGTGAGTGAATAAGGTATCTGGCAGAATGTGATTAGTCAGTTTTTAATAAAGCAGCTAAACTCGGTCGTCATGAAATAACCGCTTTAAACTGAGAATTTCTCCAGCATAACCCACTTTCTTCAACCGAATCCTTCTATAGGGTACTTGTTGTCGTTTATTGTTGAGGACCATTGTCAACAATGTTTAAGCAGGCTTTGGCAGACTGTGGAAAGGATTGGTGTTTGCACAGGAGTTGCCGACTTGTGGCTCTTCACAGTTATTAGCTTAGCACATTACCTTGCAATGTTGTCCTGCCTGTTGGCTTCATTTGCCCAGGTGTGCAAAAGAAATGCTTCGATACAAGTTGGCGGAATCCAAAACTGTGAAAATGGCCATAACTAAACAATGCCTATAGTCTGGGCACGTGAAGATCGTGCTCCCATGTTATGCAGAAAGCTTTTCAAAACCAATTGGATTGGTTGTCTGTGGGCTGTTTCCCTCACAAGCTCCTTATCGCTGTAGCTGAGCCCCTCTTCAAGGATATATAGGGAGACCAACATGGTACCGGGGTAAAATAAGAGCGGAAAACATTGAGACTCAAGGTCGTACTGCATATGCACTGAGCTGCACACAACTTAAGAATGGTTGCAAACAGACATGGTAGTACCAGAAATACAAGAAACGCGAAAAATGTAGGGGACCCTATATATACAGGTTCACATTTAGGAGTTGAACGCGATATCCATCTTCTGTTCCTAGAAGATGTAGATGTAGATCCTAAACTCGTGGATCACACCCACTCTGGTGATCGACCAAGAATCTAGTAGCTTATCAAAAAAAAAAAAAACGAATGTATATAAATAATACTAGTGAAATGAAAATTAACAGATATATTGTTTTTTGTAAATTATTTTTGGGAAAAAAATTTGATGAAATAGTTCCTACTGACTGAGCAATAAATAATAGATATCAAATAAAACTTTTCAATAGCCTACATGAGTTAACTGAGAACCTTTTAGTATTGAGGTCATTAAGTAAATCTCTTAGACTGTACAATGAAATCTTGCACAGCCGTGCACACTTTCCCGTTGCTGTGCCCTAGGGTGTGTGCACCTAAGGATAGTAAATTTGACGTTGTCAAAGTTAAACCAAGGATTTGTATTGGTATTTCTAGTGATACCTTTCTAAATGTTGAAATCTTTCCACAAGAGATGAAAAAGTGCTCCACACTTTCCTCTTCTCCACAAAAAGAACAAAGTGGAGAGGGAGTCAAGCCTGCTCTAAACAAATAAAAATTTAATGGAGAAATACGACCGCTAAATCGAGTGATTGAAACTTCCAGCCATCGGTTATGGCATGAGGAAATTTTCCAGGGTGTCATTAGATGGTTGAAATTCAGAGAATTTTTTAAATATGGTGTAGAGAATTTTCGCATCATCATTTGCCTCCGAAATCTAGAAGCTACTATAAAGACTGTTGTAGGGGTAATATTGATAGCTGGTCTGTCTAACGTTACTTTCGCTAGTGCATCAGTTGTTTCAACTAAAGTTATGCCGCAATGCCCCGACACCCATACTAATCGCACCTGGGTTAAGTGATTCTGTACTAGGGAGTTGAATTCGCCTAATGCTTTCGAGGTTGCCATGAGCGCAATGCAGACCGACAAGGAGTCTCTTACTATTACGGTGGATTTCATTGATATTGGCAGTTTTCAAAGGGCCAATACTACGGCTAAAAATTCTGCAATAAAGATAGGTGTACTTCAAATACTTAGGGCATGACACCTTTTCGAATTTGTTGTGCACCCACAGCGTCGCCTTAAAGGGACAGGCTCATGCAGTAGCCCGCGTGTGCCATTTGTAACGAGTAACTGGCTTTAAACCACGAACTCATAATGATAATCGCATGTTCTCGAGCCTGATTGCAATGAATGCTTGTACCATAAAGTTTCCTAAAATTAACTAGAATTGACTCTGGCGCTGTGATATTTGAGCGAACATGGCAATGATGGGTAGTACAAGGATTCACCTCGCACGTGTGGGTGACGAACCGTGCTTGTGGCTTCGTTAAAGCCAAGCGTCTAGTTCCCTTCACCAATGACCCATGTATGAGCTATGGGAGATGTATTCTTTCAAACGGCTATTCATTTTCGACATTCTGTTCAATTTCACACTTCAACCATTTTTCAAACAGTTTCGCAGCCCTTGTGGGACTGAATTTCGTAACTACGGATTGTACTATACTCTTTCACTTGCAAGCATTTGAACGAAAAGGCTAGCGCTTGTGGACACGGACAGCCAGAAAGCTCACGGACACGCAGGCGGAAGTGTTGCAATTGCTTTAGGTCGCTTCGCCAGAACCCCTGCTAAGCTGTGTGGTGAAATTCACGGGACATTCTTTCATAGATCAGAACGGACTCCTAAACAGCCTCTGAATATACGAAAAACGAGCACGTCACTCTCCTGGCGTTTCCGGGCCCTTCGTGACGAGAGAAGTGGTATTCACGTGACGTATATATGGTAAAAACTGTCAATTAGTCCATATAGGATGAATGGCAGATGCAGATTATCTCCTCGTTCCTTTACCGCCGAATCACCGAGACGTTCTTCCTTGTCTCACATCAACGTCGCAGTAGAAATTTACACACGACAGGAGATGCAGTAGGAACACAACAACCTGATTTCGTACACTGCTGCTTGCAACTGCCACAGCCCAGACAACACAAACACAACCTCAGGACGTCCTCAGTATGCCTTCGTGAGGACAATGTGACGCCCTCAGAATATCCTCTTATGGTACTAGAGTGGAACTAATCCCGTCCCTTTGTTCATACACATAACAACCTCAGCACATCCTCAAAACAACACTTCGGTACTTTTTCAGTATTTTTTCAGAACAACGATAGCGTGGTCGGTTCGGTACTGTGGGCAGTGATACTATTTAGGATTTACTTCTTTTCATGATATTTCTATACATCAAAAAAAAAAACACCTGCGACGTCTCGAGTATATATACTGTATCAATCAACAGAGAGGTGACAGTGCTGGAGTATTACAAAAAACAAAACAAAGCTTGTTGACTGAAATTTATTTAACAGTAATTAATCACAACTGGAAGCTTTGTCAGGCATTCGAGTCCACGTATAGTCTGAAAAAAGACAAGCAGTATCAAGGCATTCAACAAAGCTCAATCGACTACGTTTGTAATCTTCCTCGAAAGTTTGACAGAATGTCATCACCATGCGTATCGCGCCCATTGCATTCACTAGTGTTTCGGTATCAGTACACTCGACAGTCTATCAGTACACTCGATATGGACGTTGTCTTGACTTGCCCGAGGTCCGGTCATGTGTCAGATGCAGAAGTCGATCCTTTCACGTTGGGACCAGGCTGCTTCGAAGCACAATTGATCGCGATTGGCCTGTGTTCCGGGCTGCTTCGAACCACACCTCGCCGCGGTCGGCTGGCTACAATGCATCCATGATCAGTCTGAACGTTGAGCAGCCCAGTGCACCCATCAACACGGCAATTTACCTCCCGCCATCACCTACGACTTACACTCTTACACATATCTCACTTTTAACCATGCACACAAACAACAAAGGACACGAACTTTCACTAGTACACTGCACCTTCCCTGACAGGGCCGCCGCTGCCATTTTGACGGTCAGTTGACTTGGAATGGCTTGGCTAGTTGACTATCCAGAATGGCACCCCTTGGTCATTGGTTGCCAGTTGCTAGTTTGTTATTGCGTGCTAGAGCGGCTATGACATTTAAGAACACACTATTTCAAATGTACATTTCGCAATACCAGGTTCGATACCTAAGCCAATTGATTACGCGTGTCTCATGAGGCGGGACGCATAATCTGAAAATTTTCTGCCAAAAAGAAACAAATGAGGCCAAAATATACAATAACTTTATGACTATGAAATAAACGTGCGGAGAAAGTTTTAACGTATGAAATGCATATACTTGGTGCGCATAGGTCTTGAAGAATTATATATGTGTGCTCAGTGCAATGATTCCGTCATCCCCAAAAGGTCTTTGACAGGACCTTTTGCGGATCAATTGTTGTCCTCAGAAAGCACTCGAATAGACGTTTGAACCGGCGGTAGTGCATTGGTTTTGTCATCTCCAAAACGTCCTTAAAATTAGTGTTTCGGGATAAATTGTTGTCCTCGGAAAGCACTGGAAAAGACGTCTCCGGGTCAAACCAGCTTGTGTCGTCCTCAGTAAGTACCAAGGCTAATGAGAACTGTGCGAAGACGATTGTACCATATGAGGACGGCCTCAGGACATCGAGTGTTGTCTGGGAGGTTATCGGTGTCGCTCGAAGAAGCACCTCCGCGAATAAAGCACTTAAGGAGAACGCATGCGTAACAGACGACATGGCGATGCGTGTCGTTCGATGTCAAGTGCGATAGGCGCGCGGCGGTCTCGCGTTGAGTAGCCTCAAAGCGATTTTCAATCGTGCTTCGATCCAGCCAGTAATACGAAATACTGAAGATCTACGCACACTCTGTGTCGATTACGCTGCATTTTGGGACTTTCATATTAACCCTTTATTTATACACGCCAAGTAAATGACATTTTTGCAAAACAAAAACTAAAGATTATGTTTTAGTATTTTACGTGTTCTGTTAAAAATTAGTTGATGCGTTGTTTTTGTTGTGTTATATCTGCAAAACAGGGCTGGCTAAAACGAGTTGAAGAAGCAGCATAGCTGTATTGTCATAAATGGTAGTTGTCTTCAAGTTTTAAAACTCCTTAGTAGCCTACCGAAAGTGTTAATAGGAGCAACGAATACGTAGAAAATTAGGTGCACCGCTTTACATTTCAAGGACGAGCTTTGAAGAATGTTTTTAGAATTATTTATTGGGCCTATTATTCACATTTCAAATCAAACCCAAGATTGAGGACAGACTGTGCGACACAGTTTACAAACTATGCCATATCTGGCTGTTAACTGAAGAGCTATTGACCTTCTAGTTCGAGTGAATTAGCTACTCTATGTTGCAACTGAACACATGAAAAGTGATGCTGGGAGGAATACGACGCGAAGTTGTCGAGCCCACGTGTGTTGAATGCGCAAAAAAAAAGAATTATTTCAATATGTAGTTCAATTTGATATCAAACTTTTAAAGAACTAACCACATTTTTCGACGCGAATTTCCTTGAGCAAGTTGGCTTCACAGCAGTGCTCAGCCTATTATTACTCCGGGTATTTTTCTTTACTTTTAAAATTTTACCGTAGCTAACCTTTGGGAGTGCGGTTTGTACGCTGGAGTGTGTTATACACTTGAATATACGGTATTGATGCAAACAGGCCTCAGCTTCCTAATGCGTAGCTCCGCGTACTCCTCCAGCGCCGGATCCTCTATAGCAGGTCGCAACCTAAGTATGAATACAAGATCCACCCACAAAGTCGTATACTATAGCCGCCGCTGCCACCGTTGTCCGTAACCGCAATGTCGCGAAATGAGAGAGAAAAAAAAAGCCCACGATGGAATGGCGTTTGAACCTGGGTCGTCGCGATTGGATCCCAGTACTCTACCACAGAACCATGATGGTGTTCGAAACGTCTTTGCAAAAAGACCCTACAAGCTTCATGTCGGCAAAAATCTACTTTAACGTAATTTAGCGTGGTGAAGGAGTACAGATAAAAGCCAAAGGTCGCACAATGCGAATGGCGTAACTAGTGGGTCAATGAATTGTTTCAAGTTCACACGCAACAAAAAAGGCAATGCCGTAAGTTTTCATTGTCATCAATCACAATATGAACAACGTAAAATGCACGTAATGGCTTGCAAACGGGTACCTCCCTACTCCGCAGAAAAAGCGAATAAAGGCTTGAGGGTGCTTCTCTTCTAGGCAAAATTTACTATTATGTCCTAATGGGAACTTTTTAAGTGTATTTCGCACTTCCAAAAGAGTTTACAACGGATTCTAGATTATTCCGCTATTCAAACTTTCGCTGTGACTGCGCTGCGCTCTTCGTCGGCTTGCGTTTGTTTCTTCGTGCCATCTTTATATCTGCGAAAATTCATCTCGTACTTTTGATTGCGCGCGCCTACACGTCGCTCTCACCAGTCTCCATTCGACGCAGTTGAAGCCTGTGTTTGGGCCGCTTTTGGAGCATAGCGCAATGACAGGTGCTCGAAGTGTTCAGTGCGCACCATAATTTCGTCAACGACAAGTTGCGACTCGTCATGTTTACCTTGTATGGCTTGGATGCGGAAAAAATATATCTTGAGGTGGTCACCACACTCACAAATGTGTGTGTGTGTGTGTTTGTGTGTGTGTGTGTGTGTGTGTCAAGTACTTGCTTTAAAAGACGGAAGCGCACAAATAATAACGCTGTACGTAAATAAAGAAGGAACGAGAAATTTTGAAGAAATGGTCGAGCGGAACACAAGGAAAAAGAATGAACGAGTGTCATAATCATCAAGCAAACTTGCTATAGAGAAAATAAAGGAAAACAAACAAATGAACAAACCAGTACGAATGAAAGAACGAGCTGTAGTCTTTCAGCAAATACGCAGCATTATCATATGCATGGTGGGACCTCAAGGTCAGGCTCTAAAAACATCAACATATATGTTTACTTTTACCGAACAAATGTTTGTGAAGTTTTCTGAAACGATTACGCTTCTTAAAGGCGAACGCTGCGTGGAGGAAAAACGACGAAGACCGCGCGACACGAGCGCGGGGCCACGCTGGGAGCAGGATATGACATCGCGCCTCGTTCGAACGTGCCAGGAGGGCCAATCAGGAAACGCGTCGTCATCCCCGGCTGCAATGCTGGAGCTGGGCCACTGGCTACACTGAGCGTGGAGTGTACGACTTTTCCTGAAGAAGCAGTGCTCGTAGCGGAATTGCTTCCAGACAAGGTGCTCTACTGTATGGCAACTCGTATGGCGGATGAAGCTGATCCCACAGCGAGACATCGGCCTGCGCTGGCGGAGCGAAGCTTGATCGACCGAGGCTACGCGATTTCCTGCACGGCGGCCGCCACACTGCGGAAGATCGACGGCAACATCAGAGGAGCGAATGCGATGTGGATGCTTCACGCAAGAAACTGCTGTGTTGGGGGCTGGCTGGTCCCGACGAAGCAGAAGAAGAAGACGGCCGGCGGAGACGTATGCGGCCGGCGGGGGCACCGACCAGCCCGAACACGCGGGTTGGCGCGACGCGCCGAAAGAAAAGCACACAACCGCACTTCAAGGCTACCTAACACACACTCGGTTTTATTTTACAGTCGCCTTGAAATCCCGGATGCCAGAGCGGCGCCCCCTGGCATCCTCACATGTCAATTCGAAACCGAAACTGAACACAACAACCATCCCCTCCTCGAAAAAAGCACACCTATACACTGTTTATATTTATACATAATCGATACAAAAGTATATACAAGGTATGAACGTTAGAACATATGAAAATTCAAAACACGGCACACTGAACTCACACACTACGAGTCTTGAAAATGCACTGAAATATGTACATTGGAAATCGTGAAAATTCACTAAAAATCTATACAACTCAGTCCAATATAGATTTGTAGTTCTACGTGACGTAGTCTTCGAACCGACGCGGCTTCTGCCGCTTCCGCTTAGGGCGGGCCCTTTTGGGTGTAGAATCAGGTGCAAAAGCAGAAGGTTGTGAAGGCTCTTAACGAGCGTTAAAATTCGCGGTGTCATCAGAGCTCGCAGCATGAGCTTCGGAAGAAATTTGCGGACCGGAGTTCGGGTCAACGGTCTCAGCCGAATTTGAAGGTTCGAAGTTAACCGTATGACTTAGTGTACTTGAACCAGCGACACTGACTGGTAACTCCTCCCCCCTTGAAGAAATGCCTGTACATGGAGGCCACAGGTAATAATCTGATGCGTAGTTGAAAGGTGTGGACGGAACGTGATGAGGAAGATTTTTAGGGGTTGAAGGCGGATCCGTATGAAAAATAACAAGGCGCGAAGCATTCCAGATGTTACCAGCACTTAAGCGAAACGAAGTGGGGCTAACCTGACCCAAGACTTTGTAAGGACCCCGATACTTGGGGCGCTTGCCTGGCACACGAACCTTGACTAGATCGCCAGTGCGAACTTTGGACTGCTTTGCACCTCGACGGGTGTCGACATACTTTTTCATTGCTTGTTGACGAGAAAAAATCCTGGTGCGGATTTGATCAGGAGAAGACACTGCTATGTTACGAGGCAAAGAGACTATGTCGAGAGCAACTCGCGGTTGCCTACCGTGGAGAAGTTGAGCAGGAGACACTCCAGTGGTGCCTTGTGGTGTGAACCTGTACGAAGCTAAACATTCCGTCAACACTTGCTTGAGGGGACGGTGCTCTAATTGGGCGATCTGGATATGTTCCTTCAGAACGCGATTAAAGCGCTCGATTTGCCCATTTGATTGGGGATAGAAAACTGATGACCTCAAGTGCTGAATTCCTCGTTGCGAAAGAAAAGCCTCGAAATGTTGGGACTAAAACTGTGGACCATTGTCCGTAACTATGGCATCAGGAAAACCTTCCCGGCTGAATATTGAAGACAGAAACTCAATGATGACCTCAGAAGTAACCGTATGTGTGAAGCAAATTTCTGGCCATTTGGAATGGTAGTCGATGATAGAAACAATGAACCGGGCATTTTGCGGAACATTATGCAAAGGACCGATGATGTCCATGCCGAGTTTCTGCCAAGGCCGATCAGGCCACTGGACTGACTGCAACGGAGAAAATGCAGGTTTGGCAGACTTGTCAGCTGCCTGACATATATGGCAGTTGTAAACTGCATGCTCGACCTGCTTATCTAAGGCTGGCCACCAGTACCTGTCTCTGAGATTCTGTTTGGTGCGGACAATGCCAGGATGGGCCTCATGGGCAAGCTGTATTAGCTTGTTACGAAAAAAAGCAGGGGGAATCACGCGTTCATCGCGGAAAAGCAAGTCCTCGACACAAGACAGTTCCTGTCGGACAGCGAAGTAAGGCAAGAATTCAGAAGCAAGGGAACCTTTGGAAGGCCATCCTTCACGTAAATATTTGAGAACTTGAGACAAAGTGGAATCTGCAGCTGTAGCTGCCTGAAGCTCAGCTTTAGTAATGCAGGAAGTAACTAATGAAACAACTTCCTCATCCCACTCTTCAGTAACCGGTATCTGAAGAGGAAGGCGCGACAGTGCATCAGCAACCACGTTATTAGAACCCTTACAATATTGAACACTGAAATTATAATACATGAGTTTGGCACACCAACGGGAAATGCGAATGGGGCGGCGGCCTTCGGAACCTGCAGAAAGAAGAGCAACTAGTGCTTGGTGATCTGTACGTAATGTGAAGTGCCGGCCCCACAAGTAAACATGCCATTTCTCACAGGCAAAAAGACAAGCGAGAGCTTCACGCTCTCCTACTGAATATCTGCGTTCAGCAGGGGTCAATGTACGAGATGCAAAAGCAATAGTGATCAGCTGATCATCTCTGAGTTGTTGAAACACTGCTCCCAGTCCAACATCGGACGCATCCGTCGTGATGACGATGGGAAGCTTCTCATTGAAAATACTAACAGCTGGCTTTGAGGCCAGTATTGACTGAACTTGAATGAAGCTCTGCTCAGCTTCAGCTGACCAGTTAAAAGGCTGTGCTTGACGAAGTAGAGTACGCAGTGGTTCAACAACATCAGCATAGTGGGGAATAAACTTGGCATAATAACCAACAAGACCCAAAAAAGATTGCAAGGTTTTAACATCAGTAGGCCGTGGGGCATTGACAATGGCCTGAACTTTAGATTTAACAGGTGTCAAGCCGCGGGAACTGACATTATCTCCTAGAAATTGTAACTCATCCACAGAAAAAATGCACTTGTTATTAAGTTTCATACCACATTCACTGATGCGGTTGAGAATAGTATGCAAGTTAGCATCGTGCTCTTCGCGAGTACGTCCCCACACCAAAATATCATCCAAGTAACAAAGGGCGCCATTACAACCCTTGAGAATAATTGACATCATTTTCTGAAACACTGCAGGGGCGGATGCAAGCCCAAAACACACGTGGCGAAACCGAAACAAGCCTTCGTGCGATACAAATGTGGTTAAGTCTCTACTGCACTCAGAAAGTTCAACTTGGTGATAAGCGGACGCGAGGTCCAGCTTGGAGAAACATACTGCTCCGGAGAGCTGATGAAGCAGTTCTTCAATGTGAGGAAGTGGAAACCCGTCTACGACGATCGCTTTGTTTGGTTCTCGTAAGTCGACGCATAGTCGAAGGGATCCATCTTTTTTCTTGACGACGACCAGTGGAGAAACCCAGTCGGAAGCAGAGACAGGCTCGATGATTCCGCTGGCTTGAAGGCGAGACAGTTCCGCAGAGACTTGCTCACGGAGAAGAAGAGGAATGCGGCGCAGCTTGGCGCGCACAGGGCACACACCTGGTCGACGCATCACTTTATGCACAAAACCACGCACACAACCCAGTTCACGGGTGAACAGGTGGTGGAATTCAGAAGGCGCGTTGGCCGGAAGATCATCTTGGACGTCGACTTGAGCACACGTCATAGACGCACCTATGATGTTGATAGACAAAGCCCTGATTGCATCACGTCCCAAAAGTGAGCTGCCATTGGCTGTTACATAAAAAGTAATGAAAGCAGTGCGACTGTGATAGGAAACCTGAGCTGTAAATTGACCTAAATTATCAATCGTTCCCTTGAAATATGTCTGTAGAACGACGTGTGAAGGCAAAAGCCGAATGTTGGAAAAATGACTGTGGAAGTCAGCGGCACTGATTAAAGAGACTGAGGCACCAGTGTCCACGAGAAATGACAAGGGCACATGGCCCACTGAAACTACGATGCTGGGCTCGAACGTAGTGTGGAGGCCATCCACATTTAAAACAGTGACCGTATTGGTTTGTGCAGTGCTCGAAGGAGCGGACGAAGAAACTGGTTCCGGAAGATTTGCTGGACGGGAATTGCATACGGACTGAAAATGTCCGATTTTTTTGCACGCAAGACAAGTGCGGTTTCTCGCGGGACACTGCGCAAAATTGGCTAAATGCCGAACCGATCCACAACGAAAGCAATGCGCGGTTGCTTTTGGAGAAGAAAATTGTGAACGCGAATTAGGAGCTCGGTGCTGTTCCTGAAAACCCGAATTTGGCGGAATGGGGTCGCCATATTGTCGGCTTCCTCGCCCCCGCGACGCAGAGAGGTCGCCGTGGAAGGACTGTGCAGGCTGGCGTCCATGTTGGCCGCCGCGCCGAGACGAAGGTAAAGGGCCGCCATGTTGACGCGTCTCGTGAAACGAAGAGCCGCCGCCTTGGCCCCCGGCAGCAGAAAGTTGCTGCACTGAATGCAGAGCGAATTGCTCCAACTGGGAGCGAATAAGCTCGTCCTCTCGCGCAATCGAGAGGGCTTCGGATAATGAAATCGAGGAGCCCTTTTGAAGCATGCGGCAGCGGACGTTTTGCGAGGCTACACCGATGAAAAGCTGATGGCGGATCATATCGTCCTCGAGCGCGCCGAAGTCGCACGACGCGGCGAGCGTTCGAAGAGAAGTAATGAACTCGGCGACTGGCTCACCAGGCAATTGTCGCCTTTCTTGGAATTTCACGCGTGCGAGATAATCGCACGAAACATCTTTGAAATGCTCATCGAAAAGAGCAACAGCATCCTTGAAGGCCTCGCCCGACGCTGGCGTCGGCGACGCGTTGGTGGCTTCCAAAGTATAGAAAAGCTTTAACCCAGCAGGGCCCAACGCGTTGAGCAGCAGGGCCTTGCGACGCTCGGGCTTGCTGGCCTCCTCCCCGACCGCGTCTGCGTAGGCTTGAAACACCAACTTCCAGTCCGCCCACGGAAGTGGCGGGTCTCCGGGCGAATGAAGAAATAGGGGAGGCGGAATGGGAGACGCCATTTCAAGCAATAAGAATGGAGAGGTGCAGACGAGAAGAAAATGACGCCAGTACACTATTTGAAGATGAAGGCAGAGGCGGCGTAGCTGAATGAAGAAATGAAGCGACGCAGCACGCAGTAGCCACCTTGCAGGGAACAAAGAGCGTCTAGGGTTAGCCGGGTAGGTCCATTATAAGCAAGAAAAAGACGAACACGGAGAACGAAACGGGTTCTTACATGTCCTCGTCGCCATTGCTGTGTTGGGGGCTGGCTGGTCCCGACGAAGCAGAAGAAGAAGACGGCCGGCGGAGACGTACGCGGCCGGCGGGGGCACCGACCAGCCCGAACACGCGGGTTGGCGCGACGCGCCGAAAGAAAAGCACACAACCGCACTTCAAGGCTACCTAACACACATTCGGTTTTATTTTACAGTCGCCTTGAAATCCCGGATGCCAGAGCGGCGCCCCCTGGCATCCTCACATGTCAATTCGAAACCGAAACTGAACACAACAGAAACCTATGTGAAAAAGGTGAGTTCTTTTATGAATGTAATCAACGAAAGGCAGCAACCTGTGGAGCAACAATTTGAACTCTCGAAAATGTTGTATTTGAAGAACTGAGCTAAAGAAGCATTGTCAGCTGCTACATTGTTCTGAATCAGGCGCCAGATGAATAGCATGTCTTTTCTACACACGGCTGTTCACGCCTGCATGGCAAGCGCACTTACTTTGCAAGCGCGTCCTTTTTCAAGTGTCCACCTCCATCTCTTGCGCACTGTATTGATGTCACTAGTGACGAAAAGAAGTTTTCTATACCTCGCATCATTTTGTCCAGGTAGTCCACAACCTTTGGTCAAGCAAGTCTCATGCTCCTGTGCCCAACCACGCTCTTTCTTCCGTCTGCATCGAGCCTACCAAACAGGATGCAACATGATGTACCATCATGTCCGTTCCAGGAGCCGATCGGAGATCGGCTCAACATCGAGCGGCAGGATCCTTGTAGCTAAGATTTGGTTTGCTTTTCATTCCTAGTATTTCTTGTTAGTTTCTTTCAACTGAAACATTGTTGCAGCCCTTTGGAGGTCAGGCAAGTCAGAATATTCTGATGTCTTTATCATCACCCGGCCAAGGGCACTCCCCTTGGCCGGCCTCACTACCGGTCAAGGATTGGCCGCTCGATACCTTGCTACGCAGTGGAGATAGCCACGTCCATGTGGCTCTGGTTCCTACAAATGGGGGTTTCATTCCAATGAAGAATCCGAAGGTGATACAACTGGAACTCCAGAAAGCCTCGTCGCTTTTCCAGAAGATTACGGAGGTCCGTCAGTTCGGCCGAGGGGGTATCCTGTGCTGCTCTGCAGACCAGGATTGCGTCCGAGAGCTCCTGAATTGCCCTGAATTTGCTGCACAGCCGGTGAGCCCGTTTATTCCAGCTCATCTTGCATGTACGAAGGGCATAGTCCGTGGGGTGGATACGAGTCTGACACCTCAAGAAATTCTTGACTTATTTGCTGTAGCTGGGGCAGTTTCAGTCTATCGATGCACCCGAACGACCGATAAAACGAAATCGCCTACTGAATCAGTTATAGTAACTTTTGCAGGAAGAGTTAGGCCAACAAAAATTAAGGCATGGCCACTAATATACAAAGTAGAACCACTTTCCCCGAAACCTTTGCTGTGCTCAAAATGTTGGCGATTCGGCCACAGCATGAAAGCATGCAGATCACAGACTAGATGTCGTCTGTGCGGAGAGAGCCATGACAGCTGCGATTGCAAATCCGATGACCAGAAGTGCTTCTTGTGTAATGGAGCGCACCCTGCAGACTCTGCTGAATGTGGTGCAAAAGAAAAAGAAATGGGTGTTCTAGAAATCATAGAACGCAGGCGTTGCTCTAGGAGGGAGGCGATAGCAGAAATGCATGAAAGATCGAAAGGTTACGCAGGCATAACATCCTGTCACACAGCGGCGATGGATGCATCGCTCGCAAGGTTGATAACTGAGGCTATTGAAAAGTCCACTGAAAAGGAAATGCAGCGTCTGGCAGCTACTCTTTTTGAAGCCTTGGCTGATATGTTAACACAACAGCTGACACAAATCATTGGTACAGTTTCTGTGCAAAATCGGGATTCCTACGCTCTGTTGATTTCAAGAGGTACAGATGAGGAAAATCAGACAGTCAATCATAGATCTATCTCTCCGAAAGCAGGACCTTCAAAAAATAGAGTTCAGGCTGAGTCAGAATCTGTGACAGATGATTCAGGAGACTTTACAGATATGGACACAGAATCTCTAAGAACTTTAAAACGTAACAGGTCTCCCCCTTCTAAAAAGTCTTCTCAGAACCCAAAATCCAAGAAATACTTGTCAAAGAAAGACTTCTTTGAGAGCCTTTCAAAAAATGATTTCTTGAAAAAAGATATTCTGGATCAGGCAGCTTCTTCTGCCGGTATAGCGTCAAAATAGGTTCCCTAAAAATTCTGCAGTGGAACTGCCGGTCTATTTGGTCGGCAACTACAGATTTACAATATATTTCTTCGCAAATTTCTCCCGACATAATTGCCATTCAAGAAACCTGGCTTGGTAACGGTGAAAAATTTTACATGAAAAATTATCGATTAATACGGCTGGATCGGCCGAGTAGAGGCGGCGGTCTGGCTTTCCTAATATCAACTAAATTTAGTCACAGAGCCAAGATATCGTATCAGTGTATGGATAAGAATTACGAAATTCTGGTGTTAGACATAACACTACCAGACTGCTCGCCTTTCTCTTTTGCAAACGTATACTTTCCTGCAGGAGTTCAAGACACGAGATGCCTCGATATTATGGTAGCTTCATGCAGAAAAGAAATAGTACTGTGTGGTGATTTCAATTCTCACCATGTGTCTTGGGGCTTCAAATCTGATGTATGCGGAAGACGTTTGTGGAAATGGACGCTGGATAATAACTTTTCCTGCTTGAACTCACACGTTGCTACATTTGTAAGAGGTAACTCTAAATCGACTATTGATTTAACATTTTCCAGCCCTACTTTAAGCATATCCTCGTGGAATATATTAGATTGGGTTACAAACAGCGACCACCTTCCCATTACGTTTGAAATTAAGTTCCCGAGGTTTAGTTTGGTAGGGAAAGTTGGCTCATTCGTAAATTATGCTAAATTACAAAAAGACTTAAAATCTACGTTAACTATTCGCGAGGAAATGCAGGAAGACCTTAGGGATATGAGTCTATCTGCGGTGTTGAAACGATCACTAAAAAATTCAATGTTTACTGCAAAATCGAACACAGCGGGATCTTTTAGCCCGTGGTGGAATCTAGAATGTGTCAGGGGGTATAGAAAGCGAAAAGCAGCTTGGAAAAAGCTGTTAATTAACCAATGCCCCAAAAATTGGAGTGATTATAAATTCATGGCCGCCGATTTTAAGCGTCTAGTGCGCAAAGCAAAAGAAGACTATGATATGAATAAATTTAATTATCTGTCTAAGTCTAAAAATAAGAAAATGCTTTTCAGGTTTTTACGTGCGAGGAAAATGATTCCACAGACAGAAAGCAGTCATTCCACCATTATGTCTCCTCGCGAACTCTCTGA
The DNA here is from genome assembly GCA_013436015.1 of Rhipicephalus annulatus. Lineage (NCBI taxonomy): Eukaryota > Metazoa > Arthropoda > Arachnida > Ixodida > Ixodidae > Rhipicephalus > Rhipicephalus annulatus. The sequence goes on along the minus strand of WOVY01010626.1, from coordinate 756,148 downwards.
ATTCTTGGAAAATATTGCTAAAGGCTTGCAAACTAGGTTTATGACAATTATGCCAAAGTCCACGGAGAAATTAAGGGTAGATTGTGATTATCAGGAGGTATCTTTAGCTGGACTGGCGGATGTGATGAAGAGCTTACCGTCCGCTGCTCCCGGACCTGATGGGGTGACCTCTACAATGATTAAAGTGTTATACGAAATATCGCCACATGAAATCCGTAATATAGTTAATTATTCACTGAAAAATTCTTGGATTCCGGCCGATTGGAAGCTTTCTAAAATAATTCCGATACTTAAGAAACAGGGAATGGAGTTTACTCTGGATAACATAAGGCCTATTTCATTGACATCTAACCTGGTCAAGCTTGTAGAGAGAGTCTTAAATACCCGTATAATAAACTACATCAATGAACATACAATACTAAACCCCAGACAAATTGGCTTTAGATCGGGATACTCCATTTGGTGTGCACATGTGGATTTGGAAAGTCGCATACAGCTGGCTCGGCATCGCCGCGAATACTGTGCACTAGTAACTCTAGACTTAGCTAAAGCGTGCGACAAAGTGGAATATCCTATCCTAATCCAGCAGATGCAAGACCATCGCTTTCCAAAATATATAACAGCATAGATTACAGAGTTTGTGAAAGACAGAGAGTTTTATTGCTTCTTGGATGGATGCTCTTCTAAAAAATATAAGCAGACACGAGGTGTACCTCAGGGCTCAGTATTATCCCCGGTGTTATTCAACATATTACTAAGTTCCATTCCAACTCATCAGGATATCCAAATTTACGTATATGCAGATGATATTGCTTTCTTTGAAACAAACAGTGATCTGCACTCATTGTATCAGGCATTACAGAATTACATGAACATGCTAGAAGGATGGCTTGACAATATCCATATGTCATTGAACGTCAAAAAAAAGCGCGCTTCTGCCATTCTCTTTTAAGGATCGTGTCAACATTTCCCTGATGTATCGTACCGAGCTCATTCCCCAGGTCGATTTCCTAATATACCTAGGCATCGTATATAATAGGACGCTAAATTGGAGTGTGCTCAGATTTGGGTGCACGTTAAAGAACCCCAGGTGGTCTAAATTTCCGGAGCCCTCCACTACGGCGTCTCTCATAATCATGTAGTGGTTTTGGGACGTTAAACCCCACGTATCAATCAACGCTAAATTGGAAAAGCCATATAGACGAGGTTGGCTGTAAAGCGTCACGTGCCTTGGGGTGGTTAAGCAAATTGGGAAACAGAAAAATAGGATTGCGTAGGAGTTCATTGATAATGATTTACAAGATGTATGTACGGCCTATTATGGAATTCGGGTGTGTATTATTTTCACGCAGCGCGGCTTACAAGATGAGACAATTAATATTATTAGAAAGAGAAGCTTTGCGCTTGTGTCTTGGACTCCCAAAATTTGTGGCAAATAATGTTTTGTATGTGGAAGCGCGCCTTCCACCTTTGTTAACTCGGTTTAGAATTCTTACAGTCCAAACTTTCTTAAAAATATACAATTCGCCTCTGCGACAAGCTTCATACGTTTTTATTCAGGAACCAACCGCATTCTTTGGAACACAATGGTCTAGACTACACTCCCCTCAGATTAGGTTCGTCCAAGCGTTGCTACAGCCTCTCAATGTAAATATTTATCAGATTTGCATAACGAAGACACCTAATTTAAAACTTGAAATTAAATTTGATGATATTTTCCCCTCTAATGCAAGACAACTGCCCCTTCAATATTTAAATATTCGGTTAAAAGATTACTTGACTCATCTGTCCATAAACAACATTATTGCGACGGATGCATCCGTATTGAACGAAAAGGCTGGAATAGGCATCTTCTGTACTTCTATCGACTGGTCTTTCTCAATTCGATTACCAGATTACACGCCTATATTCATCGCTGAATTATTTGCTATAATTCTAGCGCTTCGTAAACTTCCTGCAAGCGAATCAGAAGCGGTCATACTTACCGATTCTCTCTCAGTATGCACTGCACTATCTACAGCAAAAAATTTGACATTAATGAGTATGATTAGCAGTTTATTACCAGAAAACCTGAAACCATTTCCCTTGCTATGGATACCCGGCCACTGCGGAATTTATCCAAATGAAATGGCAGACTCGTTAGCCAAAGCATCTTTACGCGGACCAATCTTACCTATTTTACCTGATTTCGCCTACGTAACAGCACTAAGATATAGAAATACTTGTTTGCACAAAGAAATAGAAAAATTATTATTGGCTAAAGTCAGAGACTTCGTACATCCAAGATATTGCTGGAACAAACAGTGGTGTGTATCTCGGCAAATAGAAACTACAATCACCAGGTTACGATGCAGAATTCCGCATCTGAATTACTACCTACATAAAGCTGGACTAACAGCATCTCCGTTGTGTCTCTTTTGCAAGGAATCGGAATCAATAGATCATTTCTTTTTATACTGTAAACGTTATGCTTATCAAAGAAAAAGATACCTGGTCGAACCAATTGAGAAGCTAGGTTTCAAAATAAACGTGGAACTAATTTTATCCTTCGGAGGAATTACATTAGGTTGTAGCCACAGGGAGGTTTTCTCTGCTGTGTGCGAGTACATAAGGGCAAGAAAGAGATTACCCTGTTAGCCTATTGTTATTACTTACAACTACGAGACTTCCTGAATGCCTGACTGAACGCACATGATGATCCTGCTGCCCGGTTCTTGGCCGATCCCCCTTTGTGGGCGAGTGCCAGCAAAGATGAAGGTTCATCATCATCATCATCATCATCATATGACATCGCGCCTCGTTCGAACGTGCCAGGAGGGCCAATCAGGAAACGCGTCGTCATCCCCGGCTTCAATGCTGGAGCTGGGCCACTGGCTACACTGAGCGTGGAGTGTACGACTTTTCCTGAAGAAGCAGTGCTGGTAGCGGAATTGCTTCCAGACAAGGTGCTCTACTGTATGGCAACTCGTATGGCGGATGAAGCTGATCCCGCAGCGAGACATCGGCCTGCGCTGGCGGAGCGAAGCTTGATCGACCGAGGCTACGCGATTTCCTGCACGGCGGCCGCCACACTGCGGAAGATCGACGGCAACATCAGAGGAGCGAATGCGATGTGGATGCTTCACGCAAGAAACCTCTGTGAAAAAGGTGAGTTCTTTTATGAATGTAATCAACGAAAGGCAGCAACCTGTGGAGCAACAATTTGAACTCTCGAAAATGTTGCATTTGAAGAACTGAGCTAGAGAAGCATTGTCAGCTGCTACATTGTTCTGAATCAGGCGCCAGATGAATAGCATGTCTTTTCTACACACGGCTGTTCACGCCTGCATGGCAAGCGCACTTACTTTGCAAGCGCGTCCTTTTTCAAGTGTCCACCTCCATCTCTTGCGCACTGTATTGATGTCACTAGTGACGAAAAGAAGTTTTCAATATTTCGCATCATTCTGTCCAGGGAGTCCACAACCTTTGGTCGAGCAAGTGTCTTGCTCCTGTGCCCAACCACGCTTTTTCTTCCGTCTATATCGAGCCTACCGGACCAAGCGCAGTCGTCGAGCGTCAAAAGAAGGCCGTAAACGAGAAAACTGTTCTGGTGAACTTGAGTTTCACAGGCTGTACGAGCAATTTCTCGTCGTTAACAGTCCACGACAACCAGGGCACACTGCGCTGCAGTGAACTGTTTCTTGAAACGGCTCATTTTTCGATCGGTCAAGAATCACTCGAGTATCCAAGTGAATTATATCGCCGGTGTCGTCGAAATATGAACACTCAGTGGTTTTCAATATTGTTAATAAAATCTGATTGAAGCGCCGTTCGCGTCTTGTTTTTTGAAACAAAGTTTGCGAGATGTTTCCCACGCTTTTTGCTACTTCTCACGATAACTAAACAATTGAGATATCTCCTTGTTTTTCTTGCACGACCTCCAGTGGCATTAGCGCATTGTTTTCGCGTGAACATCACAAGCACACATTTCAAAATTTGAAATACGCTATGCCTGGAGGTAGTGGCTCTCAAGCTAAGGTAATATCTATAGTGAATAACAGCTTACCGCCGGCTCAGCTTTTACAATGCTCGGCGTCTGGCCAGAAATACGGGGGGTAGAACCTGACCGCAGCGGTCGGATTTCGACGGAGCAGAGCGCAGATGCTCTTGGCGCGTACTGTGCGATGTGCGCGAGTTCATGGAATTATCCGAAGTCCCCCACTACGGTGTCTCATAGCCGGAGTCGCTTTCGGACCAACCACATGATCGAACCATAGTAAAATTTTCAACTACGGAGTATATGACTGGGCCATGAGGATCACTTCAATGTTTTGTGTGGCAGTGCAATATTTTGAACGTGCATCATGACTTTAACAGTGCATCAGACAAAACTTTTGACATGCAAAATTTGTGAGTTGCGCATAACAAGGAACTGCATAACGTTGAATTTTGCAGATAACGCCAGGGGATCTAAACTAAGCCTGAGTCCTCCGCTACGGCATGCCCTATAATGAATCATGGGTTTATGATAGAAAAACGTTATACAATCATATTCTTCAAAAGTTTCAAATAAATGAAAATTTCTGTGAGTTTACGCTTCAAATTTATGATGTCCTCATGAGGCAGGGCTCGGTAGGAGACTTCAGATTATTTGAGACTACCTTGGTGTTTTTTAAAGTTAACCTAATGCAGGTACACGGGTGTTCCCGCAATTCGCCTTCATCGAATAGCGGCTGCCATGACCGAGAGTCGAACCCAAGTCCTGTAGGGTGAAAGTGTGACCCTCTAATTGACCAGTTACAGAACACTGCAAGGGGTATTTTTTGTCTTTTAACGTTTCAACAAAAATTTTAGAATTGCATGCATGTCATCTTGCTCAGTCAATCACTAACTGTGAAGTCAATTAGGCAAAATTATCAACAGGAGATGGTAAACTCTGAGGAGAGTGGTTTTCTTGAGGCCATATTTTGTTGCGGCTTGCACACTACAACAGCCAACACGTGAATTGCACGTGAAGTGAGGTTAAATGAACTTAATTTGGTCCTGAATGACCCCGATCAGACATCCCCAAAAATGAGGAGTGGGGGTTCACTGCAGTTGCTGGCTGCGCTCACGCCGGTATTGAAAGACCATGGCCTTCCGCCAGTTCGCAGGCCTCCTGGACTACCGAGAGCTGAACTGAGAGATCGTAGTTTCTAAGGGCCTTCTTCAACTCCTCTGTTTTGTGCTGAATTCGACGCTAGGTAACACCTGGCACTGTCAGAGCATTTCAGTTAATGTGATATTATCCGCGTAAAATAATCTTTGATTTATTTATGCCTTCAGTATTGTCAATACACGTTCTTGAGCCAGAAATGAAACTGCTTTGAGCATCTAGAATGCGAAAAAAAAACACTTTATTTAGCGCACTTTTTACAAAACTGGTTCCTAATCAAAACCGGTACATTATCATTGAGCACTGCTGTTTTATTATATTTAAGCACTAAATTATATTCTTGTTCATATCATAAACATTTACAGAATTTAAAAAAAGGGAGAAAGATTTTCTCTCAGTGATCACCTAAAATATCCATGGAAATCGCGGTGGAGCCATTCTCGACAATCAGAAGTGATGATAACTCACGGAGGAAGGAAAGGTAAGGAGAGGCCCTGACGTCACTCGTTGTGAAGCCGCGATGAAGCCGAAAGTCGGCCATATTGACTAGGCAAATTCTCCTCTCTTTTGTACATATGAATGCGAAGCAGAAGGCGTGACTCCCTCTCCGGCTCGGAAAGCACGTGGGCTGCGCAGCGTGTGTGTCGTGACGATCCGAAACTAATGGAACTGGGCTCATCACTCTGAGCCAGCGGGACACCTTCAGCGAAATCACTTCGTCCGAGTAAAAGCAGGGAGTAACAGCTCGCCGACAACGAAGCAACTACGAGAGAACGCGCGCTAGATGCACTGACAACGGCGAGTGCTTTCACGTCATTATTTCAGCAACTGTACAGACAACCCGATCGGTCGTGCGCCTTCTACGGTTGCATTCCGCCACGCGGCCGACGCAGCGTCCTCCCACTGTGTCCGTGTTCCGCGTGAAAATCACCGGCGTCAGCATTCTGCGACCGTGGTGACTGAGCACGGTGCTAGTGACAGTTGAACGTGGTTGCTGTTACGTTGAGATTACATGCAATGCTGGTGGAGAGTGTACCAGGCGGAACAGAAAAGGTGTTTTAATACGCACTGTTGTTACTGTACACACACAACACGAAACTACGTATGTGCACATGGTCCTCACGGCGTCTTGCTGGGCTCAACAGCGCCGTTTGTTGTCACAAGCAGGAGCACTGCTCAACCGCCACTGACCTGCAAGGCGTTCGTCGTCATTTAGCGTCGTCATGGTGCCCAACGCGATTTCGCTGAACACTAACTGCTTCATCCGCGTCATCCGCCGCACGAAACATGGATATGCACTTGTTCTACGCACTGTTGAAACCCCGTGATGGACAAAGAGATTTGTAAACGTTGCTAAGAGTAATGTAACAGCCAGGAGAACACTGCGTAACCAATAACGCGGCGCAGAGCACAGATATTGTCCGCCACGGCTCAGCACGAGACCTGGGGAGGTACACATTCCGCCGCCAGCCACGGTCGCTCACTGCTAGACCAGCTCCACTGCGCAACACGTAACCATAACAACGCCGCCATTGTGCCTAGTGAATATGGCCGCCATGATGTCATTTCCGCCACACATTTTACGCCCTGCGCCGGCTGGGCATGCCCTCTCCTTACCTTTTTCCTTCCTCAGTGGCAACACATAACTATAGCAGCGCCGCCATTGTGCCTAGTGAATATGGCCGCCATGATGTCATTTCCGCCCCATTTTTTACGCCCTGCGCCGGCTGGGCCAACACCATGGGCATGCCCTCTCCTTACCTTTTTCCTTCCTCCGTGTGATAACTAGATTTTGATGTCTTGTCCCCCCATTGAACTTTTACTGGTACAGGGTTGTGTGACGATATCACCCCTCTGCCAATTCTGCGGAGAACTGGAAAATATCGCACATTACTTTTTGTCATGTACAATATATTCTCGAAGTAGAAATCGACTTGTCATTACCCCTTTTACAAAACTAGGCCTGACCTTCTCGGAGAAAAATGTTTTAAACTTCGGTGCCTCAGGTTTGGGATACTGCCTCAAGGATGCCTTTGATGCCGTGTGTTTTTTTATTATAACTACTCTACGAGTACCATTAAAATCTGGTATTAATTTAAATTCTTCGTCATTTCGTTAAATTAAAACTGAAGTTTTCAAAATTATTCCCGTCAGGTTATTACGGCAGTCTGGAATACAGGCTCAAAAGCACATTACTTGTAGTTAAATTGAATTTTTTACGTACCATTGCCATTTCATTTTTTATTTTTGGTTTTAAACTTTATAGTTTACCTGAAATAACATTGAACAGTCTCTACCTTGCATTCTAGGCCAATCACCCAAAGTGGGTACGTGCCATGTATCTAGGAAAGCAAAGCGAAGCAAAGGATGACTAAGGCTGCTCGAGGCAAAGGCGACAAAGACGAATAATCATGTGGGGCACGATGCCACGTTGCGCGTGTTTTAAGGCGTCTCTGGAGCCAATCAGAAAACGAGTCGTCAGCGCTTACTGCCACGACGAAACCAGGCTGCAAGAGCCTTTCTCAGTTGCCATTCCATCTCTTCGAAGAAGACGATAGCGAGAGCACTTCAGGCGAGATGCAGTGCCGGATGACGAGTACGCGATGGCGGAGCACACCTAAGACGCCGCGAGAGGACGACTTAGACGGGCGCAGCAAGGCTTGGCAGGTTGTGGTCACGCGGGTTCCGAAACGGTGGCCCCCAAATAGACAACCATCTGCGACAACATCCAAGGCAACATCGCAGGAGCCAATGCGATGTCCACGTCTCGCGCCAGAAGCCCCTGTGAAACAGGTTAGCCCCGTTATCGATCTTATTTACGTGAGTCACTCACATATGACGCGATTTTGCCAACTTTACAATCAGTGGGCCTTAAGAAAGCAGACATGCTTCGTTTCGATGCTTGATCCACGCATAAGTAACGTTCATTCAAGCTTCGCTGCTGCTTTGGACCGCAGCGCCCAATATTGCATGTGATATCTTCTTTTCCCAAAACTTCGTCTCCGTAACTTTTGCATATATTCTGGTGGCGTTAACGATGTATAAATATACCTTAACACCATGCAGGAACTTGTGAAAAGAGTGACTACCCCTTGTTCAGCAAGCGCCGTGCTCCTGTGTCCTACCAAGCTATAGTGTTCGCTTGCGCGTACATCGAGCCTTCCCACCTCAGCAGAGACATCATGAAGACATGGAATCTGCGCCTGATAGGGAATCCTATGCGTCGCCAAACGGTCTACCAAATACTCGTTTTATAGCCTGTTCGCAAGCGATCTCATGTGTTGAACGATTTGTATCACCACTGTATAGAAACTATCAGCCTCTAATGTTTTCGAATATTGTTAATAAAGGTTTATTGAAGCGTCAGTTTTGTTCACGATATTGAAGCTTCAATAAAACTTCGTTTGGGCTTTGTTCGGGTGTAACTTTCAAGGTGAAGAGTTTAGTGCGATTCAGGGTGGACAACAAAGAGATGACGCAGTGCTTGTCTGATCATTATCTCCTTTCTTATGTATTAGGATGATGTTAGCATTCTTCCAAGATTCTGGTACTCTTACCGTCAGGAGACACCTCGTAAACAGGCTCGCTAGTTTTTCTAACACAATCCGTCCTCCATCTTTCAGCAGATCTGATGTTGCCTGATCCTCACCAGCATGCAGCTTTGCCTCATTGCATGCTCTCCAAGGCTTTTATGACTTCTTCTATCATTGCTGGTGCGATGTCATCTAGGCCACCACTAGTTCTATATTAAGGTCGTGGTTGTCCCGACTACTGTACAGATGTTTGTAAAACTTCTCTGCTAATTTAACTATCCTATCCCACATGCATACGTGAATTTAATATAGCATACAAAGCACCATATGACATTCGACCACATCTGCCTGCCAGAGCCCCCCTTCATGTCACAGTGATCCCCCCCCCCAAAAAAAAAGAAAGAAAAGAAAATTCTACCTACGTACCTTGGCGTAGTTCACGTGACTGGTTGGCATGTCAGTTAGAGAAAGAGGACGCTTTCATTCCCATCACGCGAGCAGCGACGCAGGAGAAGGAGGAAGAGGAGGCGCTACCGCAGCGAAGAGTGGGTGTATGCCACAGTATAGGAGAACGGGAACGAGTCTTTCCTTTTGCTGCTGACGTTGTGGTTACCACCACGGGCTCGCACTTCGATAGGGTATCCCCGGCAGCGTGAAAAGGTCGCGGCATCCGTTTGCGGAAGAGAAGGTGTGAGAAAGGCGGTGCGTGAAAGACCTGCAAACACCTGCGAGATGGCGACGCCACCAGAGCAGGCTCCGGACGCCGTGGCTAGCACCAGCACCGCGACTGACGACGAGACCGATGATGAGACCGACAACGAGTTACTCAGCGCGTACGTAGATGTGTCGAGCGACTACGAGAGTGATAACGACGAGACTAACAAAGCGTCTGTAGCGGCGATGAAGTTTGCGAAAAGCGCCGCCGCTTTCCGCGCAAAGTCTACTGACATCGCAACCGCCAACGCCGATTTCTCCGCGCTCAAGCTGTATGCGGCCCTCGAGTCATCGGCGAGCAAGACGAACCCTTGGCAGCCGAACGTCTGCGAGTACGAGGAGACGACGCCGATGTGCCGGATGCGGGTCAAGCGCGACATCGCGGACCTGCTCACCGACCCGCCAACGGGAGTGCACGTCGTGCCGGCGGAGCACAATATCACCGTGATGGACGCGCTGGTGCTGGGCCCCGATGGCACGCCGTACGAGGGCGGTTTTTTTCACTTCGTGATACAGTGCCCGCCCGATTACCCGATCAAGCCGCCACGCGTTCGCTTCATGACCACCGGCTACGGCGGCGTGCGCTTGAACCCGAACCTCTACGAGTGTGGCAAGGTGTGCCTCAGCATACTGGGCACCTGGACAGGGCCGGCCTGGAGCCCCGCGCAGAGCATCGCCAGTGTGCTCATCTCGATCCAGTCACTGCTCTCTGAAAACCCTTACCACAATGAGCCGGACTACGAGACCAAGGGGCGTCCGGGGGACTCCAAGCGGTACAACCTCATCGTCCAGCACGAGACAATCCGCGTGGCCGTGTGTGACGCCATCGAGGCCTGCCTCAACGGATATTCGCCTTGCCCACCTCCTTTGAGGGAAGTGATGCTCAAAACATTCCCGGACTATTACGACAAGTACGAGGCAGTCGTCGTGTCCAATGAGGACCTAACGGGCAGGTTCATGGAAGATCCATTCGGCGCAAATAGGGGGCAGTTCCAGTACAAGACTTTGCTCAAGAGACTGCAGGCACTGAAAGGGCGAGTGCAAGAGTGGTTAAAAGCTACGCGTGAACGAAGCGAATGAGCGGCTGAACGTTCGGGTTGCTGCCCCTGAAAAGAGTCAATTGTTGAATCTGTAAAGTTTTTTTTTTTCTCATTTCAGTGGGCTAACTTTTGTGATGCCTCATTTTTGTCTACTTGGTACGGAGATGATATACGTAGTGTATATCGCCGTATATCATATACTGCAATATATACTACGTATATCGCCTCATTATCTTGGGATAAAACAGAATTAGTATTTAGGGGTAAGAAAGCTTGTCGAATAAGTTTGACGGGTCATGACATGATTAACTTGCAAATACTGTTGCGTACGTACGTTGTCAAACCTTTTCCTCCACACATACGTGGCACATACCCACATATCCCGCGTGGCGGTATGCGGATATAAACATGGGTGATTGACAATTCGTTGACCCTGGAGCGATGGGAACACACATTTGTAATTTAAGTGCAAAAGCGCCGAGAAAACTAAAACTGGCAGCAGTGACCCGATGAATGCAAAAGTTAAATATTAGGGTCCCAGCAAGAATTGAAACCTTTGGAAAAAACAGCCTATTGCCGGCGAAACGGCTATTGTGGTTCCGTTGCTGGCCATTCAAATTTGTAAACATCACATATGTACTCCTATGACAAACGATTCACGTCGGGTTAGCATTAGTTATACACTTCGTTGACATCCACGGAAGTTGGTCTATACGCACGACTAATCAGAGTTATCATCCTCGCAAGTACAAACGCTTCATATCCACTTACCTCTTCTGTGTTGATTATAGCCATGTTGCTGTTAGCATCGTAGCACAGCTGTAAACATCGGTTGGTTATATAAAGTATCTGCGACTGTTCAACTTATGTCTGAGCGACGAGATTTGTACGTGTATTTAGCATGATTTCGTAATGTCTGGCCTAATTAAAAGTACAAGGTCACACCCCTTACGCATGCTTTGCATTACATTGATCCCCATGTTACATGGTATCTGCCAATGAAAATGACGAAAAGTCCTTCTTGACTATGGGATCGAAACGTATGTATATCTGTAGGGCTTCTTCAGAGAGGCCAAACAAATAGCATTTCAGTAAACATGTAATTTCGTTTTTTATCTCGGCCGTGTGCTATTGCGATATCATCTATATGAACACTATAGATAGGTTCTCGCCATCGACGTCACCATCGCCGTCATGTACTCTGAAGTAGTGCCCGTCCTTCTCATATTTCCCTCCGACTTGCATTGTGCCCTATGCTGGGTGCCAAAATACGTTAACAGGTCACACCTCCGATTCACCACAAGGTCGCTTCTTTTAAAACCATTGTTGAAGATAGTAACATGAATCAGTTCTATACTGTAAAGCATATGAGCAATACTGGTTGTTTAAACGGGACGCTATGCCATCGGTTACATTTACATGCCTTTTTGGTCTACATCTGTGCTTCTTAAAAAAACCATGAGAGTCAATGCGAATGTTTTTATTTGTTTTTAAAGTAGGACGTAAAAAAGTCTGCACCTCTCTTCTGCCACATGGACAGAGGAAAGTGGAACAGCGCAGTGCTGCACGAGATATCAGGATTGATTCCCAGCCACAGCACTCACATTATAGTGGGTGCGATATGTACTAGTGCAATGCACTTCCATAGAGGAGGAGAAATGAAGAGGAAAGACTGGGGAGTTAACCAAGCTTTGGCTCAGTTGGCTACCATACACTTGGTGTGGGGAAAGGGAGTATGATAGAAAAGAAAGAGATAGGGGAAGAAAGAAGAGTAAGAAAGAGTTGCATTGATAGTCACCTAATTTGGGTTTCAAGTTGAGGTCAAAATAATTTGGTATTAACTTGCTACAGTGCATCTCATCATCAGGTTATATTTTTGCAACACGAAACTGTAGAACTTGACTTTAATTCTCCTCTAAACCAGCATAGGTGCTCAGTGCTCTCATAGGTGCACAGTGCTTGCAAAACCCTGCTCCCAGTTTTGCTCATGTGAATGTCTCGTTCACCACACATTTTATGGCATTATTTAGCAGTGTAGTTTTTCAGGCCCTTTCTGATTGCTCTGTCTCCTCCCCCTTTTCTTTCTTTTTTTCAGAATTTTAAAACCCAGAAAACAGGTATACCGGTGAACATTTACAGCCAAGTAGTTTAAACTGCATGAGAAGACGTTTAACGGTTTGTAATGTGTTGAAGTTGGCCCATATTCACACACCTTGCAAATCAACGACTCAATTCCTTCATCTTTCTTATGTAACCTTATGTGCAGCAGTCATGCAACTATACTGTAAGAGAAGTAAATGTTCAAGACAAATAGAAGTCTTCAATGAAAGTTACTGGCAGGAGAATGCAAAGTTTGCATTCCTTGAAAAAGTTGCTTGAGATTTACAACTCACCTCAAGGATCAATACCGCTTCTGTACGATTAGAGGCACCTGCAGGTTCAAAAAAAGCGAATCATAAATCCAATCGAGGGAGCAAATTAACATTAATATCACTAAGCACTTTCACTAAATATCCTATTCAAGATTGCAGGAAAATAAGCAGCAGCAGACATGTGCACAAGTAGTAACAACGAAAACGCTCAGCTAGAGGTTCAAATCTAAATTCTAGCCATGGTAGCACATCTTTATGATGAAGGAAAAATAAAGAAATCACGAAAATGACCGGATCTTGGATGAAGAAGCCAGAACATTGTTTTATTAGCAGTTTTTAAAATGCTCGATTTGTGTAACTTTTCAATTATGTTCAAGAATTAGCTCGTTGTTCTCTTGCTTGGAGTGCAGATTCATTTCTACCATTGTCACCTTTCTTCCTTTGAGGCCCCTGGAACCAAGTACCCCTACCGTAAACAGACATGGTAAAATATCCCACCTCAGCCTTTATTCCTGTACAGTCCAACCAGCAGCCTATGTTCTCACTGCTAAATAAAAGCGGAGGCGAGTAAGCTGTGCATGCATGAACTTCGCTGCATGAATATGAAACAGCACCCCAAAGCACAAGCTCTCGTAAGAAACCGTGATGTGTTTCACTTTGTTCTGACTATAGAGATTTAAGCAAAATTGGTTGAAAGACAAAAATATGAAAACAGGTGTGCTTTTTATTTCTGTAATGTGCATTGCAGTAAAGTGATTGTGCAAAGAGAACACTCGCAGATGGAGCAGCTGAATAGGTGCCAGGCACTCTTTGGTTGAATGGGCAGTCACATTCAATGGGCTTCTTGTGCAGCCCTGGCGATGCTATAAAAACAGCAAATGCTAGTGCCTTCATTCCAACTTCGATCCCGAGTGAGCACTGTAACATACTGAGCAAGCACCCCTTTTTACTTTACAGGAGACCTGAAATATAATTAATGTATGACGGATTTTCGACAAACGTATAAAGCTGGCGTGGAACTTTAGCAACAGGTCATGCAGCCTTCGTTCGTTTTCGTCAGGAAGCGTTGGATTTATGTTGACGCCACGAAGAGGTGCTTCGGCATTGTTGGTTGCTTCGGAAGCAAAACACTCGGTCGCATTGGTTACTGGGTCGGAATGGGTGATGACAAAGAGTTTGGAGACAAGGAATTAATCACACCTTCTGAATACCGCTTCTAGATGCCTAAAAACAAGCAAGCAGGCTGCTTCTACCTTCGTGAAGATTCATGATGTTTACATAGATGAATTACTGAACACACAAATACCGCGCAGACTTCTTTTATTTAGCAATGATATGCCTACTGAGCCGTTATGAGAACTCCTAAAATCGTTGTTCCTCCAACATACCACCTACTCTTCCATCCTTTGTTCAAGGTTTACTTTATTTCTTTTGAATAATAGATTCAGCTACTAATCAAACACAAACACTCTCTGATCAGGCCATCCTAGAAACATTAAATGTCTGCTTTTTGTTTAAGATTATTGTGGGCATTATTTATGCGTTACATCTTCTTATCTGTACATACTCATCATCACCACTCTAGTTTGGGTTGTGGGGTACATACTCGAGAAAACAACGAAGTCTTGAGGGTCTTGAACGTTGTTTTACAATATACCTATCGCTGAAGTAATGTCACTCATAGCAAGCGAACGCATAAACCTGAAGCTTGCCTCCCGTTACTAAAATTAGTCCTCAAACTTAGTTATTTAAAATTGTATTCATCCAACATAATTTTGGAAAGAGTATGGGAACCCCTTTTGCACCACCATTTTTATGGCACAAATAAAATTGAGAGCTTTTGAAATAGTCTCTGGTAACAATTTCCATTAACATCTGTTACACAGATGACATATTCACTACATGTGAACATATTACAATAATATTATTTGGTGTTTAACGTCGCAAAACCACAATATGAGTATAAGGGCTGTGAAATTGAGGGCTCTAGAAAATTTGGTCATCTGGTGTCCTGGCATCGGACAGTGCGCGAGCCTCTAGCCTTCCACCTCCATCAAAATGTGGTCGCAGCAACCAGGATCGAATCTACCACCTTCAGGTCAGCAACTGCGCACCTAACTGCTACACCACTGTGGCATGTGAACATGGCATAAGTGCACTAAATGCATTCATTGGGGACAAGGTTCACCCTAGTATAAATTTACCATGCACCAACCTTTCAGGGAACGTACTTCCTAGATATGACGGTATCTACTGAAACATTGAAACACAATTAAGGTTATGCTCAAGATATAGCCAAGGAATAGCCAACAATACATAGAATACACAAGCCATCAGTCGTGACACTTCAAACAGAAAACATTCATCGGACATGCGAAGCGTTTAGAATAGGTCTGTAGCGAGAGCAATGACTACGCTCACCAGTTAGGCAACTCAACGCAGACATTTGTTAGGAGAAACGAGTCGCACAACGTTCTAAACAAGGTCTACAATGAATCTTGAAACTTAGAAAGTAAGCACTCCCTGAAGATGCCCTGTTGCACAGCCTAACCATCTTCTAGCTTTTATAATCAAATACCGAAATGCACATCTAAATTTTAATATCCTTCGTAAACATAATCTGACATTAAAAAGCAATGAGCGCCTTGGAAAAGCGTTCCCAAAATTCCAAAGGTCATGCATCATTGCAATAGAAATTTTAAGGACATGCTAGATGCAAAAGTATGCGGCGGCTGCATTTCCAATGGAGGCGGAAATGTTGTAGGCCCGTGTGCTCAGATTTGGGTGCACGTTAAAGAACCCCAGGTGGTCTAAATTTCCGGAGCCCTCCACTACGGCGTCTCTCATAATCATATAGTGGTTTTGGGACGTTAAACCCCACATATCTATCTATCTAGATGCAAAAGTAAACTCCCATTTTTTTAACACCTAGTTCTCGTCTAAGATGCAAGATCTGCAAACACCCTAAAGATTGTACTAGCGTTAAAAGAACCATAAGTGATTATGTATATCATACAAAATGTAGTTTTACCTGCATAATTCAAACATGATCAACATGATCAAATGCTCATATTGTCATAAACAAGACAGCTCGTTATAGTTTGATTAAATGAGCATCAAGCAGACATGGCAAATTGAGTACCGAAAGTGGTGGTGTAGTATTTTATAACAGCAGGACATGTCTTCGATTATGTTAAACCTTACGTACTATAGTTGGCTATCGGCAAAAAAATATTGCCACACTTTATTCACAAGTTTAATACATCCCAGCCAACAAGTATAAATGTTTTAAAGGGGCTCTCGGATCAATTTGATATGGCACATACACAATGAAGATCAGCAAAAGTCAAGCCGTTCTTCTAGGAATTTGTAACGCTACTTATCCCCATTGTCACGTGGTGCATCCTCGAAGCAAGGATAATTCAGCAACACGTTTTCTCCCCTTCTACATGACAGCTCCCTCCCTCCTTTCTGTTTCATGGGCTTTAGACTCGGCCAATTCAGCATGTCAGCTCCTCCTTTTCATCTGCCTCTATTTTCAATGTGGCCTCTGCTCCATCGTTTACAGAAAGGGCTGACTTCTAGCCTTGTTGGTTTGACTAATCTGAAATATTTTTTGGTCACTTACTGAACATTGGCACCAGTGTACATGTGTTCCCTTCGTCTTAATAAATCCGCCCTACACACTTCACATAAGGTCGGTGGTTGCAGCCTTGAACAAGTATGCATGTGGAAGCGGTGGATGAAGCGACAGCCAGCATTCAAAAATTTTTCATCTCTTCGAGCTTTCGTCTTCGCCTCAACTTCTGTCTTCTTTTATTTCATAACATAAAACTTCCGAATAAATAATAATAAAAGATGCTATTGCTTTGTATCATCATCATCATCATCATCATCATCATCATCAGCCTGTCTACGTCCACTGCAGGACAAAGGCCTCTCCCATGTTCCGCCAGTTAACCCGGTCCTGTGCTTGCTGTTGCCAATTTATGCCCGCAAACTTCTTAATCTCATCTGCCCACCTAACCTTCTGTCTCCCCCTACCCCGCTTCCCTTCTCTGGGAATCCAGTTGGTGACCCTTAATGACCAGCGGTTATCCTGTCTACGTGCTACATGCCCGGCCCATGTCCATTTCCTCTTCTTTATTGCAGCTATGATATCCTTAACTCCCGTTTGTCCCCTAATCCACTCTGCTCTCTTCTTGTCTCTTAAGGTTACACCTACCATTTTTCTTTCCATTGCTCGCTGCGTCGTCCTCAATTTAAGTTGAACCCTCTTTGTGAGTCTCCAGGTTTCTGCTCCGTAGCTAAGTACCGGCAAGATACAGCTGTTATATACCTTCCTCTTGAGGGACAGTGGCAATCTACTTGTCATAATTTGAGAGTGCCTGCCGAATGTGCTCCACCCCATTCTCATTCTTCTAGTTACTTCAATCTCGTGGTTAGGCTCTGCGGTTATTACCTGCCCTAAGTAGACATAGTCTTTTACAACTTCAAGTGCACTATTACCTATCGCAAAGCGCTGCTCCTTTCTGAGGTTGTTGTACATTACTTTCGTTTTCTGCAGATTAATTTTAAGACCCACCTTTCTGCTCTCCTTGTCTAACTCCGTAATCATGAGTTGCAATTCGTCCCCTGAGTTACTCAGCAATGCAATGTCATCGGCGAAGCGCAGGTTACTGAGGTACTCTCCATTAACTCTTATCCCTAACTGTTCCCATTCTAGGCTTCTGAAAACGTCCTGTAAGCACGCAGTGAATAGCATTGGGGAGATTGTGTCCCCCTGCCTTACACCCTTCTTTATTGGTATTCTGTTGCTTTCTTTATGAAGCACTATGGTGGCAGTTGATCCCCTGTAGATTTCTTCCAGAATGTTTATATATATTTCATCTACGCCCTGATTCCGCAGTGTCTGCATGACGGCTGATATTTCTACTGAATCAAACGCCTTCTCGTAATCTATGAAGGCTATGTATAGTGCATGGTTGGTTATACTCTGAGCATTTCTCTATTACCTGATTGATAGTATGAATGTGGTCAATTGTTGAGTAGCCTGTTCTAAATCCTGCTTGTTCCTTTGGTTGATTGAATTCTAATGTTTTCTTTACTCTGCTAGCAATTACCTTTGTAAATAGCTTGTATACTACAGAGAGCAAGCTGATCGGTCTGTAATTCTTCAAGTCCTTGTCATCTCCTTTCTTATGTATTAAGATGATGTTAGCGTTCTTCCAAGACTCTGGTACTTTTCCCGTCAGGAGACACCTCGTAAATAGAGTGGCTAGTTTTTCTAACACAATCTGTCCTCCACCTTTCAGCAGATCTGATGTTACTTGATCCTCACCAGCAGCTTTGCCTCTGTGCATGCTCTCCAAAGCTTTTCTGACTTCTTCTATCATTACCGGTGGGGTGTCGTCTGGGTTACTGCTAGTTCTTATAGTATTAAGGTCGTGGTTGTCTCGGCTACTGTACAGATCTCTGTAAAACTCCTCCGCTATTTTAACTATCCTATCCATATTGGTAGTTAATTTGCCTTCTTTGTCCCTTAGTGCATACATCCGCCTTTTGCCTATCCCAATTAAGTTTCCTCTTCACTGCTTTGACGCTTCCTCCGTTTTTCAGAGCGTGCTCAATTCTCTCCATGTTATACCTTCTTACATCGCATACTTTACGTCTATTAATCAGCTTCGAAAGCTCTGTCAGTTCTATTTTGTCTGTTGTACTTGACACTTTCATGATTTGACGCTTCTTAATTAGGTTCTTCGTTTCCTGGGAAAGCTTGCCGGTGTCCTGTCTAGCTACCCTGCTTCCAACTTCCACTGCACACTCCGTGATGATACTCATCAGATTATCATTCATTGTATCTACGCTAAGGTTGGTTTCCTCGCTAAGAGCAGAGTACCTGTTCTGCAGTGACACTCTGAATTCCTGTACTTTCCCTCTCAGTGCTAGCTCATTGATTTGCTTCTTGCGTATCAGTTTCTGTCGTTCCTTCTTCAAGTCTAGGCGGATTCGAGCCCGTACCATTCTATGGTCACTGCATCTTACCTTGCCAACCACTTCCACATCCTGCACGACTCCTGGGTGTGCAGTCATTATAAAGTCTATTTCGTTCTTATTTACGCTATTAGGGCTCCTCCATGTCCACTTGCGGTTTTCTCGTTTTCGGTAGAAGGTATTCAAAATACGCAGATTATTGCATTCTGCGAATTCTACTAGTAGCTCTCCTCTGGCGTTTCTAGTGCCGATGCCATAATCTCCTACTGCGTGGTCTCCAGCCTGCTTCTTCCCTACCTTTGCATTAAAGTCGCCCATTACTATAGTATACTGTGTTTTCACCTTACTCATTGCCGATTCCACGTCTTCATAGAAGCTTTCAACTGAAGCGTCATCATGGCTGGATGTAGGCGCGTAAGCCTGTACTACCTTCATTTTGTATCTTTTATTCAGTTTAATTACAATGCCTACCACCCTTTCATTAATGCTATAGTAATCCTCTATGTTGCCAGCTATGTTTCTGTGAATTAGGAACCCTACTCCCAGTTCTCTTCTGTCTGCCAAGCCCCGATAGCAAATGACGTGCCCATTCTGTAGCACAGTATAGGCCTCATCTGTCCTCCTAACCTCACTCAGCCCTATTATATCCCATTTAATGCCTTCTAGCTCCTCGAATAATACAGCTAGACTTCCCTCACTAGATAACGTTCTAACGTTAAACGTTGCTAAGTTCAAGTTCCAATGGTGGCCTGTCCGTATCCAGAGGTTCCTAGCACCCTCTGCTGCTTTGCAGATCTGACCGCCGCCGTGGTCAGTTGCTCCGCAGCTGGTGGGGACTGAGGGCCGTGAGTTAATTGACGAATGCCTACGGGAGGGGGTGGCCAGATACTGCACCAGGGTGGCCAATCCTTCTCTGGTGAGATCATCGGTGCGTACCGGCTTTAAGCCGGTACGATCAGACAGTAGTGGGAATGCTCCATGCATGTCTTCCTTATTGTTGTTCAGCAGCGTTGGCGGCCACCCACCACGGAGCCCAACGAGGGGACGCTACAAGGTTACAAATGCTGAAACCTGTAGACGCCAGCCGTACAACGCCACTATAACCCAGTGCGCCTAGACCAAGGTAGGCTATTTGCACAGGGTTAACCCTAGCCGCCAGGAAGTTTGGAAGTAAACGGAAGAGAGTAGAAGACAGGACAGATAAATAGTAAGAGATAAAGACGAAGATGTAGGGAGAGAGAGATAGGAAAAGGCGACCCATTGTTATAATAGCTCATTTTTTGTGTAGATTTTAATATATCTTCTATGTGCACAATGAGCTTGGTTTCATATGTACACTAAAGGTATACTACAAAGCAGAGCGATCATTTGATTCAGTTAATGAAGCAACGATCCCTCTTCATTCTTTATTTTCTATCCTCTTGCCTGGTCTACAGACTATGTACTATATTAAATTGAAATTAAGAAGGAAACAAAAAGATCCTTATTTTCACATTATAGCACAAAAATTAGGATATTTAGTAAATGTGTCTCTTCATTTTATTACCAGCATTTCAAGTGCCCGAGGAATGACTGCTGGCAAACCAAGGAAGTGTTCCTTCCTAAGCAAATATGCAAAACATCCCCCCTTCTCAGACGCTTAAATTGTAATTTTTCAGTGGTTAAATATTTCAAGTAGTTCAACAATTTGAAAATTAGACCAAATGTTACATATATCACGCTAATTTGTTATGCGAGACAAGAAGACGGCAGAGTGGATTAGAGAATAAACGAAGGTTAAGGATATCATAGTTGAAATCAAGAAAAGGAAATGGACATGGACCGGTCATGAAGCGCGTAGACAGGATAACTGCTGGTCATTAATGGTAATTAACTGGATTTCCAGAGAAGGCAAGCGGGTTAAAGGGAAACAGAAGGTTAGGTGGACAGATGAGATTAAGAAGTTTGTGGGTATAAATTGGCAGCGGCAGGCACAGGACAGAGTTAACTGGCGGAACATGGGAGAGAGGCCTTTGTCCTGCAGTGGACGTAGCCAGGCTGATGATGATGATGATGAATTGGTTAAGCCGAACTGAGCAGTTTTTCGGCTGTCACTCAGCATCGTCAGTGCAGCCGATTTGAACTCGTCGAGACGCTTCCGCTGCAGATCGGACACAGTATAAGAGCGACACGTGAACATATAACCAGCAACGTGTTTAGGTTACACGCATATTAAGCGGACATCATGAGTACACGTAGCGCCACAAGAGAAACCCAACAACGCGTATTGCGTTGTAGTGCCGCACTGAAAGCTCGGTAAACATTAAAAGTCCTTCTTTTATTGGAAAGACGTGTATTAGCCTCTACAATAATTTCAACAGGCTGCAGTACAAACTGAGCAACTTGCGCAGTGAGAACACTTTCGAATTGTGGTACTTTTAACAAGAAACTGTTTTACAATCGTTGCCACGATATTTATGGTGCAAAAGCGTATTTATCAAGAGATTAGTTAGAGTTTTACAACTTACCTGTCGTTGACAGAAAATGCACTATCAAGCTGAGAACATTTGTCTTCCCTACTGCAGTCAATGAAGAGCAGATTTATCTCAAGAAAGAATGCTTGCGGCAAACAAACACGTAGCTCAAACTTGTGTTCGTTCACTGACACAACCGAAAGCCGCCATGACACTTTACTTCACTCAGGAGGTAACAAGAAAGACCCAGTAAAGACAACGTAAGCCAAGGTTGTTGCGAGCCTAATTCACCGCTGCTCTAGCTTCTCACTTGTCACCATTTCAAAAACCCTAGCGACAGTATTGTTGTTGTTGTTCACCTATTGTTAGTAACGCACACCCACTATGGGGGATTGGCATTGCTTGCTTGCTTGATCCTTACATTTGTGGCTCTCACCCACTAAGGGGGATTGGCCAAGAAGCCGGTGGTTATTGCAAGTCAATACCTTTAGGTTTTCCAGGCTAGATGAATATGATTACTTTGTTTTGACTGTGAAATTATTTTGGCACAATGTAAAAAAAGGAAAAGAAGGGAAATAATAGAATTTGTTGAATATCTGAGGTGTAATCATTATATTGCCGCCAGCACGTAGTGGGTTGACAGCAAGAGCGGCTCTAAATCTGGAGGAAAAAAGAAGATCGCGTTCTTCTTTGCTCGAGAGCCAGCCACGACTGACGCATCGTCCTAGTGCTAGCTACCTGGTGGTTTAATAAATCCCCCAGTACTTGTGACTCTTCGTGACAAACTGGTGGAAGTGCTGGGTAGTCTCACGGATGCTGCAGACCCCCCCAGGAAGCCGCGATACGAGTCCAGTGCCAGTCAATACTCCCGTGCATCGGACCAGCCGCCGAATCAGGGGATTGCCTCCGGAAGCCGACGATACTGCTCCCACCACGTCGACAAACATGACCAGCGCTTCGGTACAAACCTCGGCAACCGGCACGGGAAGCACGACGTCGAATCGCTACACGTTGGAAAGCCCACGCGCACCGGCGACGTTCCATGGCTCGGAGCACGAAGACGTTGAGGACTGGTTGGCGGATTTCGAGCGCGTAGCCGCCTTGAATCAGTGGGACGACGCGGCGAAACTGGGTCGTGTCTACTTCTATCTCGAAGACGGGGCACGTACGTGGTATCAAAACCGAGAAGAACAGCTGACGACGTGGCCCGAATTCTCTCGTAGACTTCTGCAGACGTATGCCAGTGCTGATCTCCAAGAACGAGCTGAACGAGCTATTCTGGCCCGCGTCCAGCTGCCAAACGAAACTGTGACCACGTTCGTCGAAGACATGACGCGCCTCTTCCGACGGGCCGATTCAAGAATGACGGAGGACAAGAAGTTGCGTCACTTGATGCACGGTGTCAAGGACCAGCTTTTTGCCGGCCTCGTGCGCAGCCCTCCGAAGACGGTCGCGGAGTTCTTGTCCGAGGCCGTGACAATGAAAAAAATGCTGCAGCAGCGATCCAACCAATACAACAGGCAAGTCAATGGCATGTCTACTGCCGACATTTTCACCGCCACTAGAACCAACAACGACTGTCTACGCGAACTCATCCGTGGTATAATACGTGAAGAGTTACAAAAGGCTGGTGTAACACCTCATCCTACAGTAAACTCTATTGCAACTGTGATCAAGGATGAGCTGCACCAGGCCCTCCGGGACACCTTGCCTCATGATACAGCTGTGCCAGCTCCTGCTGAATACCGCCGTGAGACAACCTACGCGGAAGCTTTGAAACGCCCTGCTGCATCGCCGCCATTATTCGTCCATCCTGTTCCTGCTGTTTCACCACAGTCAGCGCAGCACATACCGTACTACGAAGGCACGTACACGCCACCACCATTGGCCTTTGTCCCTGGTGCTTCTGTCGCCCATCGTTCAGTGCAACCAATTCAGTACATCGACGATCGGCGCACGTCTCCTCGAAAGTCTGATGTTTGGCGCACACCTGATCGCCGGCCTCTGTGCTTTCACTGTGGAGAAGCTGATCACTTGTAGCGCCAGTGCCCATATCGCCGTCTTGGGCTTCGCGGCTTCTCTGCGTACTCACCGCCACCCCGTTACGGCCAGAGACCGCGCGACATCGAAAACTACCTCTCCCAGCAGCACGCACCACCATCTGCCGGGCGCCAGTCGCGCTCGCCATCACCGAGGCGATTTTCATCAACGCCCCAGCGGTATTCTACCACACGGTCTCCCAGCCCCCGTCGGGAAAACTAGACCAAGCGACCTCTGGGGGCGGGGTCGCTGAACGTCGAAGCGCTGAAGACCTCCCATTGACGCAGAACTGTACAGAAACCGGTCCGACATCACATACTGCTGCAAAGGATGACCGACTTTCACTCGACATAGCAGTGACAATTGATGGTTGTGCAGTTAATGCGTTAGTGGACACCGGCGCAGACTATTCCATACTGAGCGGGAAACTGACAACGCAGCTGAAGAAAGTCATCACGCCGTGGCATAACTCGCAGATTCGGACAGCTGGTGGCCACGTCGTTACTCCACTGGGTGCCTGCACAACTAGAGTACAGATTCAAGGGTACACATTCGTAGCAAGCTGCCTTGTTCTACGCGAATGTTCCCGTGACGTCATTCTGGGAGTTGACTTTCTACAAGAAAATGGAGCTATCATTGATCTGCAAGAGCGCCGCGTCACGTTCTCAGCCCAGCGAGCAATCAACGTGCAGGATGGTGGAAGGCGCGTCGACGTACTCCGTATTTCTGAACAGAGTGTGACGCTTCCTCCACGAACAAGTGTTCTAGTCGACGTAACATGCTGTGGTTTGGGCGATGGCGATGTGGTGGCTGAGACAAATTTAGAACACCTCCTGCAGCAAGGCATTTGTGTAGCTAGAAGTGTAATACACCTTCGTGATGGTCGATCTGAATTGCTCGTAACCAACTTTAGCAACGAGCATCGACATCTTTTCCGTGGCACTTCGATAGCGTTTGCCCACGAAGTAGCAAACGTCACCAACTGTTTCACGTCCGAAATAGTGGATACCGCCGACACGTCAATGAGTAATATTGACATCAATCCTGATCTGTCCACCGTTAACCAGACTGCACTACGAGCGCTTTTGTTCGAGTTCAGGTCTTGCTTCGCAACTTGCTCAAAGATCCGCCAGACGTCCATCACTCAACACAGGATCATCACGTACGAAGACGCACGTCCGATACACCAGAACCCCTACCGCGTGTCGGCCAAAGAACGTGAAGCAATACGTACGCAAGTCACCGAGATGCTTGACGATGGCGTTATTGAACTACCTAACAGCCCGTGGTCATCTCCAGTCGTACTTGTCAAAAAGAAGGACGGGTCGCTACGCTTCTGCGTCGACTACCGAAAGCTTAACAATGTGACGAAAAAGGATGTGTATCCGCTGCCACGTATCGACGATTCGTTGGATAGACTTCGTCGTGCCCATTATTTCACTTCTCTCGATCTCAAAAGCGGGTATTGGCAAATCGAAGTAGATCAGCGAGACCGTGAGAAAACAGCCTTTGTGACTCCAGACGGCCTATACCAATTTCGAGTGCTCCCTTTTGGGTTGTGTTCAGCACCGGCAACTTTCCAGCGAATGATGGACACTGTCCTCACAGGGCTCAAGTGGCAGACTTGTCTTGTCTACCTTGATGATGTGGTGGTCTTCTCTACCACGTTTGAGCAGCACCTTCACCGCCTGCGCAGCGTGCTGGAGGCTATCCGATCGGCGGACCTCACACTAAAGCCACAGAAGTGCCATTTCGGCTATAAAGAACTAAAATTTCTTGGACATGTAGTTAGCGCCGAAGGAATCCGTCCCGATCCGGACAAGCTTGCCGCTGTTGCCGAATTACCAGCTCCTGTCGATAAGAAAGCCGTCCGGCGCTTCCTTCGTTTGTGCGCCTACTATCGCCGATTCATTCATGGCTTTTCACAGATAGCAGAACCTCTGACTCGTCTCACAAGGGATGACACGCCGTTTGTCTGGGAAAACGAGCAACAAGCAGCTTTTGATGATCTGCGACAGCGCATGCAATCAGCGCCCGTTCTCGCTCATTTCGACGATGATGCTGACACGGAGGTCCATACCGACGCTAGTAACATTGGGCTCGGTGCAGTGCTCGTTCAGCGTCAAGAGGACATCGAAAGAGTGATAGCCTACGCCAGCCGCTCTCTATCCCGTGCCGAGGCGAATTATTCCACTACGGAGAAAGAGTGCCTCGCAGTCGTGTGGGCAATCACCAAGTTCCGCCCGTACCTTTATGGTCGTCCCTTCAAGATAGTGACGGACCATCACGCGCTCTGTTGGTTGGCAAGCCTGCGTGACCCTTCAGGTCGGCTAGCACGGTGGAGTTTGCGGCTGCAGGAATTTGATGTCACCATCGTCCATAAGTCCGGCCGTAAGCATGAAGACGCTGACACACTGTCACGCGCACCCCTTCATGTCGTCAGTCAGGAAGCAGAGGAAGACGAAGGCTTTCTGGGCGCTGTTAGTGCATCAGACTTGAGCAAACGACAGCGAGATGATGCAGAGATTCGTCCAATCATTGATCATTTAGAGGGCCAGGGCGCAATTATACCACGTCATTTATCCCGCTCGTTGACGTCGTTCTGCCTACGAGACGGTGTGCTGTACAAGAAGAACGCTCGTTCGAACAATCGTGCTTACCTCCTGGTGGTTCCTCGAGACATGCGAGACGACGTCCTCTTCGCTTGCCATGACGAACCCACATCCGGTCATCTGGGCTACTCAAGGACACTTGCCAGAGTGAGCGAGAGGTACTATTGGCCAGGACTTTCAGCAAGCGTAAAGAAGTACGTAAAGAGCTGTCGGGAATGTCAGCGCCGAAAGCAACCATCTGTTAAGCCAACTGGTTTGCTTCAGCCCATTGAAGCACCCTGAACGCCGTTCGACCAAGTCGGCATGGACATTCTCGGGCCATTTCCTATGTCTGCGGACAGCAACAAATGGGTGATCGTCGCGACCGACTATTTGACACGCTACGCTGAAACCCAGGCGATCCCACGAGCCACGGCTTCTGAGGTAGCACAATTTTTCATGCGCCACATCGTGTTACGACACGGTGCTCCTTCCAGTGTAATAACGGACAGAGGGACGGCATTCACAGCGCAGCTTACGGACGAAGTTTTCAAACTGAGCAACACCAGACACCGAAGGACAACTGCGTACCACCCGCAAACCAACGGACTTACTGAACGACTGAATAAGACCCTCGCAGACATGATCTCAATGTACATCGACGTACAGCACAAAACATGGGACCGGATCTTGCCTTACGTGACCTTCGCGTATAATACCGCCGTGCAAGAGACCACGCGATTCACGCCATTTCGGCTTCTCTACGGCCGCGAAGTGCAGACCATGCTAGACTCAATGCTACCGTGTCAGGACGAAGACGAGTTGGCAACAGACGCCGAAGAATTCGCAGAGCGTGCCGAGGAAGCCCGGCAGCTCGCGCGACTGCACATCGGCCAGCAACAGCAGGCAGACGCACGACGCTATAATACCCGCCACAGAGAAGTGTTTTACAGCCCCGGAGATCAAGTTTGGGTGTGGACGCCCGTCCGCCGCCGTGGCCTTAGTAAAAAGTTGCTGAGCCGGTACTTTGGCCCATATAAAGTGTTACGCCGCGTCAGTGACGTGAACTACGAAGTGGTTCCGGACTCAACACCCCATGCACGGAGCAGGACACGGCTGAGGCCGGACGTCGTTCATGTGTTGCGCATGAAGCCATTTATTGCGCGTTGTTCGTAACTTTTCCTTTACCGTACAGCGTTCTTTGTGTTTTTTTGTTTATTTTGTGAACTTACTTTCTCGTTCATTGACGTTTCTTATGTTGGCACGCTCTTCAATTTTTACTTTCACTTCATCCGAATTTCCATTTTTTTTTTCACGTGCCTATGTAGTAGCATCGCGGTGCTGCTATGTACTTTCCTTTCCTCTTTTTGGTACTTGTTTTTTTTCTTTTCGGAAGGGGGGATAATGCCGCCAGCACGTAGTGGGTTGACAGCAAGAGCGGCTCTAAATCTGGAGGAAAAAAGAAGATCGCGTTCTTCTTTGCTCGAGAGCCAGCCACGACTGACGCATCGTCCTAGTGCTAGCTACCTGGTGGTTTAATAAATCCCCCAGTACTTGTGACTCTTCGTGACAATATGACATTCTTCTGAAGGTTAAATCATTACGGTTTATTAGGTAAATAATAGATGTTAGATTGGCTAATAGAAATCGAAAGCTGCATGATCAATGGCTCAGGAAGGTAATCCTCTTGTGTTACATAGGAATTCGCAGAGACCCCCACAGATGTTCCTGTTGCTGTGCCCTAATAGAGCGGCCTCAAAAGTCAAAATATTAGTAGTAAGTGATATTCCTAGTTTTTCGAATAAAATTTCGAAGCAATTCTTTCTTTGATTTTTGAAATGGTGACAAGTGAGAAGCTACAGCAGCGATGACCAACAATTCGTGTTTTGTGCTTTTTCGTTTTTAGATTTTCATTTTGAATGTTTGGCAAAACTCACCTTTTCAGGCACTTGAATTCAATAGTCATCATCACCAAGCCCGCCTAAATTGAATGTGGAACTTCACGGCACCCAAAAATGCACTTTTACATATAATTTGCTGAGGACTTGCAAGGCTCCCACAGTATGGAGCAGAGTCACAGTCACGCGTAAGCTCAGCGTTGCCTTGAAACACCCGTACGCGATGCCTTAGCACAAGAGATAAATTATGACGCAGAGGAAATAGGCCAAACCATAACTACTCTGATTTCTGAAACACAAGGCAAGAAGTATGCAAACTCAACCAATCCCCCCCCCCCCCAAAAAAAACGATAACCCAGAAAAGCTACCCACTCAAGATATAAAACTCAATTTTCCGAGCTAAATTAGGTGATTTACAAAAGCAAATTGGCAACATAAGGATTTATAGCACCAAATAAATACATTGAGAATTGAAAGAACAGACAGAGCGTGACAACACGAAGCTGCTACCGAATGCACACTCTAAAAGTAGGGTAATGTTATAGGCAGTTTCAGCAACATAGTAAAAGTTCCAGGAGACTCTACTGTATATGAGCACTACAGCTCAAAAATAAGTCACCTAACAGCCAAGGAAGCCAGCATTCAACACAACACTTGAGTTCTAAGAGTAAATAAAAACGAAGAAAGAAAGAAAGAAAGAGAATGATAATCATAGGCCTAAGCATGAATGAATCCGGTTGAGTATCCTACCCTGAGAGAATGAAAGGAAAAGGGAATGGAATAGAGCCCTACAAAACATGACCCACAAAAATAATCCAGTGAAATTGTTGACTTGATCAAAGATGAAGAATATCTCGTGTTTAACAAGCATGTGACACTTTACGCACAATGGTTTATGTACTGGTGAATCGAATGAGCTAGCAAATTGTAAAAACATGAATACCACACAAATACGCCAAAAAGGAGACATGAAAGAGTTAAAGAATTATACACAGATCAACAGATGTCCCACTGTAGATCATAGCCAGGCGCCATCAAACTGAAAAAATCCGCGAAACAAAACCCATTCATTTACTTGGCTCGAGAGACTACAATAAGGCATTCAACTCGGTAGAGATACCAACAGTTTTAGAGCAGGTAGTGCGTAATGCATACATGGCCATAAGTCAGCCAACATCTACACAGAGTCCACAACAAAGCAGAAAAATTTAATTTGTAAAGTGGATCTGGCAACGAGACAAAATTGGAGCAATATTTACAGCATGCTTAGCAGAAATATTTGAGCCACCATGTTGATAATAAACAGGAATAAAGATTGACAGAGAAGATCTCGTACTTACTCTTTGCACATGATAACGTGCTTTTCAGCAGTGATGCCAATGAACTACAAAGACAAAGGTTCTAAACGGAGAAAGTGCTCAAGTAATAGGTAAAAGACAAAGATAAAATATTTGGAGACCCAAGAAGAGAGCGAGAGTTTGTAACTGACAACAGAACACTAAAATCCTTACAATATTGCTACGTGCCAGTGCATGGAGCTGAAGAAGACGAAGCAGATAGACTGGCACGAGCTAATCTGTGTGGCTGGCGCTGCTCGCCTAACCGTCTGTAAATACATCGGTGATCGCTGACTACCCCTCTGAGTCAGTCTCCTTCCCGTAACATATTTGGTGGAGTTGTGCGATCCCCGTCCTCGCCACGGAACTCCGAAGCGGACGCTCCCTCGCGGCTAACAACATGACCACTCAAGACTCGGCTACATCCTCTCCGGTCGTTCCCCCTTCTGCCCGACCTGTCAACCCAGCGCCCGCAACAACTTTCGTGACGCTTCCCGCGCTCAAAGACCCCGGCGTGTTCTCGGGCAGCGAGGGTTCCGACGTCGACCAGTGGCTACGCCTCTACGAACGCGTCAGCGCCACTTACAGGTGGGATCCCACCCTTATGCTCGCAAACGTCATCTTTTATCTCGACGGAACCCCTCGTGTTTGGTTTGATAACCACGAGCATGACATAACAAGCTGGGACAGCTTCAAGGCAAAGATCCGTGAGCTTTTTGGCAACATCTCTGGTCGTCAAGAAGCTGCGAAAAATGAGTTGTCGACTCGCGCACAATCTTCCACGGAGCCCTATATCGGTTATATTCAGGCTGTCCTTTCACTATGCCGCCAAGCTGACGAAAATATGTCTGAACCTGAAAAAGTTGCCCATATCCTAAAGGGTATCGCCGACGATGCGTTCAACTTGTTGGTATTCAACAATGTGTCTTCTGTTGATGCGATCATTCAAGAATGCCGCCGGTTCCAACAAGCTAAAAGCAGACGCATCTCCCATCAGTTCCAGCGCCTCCCGAACACCACTGCGACGTCCTCGTGTATCGACACATATCATCCACCAGACACCTGTGACAACTTGACGCGAATCGTCAGGCGGGAGCTTGAAGCGGCTGCTCCAGCTAAGGTGGGACCAACGTCCCCTGACCCCTCTCCGCCAATTACGTTGCCTCTCATTCAAGCAGTCGTCCGGCAGGAAATCGCCAGCTTGGGAATTCACTCTATCTCACCGCCTCCCCGCACCGACTACCAGCCCCGATACACGCCTGCACGTCCCTTCCAGACCAGCTCTCCCTCAACGTTCCGTAATCCGTCCGCATGGCGAACACAAGATGACAAGCCGATATGCTTCTCGTGTCACAGAATCGGGCACATTTCTCGTCATTGCAGAAGTCGCTGGGGTCCTCCTGCACAACCGTCCTCTCGTCCCTTCTATGCCCGTCCTGCCTATCGCCATGAGACCAGCCGCGACCATTTTGCCCAGGAACCTGCTTCTGAACACCGCTACTCCCGCTCTCCATCCCCCCAACGTCGCCAGTCGCGTTCTCCACAGCCCCGCCGACCATCTTCCCCCGCCTTCCCACGAGGTTCTCCGACGGAAAAACTAAGCGTTGCAGCCCCCGGAGGTGGCGCTGCATCGCCTGGACTGACCGAAAATCCTCTTTTGACGATACCGACAAAACGGAACCTCATAGACGTACAAGTAGACGGCGTACATGTCACTGCTCTTGTCGACACCGGCGCCCAACTTTCCGTGATGACGAGTGATTTTCGCCGCAAGCTCAAGAAGGTTCTCACACCTGCGACCACTCAGTTCGTCCGTGTTGCGGATGGTGGAATAGCATCTATCGTTGGAATGTGCTCCGCTCGTGTGAGCATTGCGGATCGACACACAGTTGTTCTCTTCACTGTCCTTGACAAATGCCCCCACGACGTAATCTTAGGCCTCGACTTCCTGTCCGCGCATTCTGCCCTCATAGACTGTTCGACCAGTACGCTCCGTCTACACTTTCCCGCAACAGAACCTCTTACACAACGGCCGAGTCGCCTCTGCACAACGGGACACGCGCGCCTCCCTCCACAGACACTGACCTACATAGAGCTCGTCTCAATGCCACCAGTTCCCGACGGTGACTATGTTCTGACCCCTATCACCGATGTTCTCATAAGCCGTGGCATTACATTACCGCACACCATTCTGTCCGTCGCAGGAAATTCTACATGCCTCCCAGTTGTCAACTTTAGCTTGACACCTCAAGTTTTGCCACAAGGGATCTCTTTGGCGTTGCTCTGCACCTTAGAAGACAATGCGGTAGATGTTTTCGTGATGGCCGCCCCTTCTGACCCCCACGCTCAACATCAGTCTGCCACTTGCTCCGACAGCGCTATTACTTCGATGATCGCTTCCAACTTAACGCCGCAGCAGACTGATGAGCTCCACCGGGTTCTGCTGTCCTACATCGACGTTTTTGACATCAGCGGCCGTCCGTTGGGGAAAGCTACCGGTATGAGCCACCGCATAAACACTGGTAATGAGCATCCTATTCATAGGCGTCCATATCGGGTGTCGGCAGCCGAGCGTCACATCATCCAAAGTGAGGTCGACAAAATGCTCGCCAAGGACATCATTGAGCCATCCTGCAGTCCTTGGGCTTCTCCTGTAGTGCTAGTCCGCAAGAAAGACGGTGCATGGCGTTTCTGTGTGGATTATCGACACCTAAACAAAATTACCAAAAAAGACGTGTACCCTCTGCCACGAATAGATGATGCGCTTGATTGCCTCTATGGGTCCCACTATTTTTCCTCCATAGACCTTCGTTCCGGCTACTGGCAGATAGAGGTAGATGAAATGGACCGTGAAAAAACGGCATTCATCACCCCCGATGGCCTATATCAGTTCAAGGTCATGCCCTTCGGCCTTTGTAACGCTCCAGCCACCTTCGAACGAATGATGGACTCCCTGCTCAGAGGATTCAAATGGTCCACCTGTTTGTGCTACTTGGACGACGTCATTGTCTTTTCACCAACATTTGAAACTCACATAGAGCGCCTCTCAGCCATCCTGGGAATCTTCCGTCGCGCTGGCCTGCAGCTCAACTCGTCCAAATGTCACTTTGGACGCCATCAAATCACAGTGCTTGGCCATTTAGTAGACGCCAACGGTGTACAACCAGACCCGGCAAAAATCAGCGCCGTCAAAAACTTTCCTGTACCACGATCTGCGAAGGATGTACGCAGCTTTATCGGATTATGCTCCTACTTCCGACGCTTCGTGAAAAATTTCGCGCACATAGCGAGGCCGCTTACGCAGCTCCTCAAGAAAGAAGTCCCGTTTTCATGGGGCTCCGAAGAGGCTTCTGCGTTCTCGACTCTCGTCGCTCTTCTCACTGGCCCTCCGATTCTGGCACACTTCAACCCTGCTGCCCCTACGGAAATCCGTACAGATGCAAGTGGGCATGGCATTGGTGCAGTGCTGGCTCAGAAACAACATGGCCATGATTGCGTTATTGCATATGCCAGCCGTCTCCTATCCGCCCCTGAACGTAACTATTCGATAACAGAGCGTGAGTGCTTGGCTCTTGTATGGGCGGTGGCGAAATTTCGACCTTATCTATACGGACGCCCATTTTCGGTAGTTACCGACCACCACGCACTCTGCTGGCTGAACTCTCTGAAAGATCCATCAGGCCGCCTTGGTCGCTGGGCTTTGCGCCTGCAAGAGTTTTCCTATTCGGTGGTCTACAAATCTGGCCACCTACACCGTGATGCCGATTGCCTCTCCCGGTACCCTGTCGACGATCCCGAGGACACTGACGAGCCCACGGAGAACTCTATCTTGTCAGTGTCCGACTTCCTTAATATTGGGGAAGAACAGAAGCGTGATCCAGAGCTGCTTGACATCATCAGCCGTATAGAATCCTCCACAAATGATGCTTCCGTCCGCTACTTTGTCATTCAAAAGGGTGTGCTATACCGTCGCAATTTCCGACCAGACGGGCCCGACCTTCTCATTGTTGTGCCTAAGCATTTGCGCCGCTGTGTTCTCACCGAACTTCACGACGCTCCCACGGCTGGGCACCTCGGCGTATCCCGCACGTACGAGCGCGTCCGGCGCCGTTTTTTCTGGCCAGGCCTTGCTCGTTCGGTACGCCGATACGTCGCCACATGTGACCTATGCCAACGTCGTAAGACACCGTCGCTGCTACCCGCTGGCCATCTTCAACCAATTGACATACCCGCGGAACCATTTTACCGTGTTGGGTTAGACCTGCTTGGTCCTTTTCCCACATCAACATTGGGAAACAAATGGATAGCCGTTATGACAGACTACGCTACACGCTACGCTATTACGCGAGCTCTACCGACCAGCTGTGCAACCGACGTCGCTGACTTCTTGTTACGGGACGTTATATTGATTCACGGTGCCCCGAGACAGCTTCTCACAGACCGTGGCCGTACATTTCTATCCCAAGTCATCGCCGACATTCTGCGTTCTTGCTCCACGCAGCACACACTGACAACCGCTTACCACCCTCAAACAAACGGCCTCACGGAACGATTTAACCGCACTTTAACAAATATGCTCGCTATGTACGTGTCGCCCGACCACCGAGACTGGGACCTTGCCTTACCCTACGCAACTTTCGCGTATAATTCATCCCGCCACGACACAGCGGGCTTTTCGCCGTTCTACTTATTGTACGGAAGAGACCCGACTTTACCACTGGACACAGTCATCTCAGCTCACACCTCGTCCACCAGCGAGTATGCCCGCGACGCGATTGCGCGAGCCGATCATGCCCGTCAGCTCGCTCGCGCTCGGCTGATGGCGTCGCAAACCAACCAATGCCGTCGGTATGATGCGGAACATAGAGATGTACATTTCGCTCCCGGTACCCTCGTTTTACTCTGGTCCCCTCATCGTCGGCTGGGCCTATCCGAAAAACTTCTGTCTCATTACACGGGACCCTACCGTATATTGCGTCAAGTAACACCTGTCACCTACGAGATCAGCCCCATCTGTCCATCATCATCTACTATGCGGCCCAGTGATATCGTACACGTCTCGCGGATCAAGCCCTACAATAATGCGTCAGATAACGACCTTTAAAGCACCGGGACGGTGCCTCCGCCGCCGGGGGTCATGCTACGTGCCAGTGCATGGAGCTGAAGAAGACGAAGCAGATAGACTGGCACGAGCTAATCTGTGTGGCTGGCGCTGCTCGCCTAACCGTCTGTAAATACATCGGTGATCGCTGACTACCCCTCTGAGTCAGTCTCCTTCCCGTAACAATATGTATATTTAAGTCAGATATTCACAGGACGCTCTACTTAAGAAAAGTAAATTCAGCAAAGAGTAAGGACAGGCTGGAACATTAACGGCTGACATGTTTAAATCGTGACAGACAATTTACAACTGTCCCTAGAGTGGAAAGTGGTGAACTTTTGTATGCTGCCGAAATTAACACCAGGAGTAGAAACTTGAATGATAGTAAAAAAAAAGGCCAGAACAATCTCAAAACTATGGAACATATGATGAAACACAAAATGGTTGGCACAACATAGAGATACTAAAAAAGCAGATCTGAATAGAGAATAAACAGGTCTAAATGACAATCTAGCTGACATATAGAAAAGGAAAAAGGTGGACCTTGGCAGCTCAAGCAATGTGAGGAAGAGAAAAATAACCAGTTAGAAAGATTCAGTGGCTACCAAAACACGAGAAAAATAGCCAAGAGAGACAGAGATGACAGAGGCAGAGATGAGTTCATCAGATGATGAACTGAAAAATTTGCATGCATAAGATGGAATAAACTTGCACAGGGTTGGGCGAATCGGAGGTAACTGTGGGAAGCCTCTTAATAGCATTGGTCCTAAAGGCTGATATACGAGAAGAGTATGGGACATCGAGCTATTGCACATCGCAGGTTGGTTTAATACCGAAAGGTTAATCAACTCGCATCAAGAGTGCTACAGTTTACGTATTGTAGTTGTACTGCGGACAGCTTCTCGACAGGTTTCTAGCAACATAGAAACATATCTGGACCAATTAGCAGAACGATGTAGAGCCACGTCCACGACTGTGTATAGCGATATCTTGCGGCAGTTGCAGGCTGTGATATGGCGTGCACAAAATCACACACGACCTAATAGACATTCTGACCTGCTTTGCATGAGTTTGACAATGTTGAAAGGTGCGCCTGTTTAACTGAAGATGCATGCTTCCTCAGGGTGCTTTCAGTACGTTGATTCCAAAATATAGCACATGCCCGAAGAGGCACATGCCTAGTCAGGTATGACACTCTTGGAATTGCCAAACTTTCTCAGTGCCAGCCACTCCAGGTCCTAACTAATGCACAAGGCATGAAGGAGGTGAAAAAGTAAGTGCACTTGCCACCACAGTTTGGATTTTACAATTTTACATACTCGCTAACACGACCAAATGAAGACACGACTCCCCCAAAGGCCAAGATCCACAAGAAGTGGGTGCCCTTCTTGGGAAATGCATGCCTTCATTTGGTCATGTTAAGTAAGTATGTAAAATCGTAAACTATGGCAGCAGGTGGCTTTTTTTTGCTCTCTTCGTGCAAAGTCATGCATTCACACAATAAATTTGGCATTTTTACGCTAAATGATCCATCTAAAAATGGCTGCATGCCCAGAAAATATCGTGAGCAGAGCCGTCGAAAAGATTAAGGTTTAATAGAGTGTTCCAAAGCATGAATCTACAAGAAAAGACACAGAAAGAAAATGCTTTGCTGTTTTACCTAATGTTCGTCGGTTTTTACATGAGCTCAAGCATATAGCCAGTCGTTTTGGTCTACACATTGTGTTTAGAGCACCTAATAAGGTTCAACACATTTGTTGTAAGGTGGACGAAAAATTTGACAAAGTTAAAAAAAATGTGTTTGCCTTACGAAAGAATGAGGAAAATCTGTGAGGTGCAGGATAGGGTTAGATTATTTATTGCCTCAAACTTGCGGTTGTGTATATATAAGTCAAACTGGCAGAAGCATTAACACTCGCCTTAATGAACATTTCAAATCTTTGAAAAAAAGCATTCACTCGCACCTAGCCGAGTATTGCAGCAGCTGCCAATGTTATCCTGTTTGGTGCGACACGATCACTTTATTTAATCACACGGACAAGCTAACTCGGGAATTAGTAGAAGCGTTGCATACCAGAACGTGTGCTGATAAATGGGTAAGCAACCCATCCATTGCACTAACAGACAAAGAATTCACCTTTTTGACTCATACTTGACTTCTACATTCTGCTGCACGTTGTAGATACCACTTATGTAAAAAATTAGTGTCATGGTCTGTTATCGTTCTTTCTTTTGCTTCTTGTTTTCACATGCGCTCTTGAGCTACCCTGAGATATATATTTCGTGTATTTTTTTTTCAATAAACTGAGTTGCGAGTTCACACGTGTTTGTCTCCTAGCCTTCCGTTTTCCTGTCCATTGTGTGCGCCATGAAATGTTACCAAGAATATCCTTGTTTCATACCCAAGAAGCCCGCTCGCACAACCCGGAAAGGCCTCCCTGGGCAGGGAAATGTCACATTGCAGAAAATATACGCTGTGTACTCAGCAACGGCCTAAAATTTAACCATGAACCTTCTTTGCTGGCTCATTGTTTATAGCCATATAAATCAACGAGTTGCCGGGAAAGCCGATATGTCAGTTAGGGACTGTTGCTTGCAAGAGGGTGTGGAAGCTCTAGCCAGAATTGGGGGAAAACCTATTTCATGTCAGAAGGGTCCTATGGCAGGCATTGTGTCGCTCTTCAAGTGCAGTAATTTGTGTATATTTCAAGTGGATAAAGGCAGTGGGTTCATGGCAATGGATGTAGCTTCATACAAGTTCAAGGCAGGAAAAACAGTCTAATTCATCAAGTTGAAAGCCAACAAAACAAGAGTTTCAAGAAGCAAGGTATTGACTCCAATTACAACTTAAAACTTACAAAACTAGAATTGTCTATTCCCAGCTAGCAAAAAAACACCTTTACTGGGTTCTTTATGGCAAGGATGCATAAGCTGGATGTTTCATTCTGAATGTCTGTGAGTGAATAAGGTATCTGGCAGAATGTGATTAGTCAGTTTTTATTAAAGCAGCTAAACTCAGTTGTCATGAAATAACCGCTTTAACTGAGAATTTCTTCTGCATAACCCACTTTCTCCTACCGAATCCTTCTATAGGGTACTTGTTGTCATTTATTGTTGAGGACCATGGTTAACAATGTTTAAGCAGGCTTTGGCAGACTGTGGAAAGGATATGTGTTTACACAGGAGTTGCCGACTTGTGGCTCTTCACAGTTATTAGCTTAGCACATTACCTTGCAAAGTTGTCCTGTCTGTTGGCTTCATTTGCCCAGGTGTGAAAAAGAAATGCTTCCATACAAGTTGGCGGAATCCAAAACTGTGAAAATGGCCATAACTAAACAATTCCTAGAGTCTGGGCACGTGAAGATCGTGCTACCATGTTATGCAGAAAGCTTTTCAAAACCAATTGGATTGGTTGTCTGTGGGCTGTTTCCCTCACAAGCTCCTTATCGCTGTAGCTGAGCCCGTCTTCAAGGATATATAGGGAGACCAACATGGTACCGGGGTAAAACAAAATCGGAAAACATTGAGACTCAAGGTCTTACTGCATATGCACTGAACTACACACAACTTAAGAATGGTTGCAAACAGACATGGCATGCCGATTGTTTTTTCTGCCCCGTGAAAGCCGTCTTAACTTTCCCATGTATAGTAGTATTCTATCTGATGAAAGCAACAAAGGTGGATACAGAAAGAGGGATGCTGAGGCATACACAAAATGCGCAAACAGCGTCCCTTATGAATTAATGCTATCCTGTGGCAAAAGACGACTGCTGGCCTGGGAGTAATGAGCGCGAGCGGAAACTTGTACTATTGTTAAAAGATAAAGATGGGGCACATTTGCCCATGCATTGCAATTCTCGTAATTGTGAGCCGTGCATGGATAAGGTCCGGACTCTTGGCAGAAGCAGGGACACTAGTGCTCGGGAATCGGTGAAGGAATTCTAAATAAAATCACGAAGATCATCAGTACCAGTAGGGGTGTAGCCATTAATTTTTTGGGGGGGGGGGCATTCTTTTGAATTGAGATTTCTTTATCTCTACGCCACCGAGAAAAATATTTCGGGGGTAGGGGCACGGGCCTAGTGTGCCAGCCTCTGCAGCTATGCCCCTGTGTGTCAGTGATACTTCAATGTCTCTCTCACAAATAGAAAGCTAGTTTATGCATTGTGATTAGGTAGTATGCGGTCAATGTGTGTCTACCTTGTTGCACCTGTCTGTGCCTATAATTTTCGATGCAGGATAAGATGAAAAAACAGTAGAAAGTTTGCGCACCCCTCGACCCCTTTCCTCATTATTTCATCAAGCAAGGCAGCCATATCTTTGTAGCTTGTACATGAACATGGACTGAGTAGCCCAGTAAAGAGTATTTCCAGCCTGACCTGCACGTCTTAAATATCCGTAAGGGCAAACTTGACATAGAGGAGGGCCACTGTGTCTGGGTGATGCAGGCCAGGGACAGATGAGGCTATGATGAGATACAGATATGCAATGACAAGGACAATGAATGCAGTGATTGTGCGAGCTGAACAAGCTAGAAAGAGCCCAGGAGTGATCGATGCCTTCTGTCGCACAAAGCATGAAATAAAAAAAGTAACTACCAAAAGTAACTCTCACATTATCAGAAATGTAAGAGCACTACCAAAGATTGATTGATTGATATGTGGGGTTTAACGTCCCAAAACCACCATATGATTATGAGAGACGCCGTAGTGGAAGAGCACTACCAAAGGCTCCATCCATTGTTCTTCTGTGCGTGGGTACGACCTGCAGCCCCATAAAAGCTAGGGCTGCAACTAGGGCGCATAAATGTTTTACTGTGATAGTGTCCGAGCGCATGCTCCAATCTGTTGTGGTCAAAATTGGAAGAAAATAACTGCTTTTTGCAAATAAATTTAGGAACAACTTTAAATCATGTTTGGTGCCAAATTAGTTTCCTAAATTGGTTTGGCGCCAACATTAATACCTATGAATATTTGCTGGTGAAAGGAAATTTTTTTGTTACATTAGAAACTTCGTAGGACCAGGTTTTGCAACAGTTTTAATATTAACTATAAGTAAAAACCGCGCAGTGGTGTGCGGCGAAAATTTTGTAAACAGCGGGTGGGAGCTGGAGCCGAAGTTTTGACAGCTGGACTTTTTTTTTTTTCTAGCATGAACAAAATGTTGAAAAATTTGCAGAAATTTGTTTTGTACGAGAACTATTGCTTTCTAAGAGTGCTTATCCCAAGAAATGAATTTTATTAACGTATATCTTACTTGCTTGCAACGCCATGGACGCGGCCGACACGGAAGCAACGTGTTGCCCCGCCAGCACTGCTACCCCAGGCTGCAGTTTCACTGTGTGAAATGCGGAGCGCACTAAAACCCACCTGACTAAGTACGACGACACTCTGAGAAGGCAACTCCTTGTCTGTGATGCATACTGTAGCCATTCGCTAGAGAAATAGTTGTGAAAGTCTAGCGACTTGTACGCTTTCATCTGGTCAAGCGAAACATAATTTGTCGACAGTGTTAAGAAATTTATAATGAAGGCGTGGGTGACCTCCGGAAGCAGGCTTGTATTAAGGGCACCTTGAACACCAACCCGCTGCTCTTATGGATCCATGATGTGAATAGGGCTATTTTTACCCTCTATCTGGCCCGCGTTGGCACACAAGCTCGTCAAAGTAAGCAAGACAGTGTTCTTCACGATTCTCTGTAGCATGACGAGCAGGGCGAACGATGAAAACACAGGCACTATGCCAAACGACTCGCCACGCGGAAATAAAGACGGCGCGGCGTCGACTCCGTGTGCTCGGCCATGGCGGACGCAACACCAGAAAACAAAAACTGACGTCACTTGCATAAAACTGAAACATAACAGACAAAATACAACCTTTTTTTCATGTTTAGTAGCTTACGAGTTTTTTTTTTTTTTGGCTTGTATGGATTATATACATAATAAAGTTTTGTACTACTACTACTACTACTCCCCAACACATGTTGGCAAGCTATGACGTTCGGTTCGGTGTCGAGGCTATAACAAAACTGAATTTTCAAAAAAAATGTTTTTTGCAAGTTAATGACATCGCGTAGATAAAATGCTATGATGAATAAGTATACGTTTCAATAAAAAATCGTTTCTCTGACCAGTATTAGATATCTTGCGGAATAATAGTCTCACATTGTCAAAACGAAGTTAACTAGTGCGTTATTTTTTTTCATGGTGCTACCGGGATCACGAAGCAGGTATTTTTATGTATAGAAAAGTTAAATGCTTGCAATTCTGCGTGCATCGCATATACTGGCCACTGGGATATTTGGTTCTGTTTCGAGCAGCTTAAGCTCCTCCATAACGTAGTACTCTGAATCGTAAAACACGCATACACAATTGTAAATTCGTTCATAACCCGGTATAACCCATGGGACGGCTCTATGCTTGCTCTCCAGTAATACAGGGCGTATAACTAACACTCATTTTCGAACATGTATTTGACACGCATACACAATTGTAAATTCGTTCGTAACCCGGTATAACCCATGGGACGGCTCTATGCTTGCTCTCCGGTAATATAGAGCGTATTACTACCACTCATTTTCGAACATGTATTTGATGGTCCATATTTAATCGCGGCATGGCGCTCAGCTCTCTCTTAGTAAAGTACATGGTATACATGGGGTCGCCTTCAATTCATGTGCACAGAGCACTAGGCAAGGCAGGTATTCGAATGCCTCGCGGCAACGTGTATCAGCCAGGCGGTGTCACCAGGAAACGCGGATCAACGACTATTGCTGAAATTAACAACTACTCTTCTACTTCCTCTCTTCTGGGCCCCGGACAGTCTCTGTCCGCGTGTTTGTGTATCCTGCGACGCCAGCGACCATGTGCTCAGCCGAGCACTCAAGGTCTATGGCAAAGTGCAGAATATCTCGACCGATAACCTGACCGGTCTCCGGACTACTACTGGAAACCGACGTGCGCGCATGGAACTTGGTTCTCCCGTGCCCAACATCACTGCTGTAGACGGGCACGTCGTTCTGTGCTAGTACGACGGCGTCGTGCGCTTGTGTCGCAAGTGCATGCTACCGGGTCATGAAAGGAAGAAGTGCACCACGCCGCGGCTCGCACGGTGCGAGCAGTGAGGGCATCCCACCTGCGACGCGCCTTGCAAGCGCTGCGGTGGGGATCACCCTCCACACCTCTGCAAGCAGAGGCTGTACTCGGAGGCAACCACGTGGTCCAGTGTGCCGCAGGTCGAGCCTCCAACCGTGGTCAGTACAGAGGTTCAGGGCGCGCCAGCGCCTACGACCTCGGACAAAGGGGAGCAGGGCGAAGCCATTCAGGCGGCACCAGGAGAAGCCGAGGTGCAAAAAAAGCGGAGAGGAGGAGCCACGACCAGTCGAGGCCCCTCTCAACGCTTCGAAAAAGCCGGCGCCACGAGCCAACACACCCATGCAAGCACCAAAATCTCGAGTTTATTTTTAGGCACTGCGCCGTGCTGGGTAGCAGAAATTAGGTGCCTTTATCATCTTTTAACCACTACCACCACGACCACCACCAAAACCCGTCGAGGTGCAGAAAAAGAAGGAAGGTGCTCGCCCCTCAACTTCTAAGACAGCAGAGCAACCCGCTGTCCCTCTCCCCTCAGTGGTGAGAAGGCGCCTCCTACCCCTGTTGTCAAAGGGTGAGGGAGGTCATCTCGTCGTCGCAAGCGCGGCGGCAGCCGAGCACGGGCAGCTGCAGCCGGGACGGAACTGTCAACTTCGGGGTCCGATAATAGCCGTTCGGAGAGCACCTCGTCCGAGTATAAGCGCCACGCAGCAACCGCGGTGGTGGACGACGACTCGTCATCTACCACCGTGGAGGACTCGGAGATGAACGCACGGAGCCCCCCTCCATGCGACCTCTGCAAGTCGGTCGTGTGCGGCTGTTCCGAACTTCCGGACACGTCCTACCTGTCCACACCGGTCTCTCCCATCACGGCAGAGCCCGTAGCTTAGCTCACGACCGGCGTATAAAAGTTCCTTTCCCTTCGGCTTTTTGTTCGCCTCTTTCGCGCAACTCGCGCGCTTCTTCTAATCTATCACCATGGCTTGTCTTTCCCTCACCATCGCTTTTTTCAACTGTCGCGGCCCCTCTCACGCCGCAAAACAAAACGCAGTAATCGAGCTAGCTCGTGCTAGAAAGGTAGATATTCTCGTATTACAGAAAACTTACGTCCATCTACTCCATCAGATCAAGTCCTTCGACGCGATGTTTGGCACCAGGTCCTACTGGGGTTACGGCGCGAGCGGCTCGTGGGGCGTGGCTATCGTTTTGATGCCGCGCTTTACGGGTACCGTGCTGCGCTACTTCAAGGATTCTGATGGCCGTCTATTGTCGATGGATCTAGATTCTGGCATTCGCATGGTAAACGTGTACGCTCTAAACGACTACCGTTTGCAGAAAAATTTCTTTGACGCATTGGATAACCACCTAGTTGGCCCCTCTCGAGTCGTACTGGTGGGGGATTCCAATTGCGTGCTAGATCGTATTGAGCGTGAAACGTTCAGAGGCACCGCTCCAAAATGAACAGATAGGAATGGCGAAGGCATATTGCGCGAGCTAGTCGACGAGCTGGGGCTGATCGACGCTTGGCGCGCTCTTCGGCCGGCCCAGTCAGGGTTGTCCTGGGCTGCCAGCAGCATGCGGAGCAGGATCGACCGCTTTAACGTCTCGCCGCCACTGACTCCCAGTATGCATTCCTCGTGGGTAGTCTCCTCGGCTTTCAGCGACCATTGCTTCCTTATTTTAAGGCTCACCGGTACAGACATCGCAGCTCAGGGTAAGCGGCCGTGCCGCCTCCACGCCCGGCTTGTGAAAGAGAGAAATACTCGTCGACGTGGCGCGTTTAATACAGCGCAAGGTACACGAAACACCAGAGCTAGACGGCGACAAGTGGGACGAAGTGAAGGCCGGGGAGATTTCAACCAAGAAGGACGTGTGCTTTGGTGCTCCCATCCTTGCCCGATCTTCGCTCCACGCTCTTAGCGCGCAGCCCTTTTAAGGGCTACATATGGCGCCTCAGCGAGGCAGCCGGAAAAAAACAACGCAGCAGGACGCCGTCGTGGCAGATTCGGCATCATTTCAGTGCCCACACAGCAGCAGCAGCAGGCCCAATTCAAGCCTGCACACTCCAAGAAAACTCAGCCACAGAAAGTCAGCAGCCATCACACTGCTCCCATCTCCCCGGGTTCGAGCAAAGCGAAGGCGCGAACCGGAGCTTGCTCGTCTCCTGCCACGGCCGTGGCTGTCTGCGGGGGATACCCCTCTGGCAGCAACACGTACTCCTCACCTCCTCCTTCAACTACTGCGGCCGCTGAGCAAACGGCGTCCACCTTAATTAGGTGCCTTTTCCTCTTCCTTACAACCACTACCAACCTCCAGTGAGCGCGGCGTGCCCACAAGCACGCCTCCGCGTTCTGACAGTCCCCACGTGGTTGGCGACCTTTCTCCGATTGCATGTGCGGCCACCATCATCTTTCGGCCT
The DNA here is from genome assembly GCA_013436015.1 of Rhipicephalus annulatus. Classification (NCBI taxonomy): domain Eukaryota; kingdom Metazoa; phylum Arthropoda; class Arachnida; order Ixodida; family Ixodidae; genus Rhipicephalus; species Rhipicephalus annulatus. Next base: position 712,432 of record WOVY01010626.1, on the reverse strand, counting down.
GTTGGGGCTAACTTCCTGACTGCTTCGAGGGATGCCATTGCCGCCTTCCTTTCGGTGTTCCCAGCCACCCAGCGAGTGCGGGTGAATTTCCGGCGCAACCTTGTTGCTGTCGACATCTACCCTACCGCCGATCTGACTGCCCTACTTCAGGTTGGAACGATGTGTGCGACCAAGGTTCGAGCCAAACAGCTCGACCTGAACACCTGTGTTGGCGTGATTTTTGGAGTTGACCCAACGATCCCCGTCGAGGACCTCGCCGACAACATTGCTTCACCTGTGCCCCTCGTGTCCGGTGTACGCAGAAGCAACAGCCTCACCCTCACCTTCGCTGTGACTACCGTCCCGCCGGATATCCTGCTTTACAAGCAAAGGCGCCCAGTTCGACCCCGTCAGCCCCAGGCCCTGCAGTGCTCCCGCTGCGGCCGCTTCGGGCTCGCAACCGCCACCTGCTATCGGGACGAACGGTGCCTGCGCTGCGGCATCGAGCACGCCCCAGGTTCGTGTGCAGCACAGCCTCGTTGCATAAACTGCAGCGGGAAACACCCTGCAACCAAACCCGCTGTCCAGCCTGGCAACTCCATCGCAGGGCTGTGGTCATCATGGCCTCCATTGACGGCACCGTGACTCACCGCCAAGCCCTGGCAGCAACGCCTCCATCATCAAGGGTCGCTCCTTCCGAGATGCGCTCAGCGGTACCCGCGACACTACCTCGGAGGCCGCCCCTTGTCCTGTAACGAGTGCGCCCATCGTCCCCACCTCAACGACGACTGCCCCACCCTCGTCCATAGCTCAGCCGGCCCCTACTGTTGTCGAAAAGCGCTCGACGGTGACGCAGACACCGCGCGCTTTTTCGCAACCGCCGGTTCCTGTCACCGTCACCAAAAGCACGACGACGGAGCCCGCTACTACGATCTCGCAGCAACCTTAAGTCCAAAAAAAATGAACGAGATCCTCACTGCTCTTGCTACAGGACTTCGAATCGCGCTCGGGGCCCTACCAGCTGACTGCCACGAGTGCAGTCTCGCTTCTGTGCCCCTATTCACCTTCGAGGCTCTTGCCCAACAGGTTGGCATCAACCCGAAGGACTCGCCTGGTTATGCTGAACTCTGCTCTCGTCCGTTATAAATCGTGCACATCTCTGTACCGCTGCCTTCTTGGTGGTTGTCCCGGTCGACTTCGAGTGTCATACCTTCACGCGTACGCTTACTCCGCTTTTTTTTTTCTCTCTTCCTTACTGCGCTGCACACCACGTCTTCTTCCTGCTTGGAGTTCCACGTGTCCTTGTTTACGTCGGCTGCTCCGAGCTGCCTGCCGGCTTTTTCTCTTTCTTTTCTTTTTCTTTTCCTTCTTTTTTCTTTTCTTCCTATTCTGCGCAAGGGCGTTAAGCCTTTGCGCAGACACTCTCTCCCCTTCACTATCAGTTCGGGTATGACGATAGTTATAGCGCGAGAACAAAACGGCGACACAGAGACAAGAAGGACACCAAAGACCTTCTTTTTGTCCTTCTTGTCTCTGTGTCGTCGTTTTGTTCTCGCTCCATAACTATCGTCATGCCATACCAACTAGCCCAAGCTGCCACACTACTAAGTTCGGGTAGTTCGGGAGTGCCCCATCTTCTTTCCACTTGTCCAGTGGTTTTTCTTCTTCTATTTTTTTCTTTTCTTTCTTTCTCTTCACGTGCGCATCTCCTCACCCCCGGCTTCGCGGCGGGTTTTTCTGTATATCACGCCTGCCGCGTTTGTTTCTTGCGCGCGTGCGCGATACGCGTGATCGAATGCTTTTCACCACCCTACTCTCACCTCTTCTCTTCTGTCTCTTTAATTCCCATTCCCCCATTCCCTGCGCATAACTGTGGCGGTGCCCTCAATTTAGAGAGGCAGTAAGGGGACTGCGCTTTTCTCTTCTCTTTTCCCTTTCAAGAACCTCTACAGTGAAGACCGGCGCCGCGGAATGCTTCCAGTCATGGGGCAAGCGCCGAGCGCGGGAGGAACGCGCAGAGATTAGAATTCTCTCCGGTGTAGATTTGACCACGGCGTATATTTGTAAGAAGTGACTGCAGTGCTGCCTTGCGGTCGCAGAAAATCGTCCACCGTTGCGTGCTTTGGTCGTCAATGAAACGCAGCGCGAAGCGCTGCAGGCTCTGCTGCCGTTGTTGTGGTTGCATGAGCTGTCCTGAATTTGATGGTTGTGGCGCGCGTTGGAATAACGACCGCCGCAGTTGAGCTGTTTGGCAGGACGGAGCCGTCGGTGTAAACGTGGGTGCAGTCTTGGTACTTCTCGTACAGCAGAAGTAAGGCGAGCTGCTTGAGGGCTCGTATTGAGAAATCTCGTTTTTTTTTCCGGATGCCTGGTATTGTCAGGTTAATGACTGGTTGTTTGAGGCACCATGAAGGAATTGAAGGTCTTGCCGCGGGCGTAAAACCAGTTGGTAGGGAGTCACCATGTGTAGTTATTGTTCAACAAAAGGAAGTATGAGGTCTATCAGCTGGTAGAGAGGCTAGGTGGTGATGGGTAGTCCGGCCCGCATGCCTTATGTGTGTCCTCAAAGCTTCAATTTCAATATGGGTCTGCACGAGGTGGTCTTTGGCTAAAGCTACAGTCGCCACTGTTGAGGCACCCTGAGGCAGATCTAGACTTATACGAAGCGCCTGTGGCTGAACGCTTTGTATCATGCGTCGACTTGTTTTGCTGGCGTTTGATAATGCAGGTAGACTGTATCGTAAAAAGCCAAGGATAAGCACCCTAAACAGTCGTAACATAGCATTAGGCTGCATTCTCCAAGTCTTTCCAGTGAAAAACTTGAAAAGATGGCATATGCCTGTCAATCGCTTTTTCAAATATTACACATGAGGGCTCCATGATATGTCTCTGTCGACTATGACACCAAGAAATTTGTGAGATCGACGATACGGTATATTTTGTGCCTGTTGCCTGTTGAGTCTTTAAAAAACGGGTTTGAAGGGGATGCTAGAATTTTTTTTGAAGGGGTAAGCAGCAGAGAGCAATACTTTATTAAAGTATCCAATTTTATTAGGTTAGCACTGAGGCTTGAAGGTATGTTAAATGAGGGGGGCACGCCACCGCAACGACAGTGGTCACGAAAATGCCCTTCTTAATGCAGGTTTTCATCCTGTTGTTCGCACCGTTGCTCCGCCTTGGCTTCCTGGGTAACCACCCGTTCCTGGACTATTGCCAAAGCGCGCCCGTCACGATTCAGTCGCTGGCCTGGAATGCCTCTTCACAAGAAACCTCGAGGATGCCGTTTCCGTCGGCCGCTCGTTTCTGCGTCTGGCAACACCGGGCTACTACAAGTGAGGGGCGTCAACATCGCCTACAAATAGCGGCACCAGACTCGAGCGCCTTGGGGCACGCCACCGCAACGACAGTGGTCACGAAAATGCCCTTCTTAATGCAGGTCAGTTACCTTCCAAACGCGGCCTGCGTGCGTTCTGGAAATCGCTGTCTTCTTGCGGTGTCGTGCCCCACTTGTGTTATTGGTACGTGTAGGTTACTGTGTGAAATGTTGTGGTCTCTTTGTAACAATGCTCAGGCGGTAAATATGCTCCTATTGTTGTCGGGTGACGTCGAACTAAACCCAGGACCTGTTTCACATCCGTCAATGGAAACCATTGCAAATGCAATATCCCGCATAGAAGCATCTCAAACCTCGGTCCTGACAGAACTTTCACTAATCCGAACATCTCAGTCTAGCATTGAGGCGCTCGTGACCACCCTCTCGACTCGTGTTGACACCCTAGAAAAAATTGTGCAGTCGACTCAGTCTAACGAAACAGGTCTAAAGGCAGACGTGAAGGACAGTTTTGCCAAACTTTCTGCGGAAATCAGGGTTCTTACAGATAAGTGTGATGATGCCGAAAATCGCCTACGTCGTTCTAACCTGCTTTTTTGTGGTATCCCAGACACAAAAGGCGAGTCTTGGATTCAGTCCCAGGCAAAAGTGATAAAATTTTGCTCTGAAAATCTCGGTATCTCCATACCAGAAGACGACTTGGATCGTGCACATCGGCTTGGTTGATACCAGCAAAACAAAAGTAGACCTATCATAGTAAAATATGCAAGATTTAAAGATAAATCAAAAACTCTTGCAGTTGCGTCCAAGCTCAAGGGCACGACTTTTTCAATTCGCGAAGACTACTCAGCTAGAGTTCGACAGGCACGAAGGAAACTATATGACCATGGCATGCTGAGCGGCAAACCCTTCAAGCTATGCTTTGACAAGTTACTACTTGAAAACAAGCAATTTTCGTACCATGCAGAATCTGATAGCGTTGTTGAATTGCAGTCGTAGCAGTCATTTCTATATCTCAGGCATGCGCGTCGCCCACTTCCCCCCCAACCTTGCCTCGCCCCTATGAATGATCCCGTTTGTCAATGTATGGCAGTCTTAATCGCTAATGTGCGTAGTTACCTGCCTAAGAAAGACGCTGTTGAATCCCTTCTGAATGACAACAACACTGACGCAATATTTACGGAATCTTGGCTTCAGCCGCACATTGCTGACCATGAGCTATTACAAGACGGCCAAGCGTACGCTGTTCACCGGCTTGACAGGGTGGGGTGGAGGGGGGGCGGAATATTGATTTTTGTTAAAGAAAGTGTTCCTTCTGATGTCATCAAAATGAATTGTCAACACGAAATTTTCTGTGTGAACATTTCACTGGCTTCGAAAATGACTGATTATTGCTTGTTACCGCGCTCCTAATTGTGATGCCTCCTTCATTTATGAACTAAATACAGTTCTAGTACATCTTTACTCTCGTTTTCCTTTTGCTAATTTCATGCTCTGTGGTGACTTTAATTTTCCAAATATTAACTGGACAAATTTTGAGTCAGATAACCGCCAGTCCAAAGATTTTCTTGAAATGACCCTGACGTTTAACCTTACTCAGATGGTTAACACACCAACCCGTGGGGCAAATATCTTAGACCTCGTACTTGTTTCCAACCCTGATACAGTTAAATCGGTATCATCCGTTGAAGGTCTAAGTGACCACAATTTAGTGCTATTTAACCTAAGCATGCCACGTCCTGTACGACAGCGCTCAATAAAACACATCAGGGATTACAACAAAGCCAATTTCACAAAAATAAACTCAGAATTAAGTGAGTTCCTTGATTACTTCTGTCGGTCTGCTTCACTTCGTTCAGTAGACGATAATTGGCTGTTATTTAAGAATAAGTTAACATCGCTTGTAGAGTTACATGTACCCCTTGTACGCATTCGCGGTGACCTGGGAAACCCTGGTTTTCGAACACACTAAAGAGGTTGTTAGAGAAAAAAAAAGCGTCTTTTCCGCGATGCGAAGCAATCGGTAACTTCCTCAAAGTGGGAAAAGTATTTTATGGATCTGCGTCAATATACTTCTGCTTTGAGGCAATCCAAAAAGAAGTTCTTCCACCACGACTTGCAGACCATTATGCGTGTCAACCCTAAAAAATTCTGGAAAATCCTCACACCTAGTAAAAGCTCCAATAACATTTCTTTGAGTTACCCTGATGGTTCCAATGTGCCAATTGATGAGCGATCAGATGTAATCAACTCGTACTTTTCATCTGTTTTCACTAATGAACCCACGCTAAATGACTTTGATCCGCCCAACCTTTCTCTTTCCGATATGCCTCCTATAATCATTACTTCTCAAGGAATCTTGAAGCTCATTGAAAAAATGAAGATTTCTAGTGCCCCAGGACATGATGGTATTACAGCCAAAATACTAAAAGGCACGAAAGTGTTCTCTAGTTCTATATTAGAAATAATTTTCACGCAGTCAATCACTGACAGTTCACTTCCGACGGACTGGAAAATTAATAAAGTAGTACCTGTATACAAGTCTGGCAGCCGCTCAGATCCCTCCAACTATCGTCCCATTTCGCTTACAAGCATTGCCTGCAAACTCCTAGAACATATAATATACTCACAAATAGCATGTCATCTAGGTAATCATTCCTTCTTTTTCCCCAATCAACATGGTTTTTGGCCTAACCTATCATGTGATACTCAGCTCTTTGAATTTGTTACTGAGCTTCACTTAAACTTAGACTCATCCTTTCAAACTGACGTCATTTATCTTGATTTTGCGAAAGCTTTTGACTGTGTCCCCCACCAGCGACTTCTGGCCAAGCTCTCATGCCTACAGCTGGACCCCCTAGCGTTGTCATGGATCCGATGCTTCCTGACCAATCGTCTCCAATACACGGTTGTCGGTAATCACTGTTCAGCCACTACTAACGTGATTTCTGGAGTACCACAGGGATCTGTTCTTGGTCCTCTGCTCTTTCTCATCTTCATAAACGACCTTCCTAATGGCATTTCATCTTCTATTCGTCTTTTTGCAGATGACTGCGTTCTTTATCGTCGCATCGCACACCGAACTGACCATGAAATCATTCAAAGCGACTTACATCAAATCGAATCCTGGTGTTCCAATTCATTAATGAAACTCAATATTTCGAAAGTAAAGTTATGCAGATATCCCGTAAGCGCTCCAACAGTAATTACACGTATTCCTTAAACTCGATAGCTTTGTCCCTCGTCGAATCTTATCGTTACCTTGGTGTCACAATAAACAAAAAATTGACATGGTCCGATCATATCACCAAATGAGCAGCTGACACTACTAAATCACTTGGTTACATCAGACGTTCCCTTTCCTTGTGTCCCTCATCCACGCGAAAACTGGCTTATGAAACATTTATACGAAGTAAGCTTGAATATGCCTCATCTATTTGGAGCCCTCATCAAGCATACCTCATTAACACTTTAGAATCTATACAGCACCGTGCGGCCAGTTTCATCTCTTCTAGGTGCGGCCGTGATGAAAGCATCAGTGCCATAAAGTCATCATTGGGACTCGAGTCATTGTCGTTCCGTCGGAAGATTGCAAGGCTGTGCTTGTTCCACAGGCTTTACTATAACTTCCCACATTTTCACGGTAAACTCTTTATCCCGCCAAGCCGTACATCTCGTCGCCTTTTTAACTCGTGCAGCGTCCAGCGTTTGCACGGTTCTACGTCTTCTTTTAATCAATCTTTTTTGCCAACAGCCATTGCAGAATGTAACACTTTGCCAGACTGTGTTGTCGTTGAGCTAAACCCTATTGTGTTTAAGCAGTTGCTCACTGATCATCTTGCGCTGTAAAATTCTTTTACACTGTTCTTTCTTTTCGCCTTTATATGTCTGATTCAAATTGTAACATTTTTTTTTGTGCTTTTAAATAAGTCTGCATTTCTATGTGTTATGTTTCAGTATTGTGATCCGATATGTTTTGTAACTCTTTATGTAACCTCCCCCCCCCCCCTTATGTAATACCCCGAGAGGGGCATTTAAGGGAAAAATAAATGATGATGAATGATGATGGTCACTTGAGTAACACCTCAGAGGTCAATGATTATTGGGTGGACAGCAAGGTATGTATGAGACAGGATTATGTAAATTGCAGTAATAGAAGTAATAAAGTTGTTGAGAAGACTTTGTTACCAGTACATTTACAGGCTTCATGCAGAATTTGGTTTCTAGCAGGGTGAATTTACTTTTGCTGATGCTTCTGATGGCGTTATTGCAGTTCATAAGTGCTGGTTTTATGCCCTGCATGTGGAGATCTTGTTTTTTAAAAGTTCATGTACCGATTAAAAAGTATAGCAACAAGACACTTACATGCTTTCTTAAGGCTCAAGCAGGCTCACCATAGAGGCAATTGGTGACATTTTAGTGAATTGTATGTGGGAGGTAGGTGTACATAACATCATAGTAATCTTGCAATGTTGTAGCTTTATTTGTGTAATGATTGAAGCTTCTTTTCCTGTTGAAAGTTTCTGCCAAGCAAACAAGTTCCAACAGCAGGATTGGCCCTTGGGTAAAGCAGGTGGTAAGAGTGAGCTTATTCACAACCCCTTCAAGAACACCCATTGTAGCAACTATTACTTATAGGGCAAAACTTCCATTGCACCAAGAAGGAAAGGGAGGACGGTGCAGGTGAACATTTCAGGAGGGTATCTTCTGGACATCATCCTTCTCTAGCCACAAGCTTGTATGGCCAATGTTTAGCAGATTCCTACTAACATATACTAGGTATAAGTGTTGTTTCTTTATTGCAAGATGACATGCCATATAGCTTTTGAGAGTTTCCTCACCACAAGTGTTTACATTAGCCTAAAAATATTTTTTCCAGGGTGTCCTTTTTTTGCCCTAAACAGTTGTCTCAAGCAACAATATGCACATTGTAACAGTCTAGCTGATGCCCACAAAAATGGCTCCACCCATCACGATGTATACTCCCCTCAAAATGTAAGGCACTGTAAAATCATAGTCTGGTGTGCGTGCGTAGGACCTTGAACATGTAAGCAGTGACCATTTCTCTAGTGTTCTCTGCACTGGCTCATGGTTGTCACACACCTGTTCAAGATTGTGCCAGAGAAGTTAGTTCTGCCAATGCTGTCTCAGAGGTAAGACTGTGTACACCCACAGGAACACCATGGTGGAGCAAGCAGAGCTTCATATCTTATGTAGTAATAAACTGGCAACACCATGTTGATATAAGCATTCTTGCATTATTTATTACAATAATTTATTGAGGCAGACATTGCACCAATAAGCCTAGCTGCGATCTCTTTTCTGTTTTGTCTACATAGTTTTCCCGTTGTTCACAGCACAGCAAGAAAAATTTCTTTACAGGAGCACCATATGTTAAGCTTGCATGACTCCAATGAAGCACTGTGCGAATAGTTATATTCAAAATGTCAGCACTTTGTGTCCTATAAATGGTGAACGCGTTGTCACATTCAGCCAATGATCCTGCACGAGCTCTAGCATTCACTCTAAGGTCATTTTGCATCAACAATGCCACATACAATAGTTTACCAATGGTTGTTAATGGGCGAGAGGTAGTATAGCTTCAGGGAGGTAATTAGGCTAAGGGGGAAAATTCTAGATGCCTATGCACCACAGGAAAAATGAAAAAGCACAGGGAAAGAGCATCACTCGCAGCTGAACTGCAGAAAATATTTACATTGCACCACACATTCGCATCGTCTAGAATTTCCACTAATAATGGTATACCTACCAGCCCAGCAACAAGAACTTCTAAGGTAATGAAGGGCAGAATGACACTGGCATAAGACAAGAAAAACAAGACGCGAGTTAACTGCCATCTATCTTTACTTGTGCAGGTTGTCTACCAACATGGAAAATCCTTGCTGGAAAAGTAGGGGAACCTTGGTAAAACCTGGCCAATTAATGGAAACTGACGGCAGTCCACAAAAATAGGTGTTACCCTTGATCAATAGTAAAAAACTCACTCCTTCGACTGCAACTACAGTGAAGAGATAGAAGAAGCCTGAAAGAAAGGCAGTGCATAGCTGTTTCTTTTTAGTGTACAAACAAAAGGACACACTGACCAAAATAACACAAAGTTTATTAACGTTTGGGCACCCGATATTGATCTGAATAACAACAATGAGAAAGGTACATCGTATTTAAGTATGACTAGGTGCGTGATGTAAGCACTAAAAGTACATAGTCGGCGTTCCATAAATCTTATTGAGGATATGTGCAGCTGTGTGCATGTGCAGGGATTCCAGGTGTCGGCTTGATGCAAGCTTGTTTTCTTCGACCAGAAAAGGGTTGCTTGACCAATCAATTCGAAAGCCTGCATATTCCACGTGTTCCGCAAGGGCATTCGAGGACGCCCATGATTTGGTGACATCATATTCGCATCGTTTAACTCTTTCGTTGAAATCATATGTCTAATAGATTAACAGGCTGTCACAATCGTGGCAGACTACAGTGTGAACAAGACTAGGAAAATTTCTGCTCGGCAGCTTCTTATTCCCAATTACTAAAGCATTCCTTAGCTTCCATGTTAGTACATGCAGTATTTTGATGTATGTTCCTTCTACATATCACATAGCATATCTGACTTTCCAAGCACAGCATTTCTCACATTGGTAAATTTGTGCATATTTGTTGTGGCTACAATTTCGGTTTGGCTTGAAAGCCTTTTAATTGAGTGCTTAGGTTAAAACTGCCATCACGAGAGGTGTGCTGGGCTATGTCTTGCCTTTTATGTTATTACTGCTATTAATATTATTGGCGATGCAGCTGCAAACGTCCTCAGCTATACACTTATTCCAGATGTTTCGAAGGTAGCACACTTTCTTCTCATTTCATTTTCTTGAGACGGTGTTATTAAATCCAAAATTATTTTTAGCATCATGTCCACAGAAGAGCACGTAAACGAAGGTAGCACGAAGGTAACCAAAACATGCAACTTAGTTTTACAAAAAAAAGGCTAATGGCTTTTTCAGCTTGCTTTTGTTGTGCATATCATGGTCACTCCTCACAATGGTGTTCATGCTGTCTGAGACGCATCTGGACTGCAGCCAATCAATTTATGTGAGTGGACATGCGTCTTCACTTTCACATGTAAAGTCTGGTGTTCCCTAGGGATCAGTCCTAGGACCAGTTTTGTTTCTCATTTACATCAAGGATATTGGACATGGTTTATCATCCACTATCAAATTATGTACATACAACTACATCATTTACAGAAAAAACTGACAGCACCCAAGCTAAGGAGTCATTACAGTCGTGCCTTAATAAACTCGCACTTTGGTGTCACCAGTGGCAAATGCAAATTAACACTTCAAAAATAAACGCCATGACATTTACAAGAGCACATAAAACAGAAATCAGTCAATATGAAACACAAGCTGCCCCCACTGAACAAGTATCCCTGTTTAAAATCTTGGAATTCATTTATCTTCTGACCTATCTCAGAATAAGCGCATCGATATCATAACTAATAAGGTGTCAAAAGCACTTGGATTTATTAAAAGAAACCTTTACTTGGTGAACTATATCACTAAAATGCTAGCGCACACTACACTTGTCCGCCCCTCCGCGGTAGTCTAGTGGCTAAGGTACTCAGCTGCTGACCCGCAGGTCGCGGGATCGAATCCCGGCTGTGGCGGCTGCATTTCCGATGGAGGGAAAAATGTAGTAGGCTCGTGTGCTCAGATTTGGGTGCACGTTAAAGAACTCCAGGTGGTCGAAATCTCTGGAGCCCTCCACTACGGCGTCTCTCATAATCAAACGGTGGTTTTGGGACGTTAAACCCCACATATCAATCAATCACTACACTTGTCCGTTCAAAATAAAATATGCATCCATCATCTGGAACCCACATTTATCATATCTCATCGATCAACTAGAATCAATACAAAACTAAGCAGCAGGCTTTTTCACCAAATAGTATTCTCGCAACTGCAGCACTATAGATATTACACGCTCACTTTCATTACCCCTTCTTGAAGAACGCAGACTGTCGTCACTGTTGTTGCATTTTCATACATTTTATCATAGTAGATCCTGCCTTCGTGAAGCTTGCACAAACACACCTCATAATATTTCGAAACGCATTGATCACCAATTAAAGATACATCCTTTTTTTGCACGCACAGTTATGTATCAACACTGACTCAGTGCGCGGACATCGACTACGTTTGCGCTGACTGTTTTGTTAGTTTTGTGTGTGGTGCAGTCAGCGCTTCCTCTATATCGATGTGTGGCTGTCTGTATGATTGAGATATTATTCCCTGCGAATGTGTTGATGCGTGAGCGCTAGCTGTTTCGGGCAAACGGTAGTGTTGAATTACCTAACCTGCGTCGATGTGATTATGCACGAGTAATGGTTGTGTGCGTGTTGTGTAGTGGTTTGTACGTTTGTATGATTGCAGTGCATGATCACCCACGCCCTCATTATAAATTACTTAACACTGTCGACGAATTATGTTTCGCTTGACCAGATGAAAGCGTACAAGTCGCTAGACTCTCACAACTATTTCGCTAGCGAATGGCTACAGTATACATCACAGACAAGGAGTTGCCTTCTCAGAGTGTCGTCGTACTTAGTCAGGTGGGTTTTAGTGCGCTCCACATTTCACACAGTAAAACTGCAGCCTGGGGTAGCAGTGCTGGCGAGGAAGCACGTTGCTTCCGTGTCGGCCGCGTCCATGGTGTTGCAAGCAAGTAAGATATACGTTAATAAAATTCATTTCTTGGGATAAGCACTCTTAGAAAGCAATAGTTCTCGTACAGAACAAATTTCTGCAAATTTTTCAACATTTTGTTCATGCGAGAAAAAAAAAAAGTCCAGCTGTCAAAACTTCGGCTCCAGCTCCCACCCGCTGTTTACAAAATTTTCGCCGCACACCGCTGCGCGGTTTTTACTTATAATTAATATTAAAACTGTTGCAAAACCTGGTCCTACGAAGTTTCTAATGTAACAAAAAAAATTTCCTTTCACCAGCAAACATTCATAGGTATTAATGTTGGCGCCAAACCAATTTAGGAAACTAATTTGGCACCAAACATGATTTAAAGTTGTTCCTAAATTTATTTGCAAAAAAGCAGTGATTTTCTTCCAATTTTGACCACAACAGATCGGAGCATGCGCTCGGACACTATCACAGTAAAACATTTATGTGCCCTAGTTGCAGCCCTAGCTTTTATGGAGCTGCAGGTCGTACCCATCCACAGAAGAACAATAGATGGAGCCTTTGGTAGTGCTTTTCCACTACGGCGTCTCTCATAATCATATGGTGGTTTTGGGACGTTAAACCCCACATATCAATCAATGAATCTTTGGTAGTGCTCTTACGTTCCTGATAATGTGAGAGTTACTTTTGGTAGTTACTTTTCTTATTTCATGCTTTGTGCGACAGAAGGCATCGATCACTCCTGGGCTCTTTCTAGCTTGTTCAGCTCCCACAATCCCTGCATTCATTGTCCTTGTCATTGCATATCTGTATCTTGTCATAGCCTCATCTGTCCCTGGCCTGCATCACCCAGACACAGTGGCCGTCCTGCATGTTAAGTTTGCCCTTACGGATATTTAAGACGTGCAGGTCAGGCTGGAAGTACTCTTTACTGGGCTACGCGGTCCATGTTCATGTACAAGCTACAAAGATATGGCTGCCTTGCTTGATGAAATAATGAGGAAAGGGGTCGAGGGGTGCGCAAACTTTCTACTGTTTTTTCATTTTATCCTGCATCGAAAATTATAGGCACAGACAGGTGCAACAAGGTAGACACACATTGACCGCATACTACCTAATCACAATGCATAAACTAGCTTTCTATTTGCGAGAGAGACATTGAAGTATCACTGACACACAGGGGCATAGCTGCAGAGGCTGGCACACTAGGCCCGTGCCCCTACCCCCGAAATATTTTTTTCTCGGTGACGTAGAGATAAAGAAATCTCAATTCAAAAGAATGCCCCCCCCCCCCAATAAAAAATTAATGGCTACACCCCTACTGGTACTGATGATCTTCGTGATTTTATATAGAATGCCTGCACCGATTCTCGAGCACTAGTGTCCCTGCTTCTGCCAAGAGTCCGGACCATATCCATGCACGGCTCACAATTACGAGAATTGCAATGCATCGGCAAATGTGCCCCATCTTTATCTTTTAACAATAGTACAAGTTTCCGCTCGCGCTCATTCCTCCCAGGCCAGCAGTCATCTTTTGCCACAGGATAGCGTTAATTCATAAGGGACGGTGTTTGCGCATTTTGTGTATGCCTCAGCATCCCTCTTTCTGTACCCACCTTTGTTGCTTTCATCAGATAGAATACTACTATACATGGGAAAGTTAAGACGGCTTTCACGGGGCAGAAAAAACAATCGGCATGCCATGTCTGTTTGCAACCATTCTTAAGTTGTGTGCAACTCAGTGCATATGCAGTAAGACCTTGAGTCTCAATGTTTTCCGCTCTTGTTTTACCCCGGTACCATGTTGGTCTCCCTATATATCCTTGAAGACGGGCTCAGCTACAGCGATAAGGAGCTTGTGAGGGAAACAGCCCACAGACAACCCATCCAATTGGTTTTGAAAAGCTTTCTGAATAACATGGGAGCACGATCTTCACGTGCCCAGACTCTAGGAATTGTTTAGTTATGGCCATTTTCACAGTTTTGGATTCCGCCAACTTGGATGGAAGCATTTATTTTTCACACCTGGGCAAATGAAGCCAACAGGCAGGAAAACTTTGCAAAGTAATGTGCTAAGCTAATAACTGTGAAGAGCCACAAGTCGGCAACTCCTGTGTAAACACATATCCTTTCCACAGTCTGCCAAAGCCTGCTTAAACATTGTTAACCATGGTCCTCAACAATAAATGACAAGTACCCTATAGAAGGATTCGGTTGAAGAAAGTGGGTTATGCAGGAGAAATTCTCAGTTAAAGCGGTTATTTCATGACAACTGAGTTTAGCTGCTTTATTAAAAACTGACTAATCACATTCTCCCAGATACCTTATTCACTCACAGACATTCAGAATGAAACATTCAGCTTATGCATCCTTGCCATAAAGAACCCAGGAAAGGTGTTTTTTTGCTAGCTGGCAATAGACCATTCTAGTTTTGCAAGTTTTAAGTTGTAATTGGAGTCAATACGTTGCTTCTTGAAAATCTTGTTTTGTTGGCTTTCAACTTGATGAATTAGACTGTTTTTCCTGCCTTGAACTTGTATGAAGCTACATCCATTGCCATGAACCCACTGCCTTTATTTACTTGAAATAGACACAAATTACTGCACTTGAAGAGTGACACAATGCCTGCCATAGGACCCTTCTGACATGAAATAGGTTTTCCCCCAATTCTGGCTAGAGCTTCCACACCCTCTTGCAAGCAACAGTCCCTAACTGACATATCGGCTTTCCCGGCAACTCGTTGATTTATATGGCTATAAACAATGAGCCAGCAAAAAAGGTTCATGGTTAAATTTTAGGCCGTTGCTGAGTACACAGCGTATATTTTCTACAATGTGACATTTCCCTGCCCAGTGAGGCCTTTCCGGGTTGTGCGAGCGGGCTTCTTGGGTATGAAACAAGGATATTCTTGGTAACATTTCATGGCGCACACAATGGACAGGAAAACGGAAGGCTAGGAGACAAACAAGCGCGAACTCGCAATTCAGTTTGTAGAAAAAAATACACTAAATATATATCTCAGGGTAGCTCAAGAGCGCATGTGAAAACGAAAAGCAAAAGAAAGAAAGATAACAGACCATGACACTAATTTTTTACATAAGTGGTATCTACAACGTGCAGCAGAATGTGGAAGTCAAGTATGACTCAAAAAGGTTAATTCTTTGTCTGTTAGTGCAATGGATGGGTTGCTTACCCATTTATCAGCACACGTTCTGATATGCAACGCTTCTACTAATTCCCGAGTTAGCTTGTCCGTGTGATTAAACAAAGTGATCGTGTCGCACCAAACAGGATAACATTGGCAGCTGCTGCAATACTCGGCTAGGTGCGAGTGAATGCTATTTTTCAAAGATTTGAAATGTTCATTAGGGCGAGTGTTAATGCTCCGGCCAGTTTGACTTATATATACAAGTTTGAGGCAATAAATAATCTAACCCTATCCTGCACCTCACAGATTTTCCTCATTCTTTTGTAAAGCAAACACATTTTCTTAACTTTGTCAAATTTTTTGTCCTCCTTACAACAAATGCGTTGAACCTTATTAGGTGCTCTAAAAACAATGTCTAGACCAAAACGAATGGCTATATGCTTGAGCTCATGTAAAAACCGACGAACATAAGGTAAAACAGCAAAGCATTTTCTTTCTGTGTCTTTTCTTGTAGATTCATGCTTTGGACCACTCTATTAAACCTTAATCTTTTTGACGGCTCTGCTCACGAAATTTTCTGGGCATGCAGCCATTTTTAAATGGATAATTTAGGGTAAAAATGCCAAATTTATGGTGTGAATGCATGACTTTGACAAGGCACAGTTTAGACAGGACTCAGCGATTCCATTATTTACAATTTTAGAATAGCCTGAGCTAGAGTGGAGCTTAAATGCTACCAAGAATGTCTTCAAGCCAACTCGCCCAACTTTCCATTTTATAACATGAAACAACGAGCATTGCTTCGCTTCAAGTTCCACTTTGCCTCTGTGATGTAGGCTGCTGAATGCCTGGAATCGTGAAACTTCTTCAGTGCCAGCCACTCCAGGTGCAAGCTAAACTGCACGAAGAGAGCAAAAAAAAAGCCACCTGCTGCCGTAGTTTACGATTTTACATACTTACTTAACATGATTAAATGAAGGCGTGCATTTCTTAAGAAGGGCACCCACTTCTTGTGGATCTTGGCCTTTGGGGGAGTAGTGTCTTCATTTGGTCGTGTTAGGGAGTATGTAAAATTGTAAAATCCAAACTGTGGTGGCAAGTGCACTTACTTTTTTACCTCCTTCATGCCCTGTGCATTAGTTAGGACCTGGAGTCGCTGGCACTGAGGAAGTTTGGCAATGCCAAGAGTGTCATACCTGACTAGGCATGTGCCTCTTCGGGCATGTGCTATATTTTGGAATCAACGTACTGAAAGCACCCTGAGGGAGCATGTATCTTCAGTTAAACAGGCGCACCTTTCAACATTGTCAAACTCATGCAAAGCAGGTCAGCATGTCTATCAGGTCGTGTGTGATTTTGTGCACGCCATGTCACAGACTGCAACTGCCGCAAGCTATCGCTATACACAGTCGTGGACGTGGCTCTACATCGTTCTGCTAGGTGGTCCAGATATGTTTCTATGTTGCTAGAAACCTGTCGAAAAGCTGTCCGCAGTACAACTACAATACGTAAACTGTAGCACTCTTGATGCGAGTTGATTAACCTTTCGGTATAAAACCAACCTGCGATGTGCAATAGCTCGATGTCGCATACTCTTCTCGTATATCAGCCTTTAGGACCAATGCTATTAAGAGGCTTCCCACAGTTACCTCCGATTCGCCCAACCCTGTGCAAGTTTATTCCATTTTATGCATGCAAATTTTTCAGTTCATCCTCTGATGAACTCATCTCTGCCTCTGTCATCTCTGTCTCTCTTGGCTATTTTTCTCGTGTTTTGGTAGCCACTGAATCTTTCTAACTGGTTATTTTTCTCTTCTTCAGATTGCTTGAGCTGCCAAGGTCCACCTTTTTCCTTTTCTATATGTCAGCTATATTGTCATCTAGACCTGTCTATTCTCTATTCAGATCTGCTTTTTTAGTATCTCTATGTTGTGCCAATCATTTTGTGTTTCATCATATGTTCCATAGTTTTGAGATTGTTTTGGTCTTTTTTTTTTTTACTATCATTAAAGTTTCTACTCCTGGTGTTAATTTCGGCAGCATACAAAAGTTCACCACTTTCCACTCTAGGGACAGTTGTAAATTGTCTGTCACGATTTAAGCATGTCTGCCGTTAATGATCCAGCCTATCCCTACTCTTTGCTGAATTTACTTTTCTTAAGTATAGTGTCCTGTGAATATCTGACTTAAATATACATATTTAAGGATTTTAGTGTTCTGTTGTCAGTTGCAAACTCTCGCTCTCTTCTTTGGTCTCCAAATATTTTATCTTTGTCTTTTACTCATTACTTGAGCACTTTCTCCGTTTAGACCCTTAGCCTTTGTAATTCGTTGGCATCACTGCTGAAAAGCACGTTATCATGTGCAAAGAGTAAGTACGAGATCTTCTCTGTCAATCTTTATTCCTGTTTATTATCAACATGGTGGCTCAAATATTTCTGCTAAGCATGCTGTAAATATTGCTATAATTTTGTCTCGTTGCCAGATCCACTTCACAAATTAAATTTTTCTGCTCTATTGTGGACTCTGTGTAGATGTTGGCTGACTTATGGCCATGTATGCATTACGCACTACCTGCTCTAAAACTGCTGGTATCTCTACCGAGTCGAATGCCTTATTGTAGTCTATCAAGCCAAGTAAATGAATGGGTTCTGTTTCGCGGATTTTTCAGTTTGATGATGCCTGGCTATGATCTGCAGTAGGACATCTGTTGATCTGTGTACAATTCTTTAACTCTTTCATGTCTCCTTTTTGGTATATTTGTGTGGTATTCATGTCTTTACAATTCGCTAGCTCATTCGATTCACCAGTACATAAACCATTGTGCGTAAAGTGTCACATGCTTGTTAAACAGGAGATCTTCTTCATCGTTGATCAAGTCAACAATTTCACTGGATGCTTTTTCGTAAGTCATGTTTTGTAGGGCTCTATTTCATTCCCTTTTTCTCTCATTCTTTCAGGGTAGGATAATCAACCGGATTCATTCATGCTTAGGCCTATGATTATCGTTCTCTTTCTTTCTTTCTTCTTTTTTATTTACTCTTAGAACATAAGTGTTGTGTAGAATGCTGGCTTCTTTGGCTCTTAGATGACTTGTTTTCGAGCTGTAGAGTCTGTATAGTAGAGTCTTCTGGAACCTTTACTATGTTGCTGAAACTGCCTATAATATTACCCTACATTTAGAGTGTGCATTCGTTAGCAGCTTCGTGTTGTCACGCTTTGTCCGTTCTTTCAATTCTCAATGTATATCTTTGGTGCTATAAATCCTTATGTCGCCAATTTTCTCTTGTAAATCACCTAGTTTAGCTCGGCAAATTCAGTTTTATTTATGGTTTTGCCTATTTCCTCTGTGTCATAATTTATTTCTTGTGCTAAGGCATCGCGTACGGGTGTTTCAACGCAACGCTGAGGTTACGCATGACTGTGACTCTGCTCCATATTGAGGGGAGCCTTGCAAGTCCTCAGCAAATTATATGAAAAAGTACATTTTTGGGTGCCGTGAAGTTCCACATTCAATTTATGGGGCTTGCTGATGATGACTATGGAATTCAAGTGCCTGAAAAGGTGAGTTTCGCCAAACATTCAAAATGAAAAGCTAAAGACGAAGAAGCAATAAACACGAATTGTTAGTCATCGTTGCTGTAGCTTCTCACTTGTCACCATTTCAAAAATCAAAGAAAGAATTGTTTCGAAATTTTATTCGAAAAACTAGGAATATCACTTACTACTCCTAATATTTTGACTTTTGGGGCCGCTCTATTAGGGCACAGCAAAAGGAACATGTGTGGGGCTCTCTGCGAATTTCTATGTAACACAAGAGGATTACCTTCCTGAGCCATTGATCATGCAGCTTTCGATTTCTACTAGCCAATCTAACATTTATTATTTAGCTAATAAACCATAATGATTTAACCTTCAGAAGAATGTCATATAACGCTTACACCTCAGATATTCAACAAATTCTATTGTTTCTCTTCTTTTCCTTTTTTTTTTACATTGTGCCAAAATAATTTTACTGTCAAAACAAAGTAATCATATTCATCTAGCCTGAAAAACCTAAAGGTATTGACTTGCAATAACCACCGGCTTCTTGGCCAATCCCCCTTAGTGGGTGAGAGCCACAAATGTAAGGATCAAGCAAGCAAGCCATGCGGATCCCCCATAGTGGGTGTGCGTTACTAACAATAGGTGAACAACAACAACAACAACAATACTGTCGCTAGGGTTTTTGAAATGGTGAAAAGTGAGAAGCTACAGCAGCGGTGAATTTGGCTCGCAACAACCTTGGCTTACGTTGTCTTTACTGGGTCTTTCTTGTTACCTCCTGAGTGAAGTAAAGTGTCATGGCGGCTTTCGGTTGTGTCAGTGAACCAACACGAAGTTTGAGCTACGTGTTTATTTGCTGCAAGCATTCTTTCTTGAGATAAATCTGCTCTTCATGGACTGCAGTAAGGAAGACAAATGTTCTCTGCTTGATAGTGCATTTTCTGTCAACGACAGGTAAGTTGTAAAACTCTAACTAATCTCTTGATAAATACGCTTTTGCACCATAAATATCGTGGCAGCGATTGTAAAACAGTTCCTTGTTAAAAGTACCACAGTTCGAAAGTGTTCTCACTGCGCAAGTTGCTCAGTTTGTACTGTAGCCTGTTGAATTTATTGTAGAGGCTAATACAGGTCTTTCCAATAAAAGTAGGACTTTTATTGTTTACCGTACTTTCAGTGCATCGTTGTTATGGTATACGCATGTTGCATTTCTCTTGTGGTGCTACGTGTACTCATGATGTCCATTTAATATGCGTGTAACCTAAACACGTTGCTGGTTATATGTTCACGTGTCGCTCTTCTACTGTGTCCGATCTGCAGCGGAAGCGTCTCGACCAGTTCAGATCGGCTGCACTGACGACGCTGAGTGACAGCTGAAAAACTGCTCAGTGCGGCATAACAAATTCATCATTATCATCATCAGCCTGGCTACGTCCACTGCAGGACAAAGGCCTCTCCCATGTTCTGCCAGTTAACTCGGTTCTGTGCTTGCTGCTGCCAATTTATACCCGCAAACTTCTTAATCTTATCTGTCCACCTAACCTTCTGTTTCCCTTTAACCCACTTGCCTTCTCTGGGAATCCAGTTAATTACCCTTAATGACCAGCAGTTATCCTGTCTTCGTGCTACATGACCGGTCCATGTCCATTTTCTTTTCTTGATTTCAACTATGCTATCCTTAACTTCGTTTATTCCATAATCTACTCTGCCGTCTTCTTGTCTCGCATAACGAATTTGCGTGAAATATGTAACATTTGGTATAATTTTCAAATTGTTGAACTATTTGAAATAATTAACCACTGAAAAATTACAATTTAAGCGTCTGAGGGGGGGGGATGTTTTGCACTTTTGCTTAGGAAGGAACCCTTCCTTGGTTTGCCAGCAGTCATTCCTCGGGCACTTGAAATGCTGGTAATAAAATGAAGAGACACATTTACTAAATATCCTAATTTTCATGCTGTAATGTGAAAATAAGGATCTTTTTGTTTCTTTCATAACTTCAATTTAATATAGTACATAGTCTGTAGACCAAGCAAGAGTGTGGAAAATAAAGAATGAAGAGGGATCGTTGCTTCATTAACTCAGTCAAACGATCACTCTGCTTTGTAGTATACCTTTAGTGCACATAAGAAACCAAGCTCATTGTGCACATAGAAGATATATTAAAATGTACACAAAAAATGAGCTATTATAACAATGGGTATACAAAGCAATAGCATCTTTTATTGTTATTTATTCGGAAGTTTTATGTTATGAAATAAAAGAAGACAGAAGTTGAGGCGAAGACGAAAGCTCGAAGAGATGAAAAATTTTTGAATGCTGGCTGTCACTTCAGCCACTGCTTCCACATGTATACTTGTTCAAGGCTGCAACCACCGACCTTATGTGAACTGTGTAGGGCAGATTTATTAAGACGAAGGGAACACATGTACACTGGTGCCAATGTTCAGCAAGTGACCACAAAATATTTCAGATAAGTCAAACCAACAAGGCTGGAAGTCAGCCCTTGCATACCATAGTGCATTTTCTGTAAACGATGGAGGAGAGGCCACATTGAAAATAGAGGCAGATGAAAAGGAGGAGGTGACATGCTGAATTGGCTGAGTCTAAAGCCCATGAAACAGAAAGGAGGGAGGGAGGGGTTATGTAGAAGGGGAGAAAACGTGTTGCTGAATTATCCTTGCCCGAGGATGCACCACGTGACAATGGGGATAAGTAGCGTTACAAATTCCTAGAAGAACGGCTTGATTTTTGCTGATCTTCATTGTGTATGTGCCATATTAAATTGATCCGAGAGCCCCCTTTGAAACATTTATACTTGTTGGCTGGGATGTATTAAACTTGTGAATAAAGTGTGGCAATATTTTTTTTTTGCCCAAAAGCTATCTATAGTATGTAAGGTTTAAGATAATCGAAGACATGTCCTGCTGTTATAAAATGCTACACCACCACTTTCGGTAATTTATTTGCCGTGTCTGCTCGATGCCCATTTAATCAAACTATAACGAGCTCTCTTGTTTATGACAATATGTACATTTGATCATGTTGATCATGTTTGAATAATGCAGTTAAAACTACATTTTGTATGATATACATAATCACTTATGGTGCTTTTAACTCTAGTACCATATTTAGGGTGTTTGCAGATTTTGCATCTTAGACGAGAACTAGGTGTTAAAAAAAGTGGAGTTTACTTTTGAATGCACTAGCATGTCCTTAAAAATCCTATTGCAATGATGCATGACCTTTGGCACTTTGGGAACGCTTTTCCAAGGCGCTCATTGCTTTTTAATGTTAGATTATGCTTACGAAGGATATTAAAATTTGGATGTGCATTTTGGTATTTGATTGTAAAAGCTAGAAGATGGTTAGGCTGTGCAACGGGGCATCTTCAGGGAGTGCTTATTTACTAATTTTCAAGATTCATTGTAGACCTTGTTTAGAGCGTTGTGCGACTCATTTCTCTTAACAATTGTCTCCTTTGAGTTGCTTAACTGGTGAGCGTAGTCATTGCTCTCACTACAGACCTATCCTAAACGCTTCGCATGTCCGATGAATGTTTTCTGTTTGCAGTGTCATGACTGATGGCTTGTGTATTTTATGTATTGTTGGCTATTACTTGGCTATATGTTGAGCATAACCTTAATTGAGTTTCAATGTTTCAGTAGATACTGTCATATCTAGGAAGTACATTCCATGAAAGGATGGTGCATGGTAAATTTATACTAGAGTGAACCTTGTCCCCAATGAATGCATTTAGTGCACTTATGCCGTGTTCACATGCCAGAGTGGTGTAGCAGTTAGGTGCGCAGTTGCTGATCTGAAGGTGGCAGATTTGATCCTGGTTGCTGCGACCACATTTGGATGGAGGTGGAAGGCTAGAGGCTCATGCACTGTGCGATGCCAGGACACCAGATGACCAAAATTTCTAGAGCCCTCCCTTTCACAGCCCTTATAATCATATTGTGGTTTTGCGACGTTAAACACCAATAATATTATTGTAATATGTTCACATATAGTGAATATGTCATCTGTGTAACAGATGTTGGTGGAAATTGTTACCAGAGACTACTTGAAGAGCTCTCAATTTTAATGGTGCCATAAAAATGGTGGTGCAAAAGGGGTTCCCATACTCTTTCCAAAATTCTGTTGGATGAATACAATTTTATATAACTAAGTTTGAGGACTAGTTTTAGTAACGAGAGGCAAGCTTCAGGTTTATGCGTTCGCTTGCTATGACTGACTTCACTGCTTCAATTCCTTCAGTGATAGATGTATTGTAAGACAAGGTTTGAGACCCTCAAGACTTCGTTGTTATCTCGAGTATGTGCCCCACAACCCAAACTAGAGTGGTGATGATGAGTATGTACAGATGAGAAGATGTAACGCATAAATAATGCTCACAATATTCATAAACAAGAAGCAGACATTTAATGTTTCTAGGATGGCCTGATCAGAGAGTGTTTGTGTTTGATTAGTAGCTTAATCTATTATTCAAAAGAAATAAAGTATATCTTGAACAAAGGATGGAAGAGTAGGTGGTATGTTGGAGGAACAACGATTTTAGGAGTACTGATAACGGCTCAGTAGGCATATCATTGTTAAATAAAAAACGCCTGCGTGGTATTTGTGTGTTGAGTAATTCACCTATGTAAACATCATGAATCTTCAAGAAGGTACAAGTAGCCTGCTTGCTTGTTTTTAGGCATCAAGAAGTGGTATTCAGAAGATGTGATTTATTCCTTGTTTACAAACTCTTTGTCATCACCCATTCCAACCCAGTAACCAATGCGACCGAGTGTTTTGCTTCCGAAGCAACCAAATATCCCGAAGCACCTCTTCGTGGCGTCAACATAAATCACACGCTTCCTGACGAAAACAAACGAAGGCTGCATGACCTGTTGCTAGAGTTCCACACCAGCTTTACACGTTTGTCGAAAATCCTTCGGACATTAATTATATTTCAGGTCTCCTGTAAAGTAAAAAGGGGTGCTTGATCAGTATGTTACAGTGCTCACTCGTGATCGAAGTTGGAATGAAGGCACTAGCATTTGCTGTTTTCATAGCATCGCCAGGGCTGCACAAGAAGCCCATTGAATGTGACTGCCCATTCAACCAAAGAGTGCCTGGCACCTATTCAGCTGCTTTACTGCGAGTGTTCTCTTTGCACAATCACTTTACTGCAATGCACATTACAGAAATAAAAAGCACACCTGTTTTCATATTTTTGTCTTTCAACCAATTTTGCTTAAATCTCTATAGTCAGAACAAAGTGAAACACATCACGGTTTCTTACGAGAGCTTGTGCTTTGGGGTGCTGTTTCATATTCATGCAGCGAAGTTCATGCATGCACAGCTTACTCGCCTCCGCTTTTATTTAGCAGTGGGAAGATAGGCTGCTGGTTGAACTGTACAGGAATAAAGGCTGAGGTGGGATATTTTGCCATGTCTGTTACCGGTAGGGGTACTTGGTTCCAGGGCCCTCAAAGGAAGAAGGGTGACAATGATGGAAATGAATCTGCACTCCAAGCAAGAGAACAATGAACTAATTCTTGAACATAATTGAAAAATTGCACAAATCGAGCATTTTAAAAACTGCTAATAAAACAATGTTCTGGCTTCTTCATCCAAGATCCGGTCATTTTCGTGATTTCTTTATTTTTCCTGCATCATAAAGACGGGCTGCCATGGCTAGAATTCAGACTTGAACCTCTAGCTGAGCGTTTTCGTTGATACTACTTGCGCACATGTCTGCAACTGCTTATTTTGCTGCAATCTTTATTAGGATATTCAGTAAAAGTGCTTAGTGATATTAATGTTAAATTGCTTCCTCGATTGGATTTATGATTCACCTTTTTTGAATTTGCAGTAGCCTCTAATTGCACAGAATTGGTATTGATCCTTGAGGTGAGTTGTAAATCTCAAGCAACTGTTTCAAGGAATGCAAACTTTGCATTCTCCTGCCAGTAACTTTCATTCAAGACTTATATTTGTCTTGAACATTAACTTCTCTTACAGTATAGTTGCATGACTGCTGCACATAAGGTTGCATAAGGAAGATGAAGGAATTTAGTTGTTGATTTGCAGGGTGTGTGAATATGGGCAAACTTCAACACATTCTAAACCGTTCCAAATGTCTTACCATGCAGTTTAAACTACTTGGCTGTAAATGTTCACCGGTATACCTGTTTTCTGGATTTTAAAATTTTGAAAAAAGGAAAGAAAAGGGGGAGGGCGACAGAGCAATCAGGAAGGGCCTGAAAAACTGCTCTGCTAAATAATGCCATAAAATGTGTTGAACCAGACATCCACACGAGACAACCAGACATCCACACGAGCAAAACTGGGAGCAGGGTTTTGCAAGCACTGTGCACCTATGAGAGCACTGAGCACCTATGCTGGTTTAGAGGAGAATTAAAGTCAAGTTCTACAGTTTCGTGTTGCGAAAATATAACCTAATGATTCGATGCACTGTAGGAAGTTAATACCAAATTATTTTGACCTCAAATTGAAACTTAAGTTAGGTGACTATCAATGCAACTCTTTCTTACTCTTCTTTTTTCCCCTATCTCTTTCTTTTCTATCATACTCCCTTTCCCCACACCAAGTGTATGGTAGCCAACTTGGCCAAAGCTTGGTTAACTCCCCAGTCTTTCCTCTTCATTTTTCCTTCTCTATTGAAGTGCATTGCACTAGTACATATCGCACCCACTATAATGTGAGTGCTGTGGTTGCGAATCAATCCTGTGGTCTCGTGCAGCTTTGCACTGTTCCACTTCCCTCTGCCTATGTGGGGCAGAAGAGAGGTGCAGACTTTTTTACATCCTTCTTTATAAATAAATAAATACATTCACATTGACTCTCATGGTTTTTTAAAGTGCACAGATGTAGACCAAAAAGGCATGTAAATGTAACCGATGGTATAGCGTCCTGTTCAAACAACCAGTATTGCTCATATGCTTTACAGTATAGAACTGATTCTTGTTACTATCTTCAACAATGGTCTAAATAGAAGCGTCCTTGTGGTGAATTGGAGGTGTGACCTGCTAATCTATCTTGGCAGCCAGGATAGGACACAATGCAAGTCGGAGGGAAATATGAGAAGGACGGGCACTACTTCTGAGTTGTTCAAATGTCATAAATGAAATGCACAGGCACAAAGAAAAGGATAAATATGATGCTGCTATATGTACATGCAATGAAGTATAACCTCCATACTAATCACTTCAATTAAATGTGTTCTATCACTATGGAGATCACCAGCAATGCTTTTACTGAATGATATGTTATCCCCTTGACATGCATCTTGTCAAGGGGATAACATATCATAACAGTTCAATTAGGCAACTATTCTGTTTACTAAGTCAGAGCTTTTGTCATTATATCATTTGTAATGTGTTTGATAATCTATCCAAATGCATGGCTATTGAAAGAGCAACTGTTCAGTCAGACGACAAATATCCCATTCATTACAGCGAAGTTATATGTTATGACACCATTCTGACACGTCAGAGAAAATCTGAACAGAATCTGGTCAGAAAAAATGCTTAAGAGCTTGAAAAACAGTCGATTTTCCTGTGCGTTGGAGAAGTCTATTTGAACTTTACTGCCAAAGACTAGCAAAGGGCTTTTTTTTAATCTCAATCAAGAAAAGCCTTGCCTTGGTTTTTGTGATAAGGAAGCATTTTGTTTCAGGCCATCAAGGTCCCCTTGGGAGATGTTAGAGCATCTAAAGATTACAAGTACTTTTACCTCATCAATGTACTCTAACCAGACAAACTTCCGTTTTGGTTGAGGTGCACATAATTTCAAGTTGCAATGTAAGGCTGCGGGAGAGGTACATCAAATTCTTTTATTATGCTCTTGATGGCTAGCAACATTGGTTCCTATACTGCTCTGCTCTACATGGGCCTGCAAGCACAAAAACTTATGCAAGTACAAAAGATATGCACATGATAACAGACTCCCAATAATGCTGTAATCAGGTGCTCCCAGGACTTAATAACTGAAAATAACTTGCTTGGAGCACCGCAGCCATAGACAGCATATTTTGGACAAGTACTCTAATGCTCTGCTATAATCATTAGGCATATAGTATCAATCGGGTGATGTTTAGAAACTAATGGACGAGCCGTTGTCGATCATCTGAACATGTTTTCATTACCAAAAGGCTACAAAGACAATGGATGCAACAATATGATTGATTATGGGCTAAATATGCCAAGCAATGGTCTTTCAGACGCACTGGAAAATTGCAATATGGTAGTGGGACATCGAAGTGTCAAAGCCCTCCACTGCCCCGATCCTTTCATTAATGTATTTGATCTTTCATTAAATAATTTGCATTAAAAAGTGGGAGAAAGCAGAAAGACTATATGTTTCTCGCTCCAGATAAATTACTACTAGATCATGAAAAGGAGATGCACTGATTGAAATATGCTGCACAGTGCACTGTGGAAAGTGCCACGATGTTCAGAGCATTATTGCGCCATAAACATATCAAACTACACCTTCACAGTAGGGCGAGCTTTAGATATAGGTGTCAAGAAAAATAAGCATGCCAAAGTTGCGGGGAAGGCAAAGCACCTGCTCCTTATATAGATAAAATTTTACAGGTAACCACTTGACACATCAGTCATACAATATATTTATAATGCTGTGGCCCACTGTGGCTCATATCTGCAGAACACCAGCAACCAAATTTGCCAAAAGCGTGAGGAATAAGCTAGTTTGCAAGACCGAGCATGAACATGTGCTTCTTGCAAATGTGCCATAATTCTAGAGACTTACCTAGATATGATGCATCTTTGCTGCATAATTTTTGCACAGTGACTTTCTATGTGTAGTGGACTGCTTATCTTGCACTGTCATGAACTGATGCAACCAGCAGCCGATGAGGTAGAAACCACAAATGTGTGATGAACTGAACAGCTCGCGTGTGAGCTCCAACTGGAGATATCGCAGTCACAGTTTGTTTTTTCACTATGCTACTTGGTCTAACTGTGCCAGTTGTTCAAACAATACGATAATTATACTGTGTCACACAGGCACTAGCAATCGCGGTCAAGGCATCTCAGCCAAACTCGATCTGGATTAGGCTGTACAGTGCTGTGCCGCAGCGACAAACTTGTTGCTCGCAATCTCGAGTGAAACCAGTATTGCTCACCGCTACACGGTCCAAACTAATCCGGATCAAGTATGATGCAGCCGTCAGTCCATTTGTTAGCTGACCGCAATCGGCCCTTGTCGCACTTAAAGGTCACCACATGCAGTAAGTAAGTACCCGTTTGACGGCAATCAGTAAAGCGAGTCAGTTCGCACCATCTTAATCAGAACTAACGTCTGCACAAATCAGCCAACACTTACGTATCATCATGCACTGCAATCATACAAACGTACAAACCGCTACACAACCATCACTCGTGCATGATCACATCGACGCAGGTTAGGTAATTCAACACTACCGCTTGCCCGAAACAGCTAGCGCTCACGCATAACCACATTCGCAGGGAATAATATCCCAATCATACAGACAGCCACACATCGATATAGAGGAAGCGCTGACTGCACCACACACAAGACATTATTGCGCCTATTCCTAATATATATTAATGACTTACCATTGCATGTTTCCTGTAACATTCGCATGTTCGCTGACGATTGCGTAATCTATCATACTATTACTAATTGTCATGACCATCACATCCTTCAGAGCAACCTTAACAATATAATAAACTGGTGTAATATTTGGCTAATGACTCTCAACCCCACTAAATGCAAACTCTTGTCCTTCTCTCGTCGTCACAATCCCTCTCGCTTTCAGTATTCTATTTCTAAATCATGTATCGAATTAGTAGAATCGTATAAATATCTAGGAGTCACCCTTTGTTCTAATTTATCATGGCGCGCCCATATTACAAACATCATTTCAGCATCGAACAAAACACTGGGTTTTCTTAAACGCCACCTTCGCCTTTCCCCACCACATGTTAAATTACTCGCGTATAAATCGCTTATAAGACCAAAATTAGAATACGCATCTGCCATCTGGAGCCCCCATCAAGCATACCTAATCACTGCCTTGGAAGGTGTTCAAAATCGGGCCACCCGTTTCATCCATTCCTCATATTCATATGACATCAGCATTTCACCATTGAAACATGAATCTGGCCTATCACTCCTTTCTTATCGTCGCCGCATTGCTAGCCTAACCCTTTATCATAAGTTTTTTTATTCTTCACTCAATCAAGCCCCTTATATAACAGCCGCCTCACGCATTTCCCACCGCGCCAGTCATTCACTTCAAGTTGCCCGCCCGCCATCACGCACCACTACGTTTGCTGCTTCGTTTTTCCTCAGAGCAGCTTCAGACTGGAACGGCCTGCCCTACGACATTGTCACAATTGCCTCATCATCTACCTTCCTGGAACGCCTCACCGATCATCTGCCATGTTAATTCAATTTTAACTGTTTGTTTGCAATGTTAATTGAATCTCCGCTGTTTTGAATTGTACACCCACCCCTTATGTAACACCCCCTGAATGGGGGCCTTTAAGGAAATAAAACTGAACTGAACTGAACTGAACTGAAGACTAACAAAACAGTCAGTGCAAACGTAGTCGATGTCCGCGCACTGAGTCAGTGTTAATACATAACAGTGCGTGCAAAAAAAGGCTGTATCTTTAATTGGTGATCACTGCGTATCGAAATATTATGAGGTGTGTTTGTGCAAGCTTCACGAAGGCAGGATGTACTATGATAAAATGTATGAAAATGCAACAACAGTGACGACAGTCTGCGTTTTTCAAGAAGGGGTAATGGAAGTGAGCGTGTAATATCTATAGTGCTGCAGTTGCGAGAATACTATTTGGTGAAAAAGCCTGCTGCTTCGTTTTGTATTGATTCTAGTTAATCGATGAGATGTGATATATGTGGGTTCCAGATGATGGATGCATAATTTATCTTTGAACGGACAAGTGTAGCGATTGATTGATATGTGGGCTTTAACGTCCCAAAACCACCGCTTGATTATGAGAGACGCCGTAGTGGAGGGCTCCAGAGATTTCGGCCACCTGGGGTTCTTCAACGTGCACCCAAATCTGAGCACACGAGCCTACTACATCATCCTCCATCGGAAATGCAGCCGCCGCAGCCGGGATTCGATCCCGCGACCTGCGGGTCAGCAGCTGAGTACCTTAGCCACTAGACTACCGCGGCGGGGCGGACAAGTGTAGTGTACGCTAGCATTTTAGTGATATAGTTCACCAAGTTAAGGTTTCTTTTAATAAAATCAAGTGCTTTTGACACCTTATTAGTTATGATATCTGGGCACATCTGGGCACGGTGGCACCATATCCATGCGCTTATTCTGAGATAGGTCAGAAGATAAATGAATTCCAAGATTTTAAACAGGGATACTTGTTCAATGGGGGACAGCTTGAATTTCATATTGACTAATTTCTGTTTTATGTGCTCTTGTAAATGTCACGGCGTTTGTTTTTGAAGTGTTAATTAACATTTGCCACTGGTGACACCAAAGTGCGAGTTTATTAAGGCACGACTGTAATGACTCCTTAGCTTGGGTGCTGTCAGTTTTTTCTGTAAATGATGTAGTTGTATGTACATAATTTGATAGTAGATGATAAACCATGTCCAATATCCTTGATGTAAATGAGAAACAAAACTGGTCCCAGGACTGATCCCTAGGGAACACCAGACTTTACATGTGAAAGTGTAGACGCATGTCCACTCACATAAATTGATTGGCTGCAGTCCAGATGTGTCTCAGACAGCATGAACACCATTGTGAGGAGTGACCATGATATGCACAACAAAGGCAAGCTGAAAAAGCCATTAGACTTTTTTTTGTAAAACTAAATTGCATGTTTTGGTTACCTTCGTGCTACCTTCGTTTACGTGCTCTTCTGTGAACATAATGCTAAAAATAATTATGGACTTAATAACACCATCTCAAGAAAATGAAATGAGAAGAAAGTGTGCTACCTTCGAAACATCTGGAATAAGTGTATAGCTGAGGACGTTTGCAGCTGCATCGCCAATAATAATAATAGCAGTAATATTACAAAAGGCAAGACATAGCCCCCAGCACACCTCTCGTGATGGCAGTTTTAACCTAAGCACTCAATTAAAAGGCTTTCAAGCCAAGCCGCAATTGTAGCCACGACAAATATGCACAAATTTACCAATGTGAGAAATGCTGTGCTTGGAAAGTCAGATATGCTATGTGATATGTAGAAGGAACATATATCAAAATACTGCATGTACGAACATGGAAGCTAAGGAATGCTTTAGTAAATGGGAATATGAAGCTGCCAAGCAGAAATTTTCCTAGTCTTGTTCACACTGTAATCTGCCACGATTGTGACAGCATGTTAATCTATTAGACCTATGATTTCAACGAAAGAGTTAAACGATGCGAATATGATGTCACCAAATCATGGGCGTCCTCGAATGCCCTCGCCTAACACGTGGAATATGCAGGCTTTCGAATTGATTGGTCAAGCAACCGTTTTCTGGTCGAAGAAAACAAGCTTGAATCAAGCCGGCACCTGGAATCCCTGCACATGCACACAGCTGCACATATCCTCAATAAGATTTATGGAACGGTGACTATGTACTTTTGGTGCTTATATCACGCACCTAGTCATACTTAAATACGATGTACCTTTCTCATTGTTGTTATTCAGATCAATATCGGGTGCCCAAACGTTAATAAACTTTGTGTTATTTTGGTCGGTGTGTCCTTTTGTTTGTACACTAAGAAGAAACAGCTATGCACTGCCTTACTTTCAGGCTTCTTCTATCTCTTCACTGTAGTTGCACCCGAAGGAGTGAGTTTTTTACTATTGATCAAGGGTAACGCCTATTTTTGTGGACTGCCGTCAGTTTCCATTAATTGGCCAGGTTTTACCAAGGTTCCCCCACTTTTCCAGCAAGGACCAAATTCCCCGAATTTTCCATGTTCGTAGACAACCTGCACAAGTAAAGATAGATGGCAGTTAACTCGCGTCTTGTTTTTCTTGTCTTATGTCAGTGTCATTCTGCCCTTCATTACCTTAGAAGTGCTTGTTGCTGGGCTGGTAGGCATATTATTATTAGGGGAAATTCTAGACGATGCGAATGTGTGGTGCAATGTAAATACTTTCTGCAGTTCAGCTGCGAGTGATGCTCTTTCTCTGTGCTTTTTCATTTTTCCTGTGGTGCATAGGCATCTAGAATTTTCCCCCTTAGCCTAATTACCTCCCTGATGCTATACTACCTCTCGCCCATTAACAACCATTGGTAAACTATTGTATGTGGCATTGTTGATGCAAAATGACCTTAGAGTGAATGCTAGAGCTCGTGCAGGATCATTGGCTGAATGTGACAACGCGTTCACCATTTATAGGACACGAAGTGCTGACATTTTGAATATAACTGTTCGCACAGTGCTTCATTGGAGTCATGCAAGCTTAAAATATGGTGCTCCCGTAAAGAAATTTTTCTTGCTGTGCTGTGAACAACGGAAAAACTATGTAGACAATAAGGAAAAGAGATCGCAGCTAGGCTTATTGGTGCAATGTCTGCCTCAATAAATTATTGTAATAAATAATGCAAGAATGCTTATATCAACATGGTGCTGCCAGTTTATTACTACATAAGATATGAAGCTCTGCTTGCTCCACCATGGTGTTCCTGTGGGTGTACACAGTCTTACCTCTGAGACAGCATTGGCAGAACTAACTTCTCTGGCACAATCTTGAACAGGTGTGTGACAACCATGAGCCAGTGTAGAGAACACTAGAGAAATGGTCACTGCTTACATGTTCAAGGTCCTACGCACGTACACCAGACTATGATTTTACAGTGCCTTACATTTTGAGTGGAGTATACATCGTGATGGCTGGAGCCATTTTTGTGGGCATCAGCTAGACTGTTACAATGTGCATATTGTTGCTTGAGACAACTGTTTAGGGCAAAAAAAGGACACCCTGGAAAAAATATTTTTATGCTAATGTAAACACTTGTGGTGAGGAAACTCTCAAAAGCTATATGGCATGTCATCTTGCAATAAAGAAACAACACTTATACATAGTATATGTTAGTAGGAGTCTGCTAAACATTGGCCATACAAGCTTGTGGCTAGAGAAGGATGATGTCCAGAAGATACCCTCCTGAAATGTTCACCTGCACCGTCCTCCCTATCCTTCTTGGTGCAATGGAAGTTTTGCCCTATAAGTAATAGTTGCTACAATGGGTGTTCTTGAAGGGGTTGTGAATAAGCTCACTCTTACCACCTGCTTTACCCAAGGGCCCATCCTGCTGTTGGAACTTGTTTGCTTGGCAGAAACTTTCAACAGGAAAAGAACCTTCAATCGTTACACAAATAAAGCTACAACATTGCAAGATTACTATGATGTTATGTACACCTACCTCCCACATACAATTCACTAAAATGTCACCAATTGCCTCTATGGTGAGCCTGATTAAGCCTTAAGAAAGCATGTAAGTGTCTTGCTGCTATACTATTTAATCGGTACATGAACCTTTAAAAAACAAGATCTCCACATGCAGGGCATAAAACCAGCGCTTATGAACTGCAATAATGCCATCAGAAGCATAAGCAAAAGTAAATTCACCCTGTTAGAAACCAAATTCTGCATGAAGCCTGTAAATGTACTGGTAACAAAGTCTTCTCAACAACTTTATTACTTCTATTACTGTAATTTGCATAATCCTGTCTCATACATACCTTGCTGTCCACCCAATAATCATTGACCTCTGAGGTGTTACTCAAGTCACCATGCTCAGTCAACATACCTGCAAGCCTCAGTGCTAACCTAATAAAATTGGAGACTTTAATAAAGTATTGCTCTCTGCTGCTCACCCCTTCAAAAAAAATTTTCTAGCATCCCCTTCAAACCCGTTTTTTAAA
This sequence comes from Rhipicephalus annulatus, assembly GCA_013436015.1. Taxonomy (NCBI): domain Eukaryota; kingdom Metazoa; phylum Arthropoda; class Arachnida; order Ixodida; family Ixodidae; genus Rhipicephalus; species Rhipicephalus annulatus. The sequence continues at coordinate 678,788 of WOVY01010626.1, read as the reverse complement.
GACTCATTAGGCAGCAGGCACAAAATATACCATATCGTCGATCTCACAAATTTCTTGGTGTCATAGTCGACAGAGACTTATCATGGAGCCCTCATGTGTCGTATATGAAAAAGCGATTGACAGGCATATGCCATCTTTTCAAGTTTTTCGCTAGAAAGACTTGGGGAATGCAGCCTAATGCTATGTTACGACTGTACAGGGTGCTTATCCTTGGCTTTTTACGATACAGTCTACCTGCATTATCAAACGCCAGCAAAACAAGTCGACGCATGATACAAAGCGTTCAGCCACAGGCGCTTCGAATATGTCTAGATCTGCCTCACGGTGCCTCAACAGTGGCGTCTGTAGCTTTAGCCAAAGACCACCTCGTGCAGACCCATATTGAAATTGAAGCTTTGAGGACACATATAAGGCATGTGGGCCGGGCTCCCCATCACCACCTAGCCTCTCTACCAGCTGATAGACCTCATACTTCCTTTTGTCGAACAATAACTACACATGGTGACTCCCTACCAACTGGTTTTATGCCTGGGGCGAGACCTTCAATTCCTTCATGGTGCCTCAAACAACCAGTCATCAACGTGACAATACCAGGCATCCGGAAAAAAAACACGAGATTTTTCAATACGAGCCCTCAAGCAGCTCGCCTTACTTCTGCTGTACGAGAAGTACCAAGACTGCACCCACGTTTACACCGACGGCTCCGTCCTGCCAAACAGCTCAACTGCGGCGGTCGTTATTCCAACGCGCGCCACAACCATCAAATTCAGGACAGCTCATGCAACCACAACAACGGCAGCAGAGCCTGCAGCGCTTCGCGCTGCGTTTCATTAACGACTAAAGCACGCAACGGTGGGCGATTTTCTGCGACCACAAGGCAGCACTGCAGTCACTTCTTACAAATATACGCCGTGGTCAAATCTACACCGGAGATAATTCTAATCTCCGTGCGTTCCTCCCGCGCTCGGCGCTTGCCCCACGACTGGAAGCATTCCGCGGCGTCGGCCTTCACTGTAGAGGTTCTTGAAAGGGAAAAGAGAAGAGAAAAGCGCAGTCCCATTACTGCCTCTCTAAATTGAGGGCACCGCCACAGTTATGCGCAGGGAATGGGGGAATGGGTATTAAAGAGACAGAAGAGAAAAGGTAAGAGTAGGGTGGTGAAAAGCATTCGAGCACTCGTATCGCGCACGCGCGCAAGAAACAAACGCGGCAGGCGTGATATACAGAAAAAACCCGCCGAGAAGCCGGGGGTGAGGAGATGCGCACGTGAAGAGAAAGAAAGAAAAGAAAAAAATAGAAGAAGAAAAACCACTGGACAAGTGGAAAGAAGATGGGGCACTCCCGAACTACCCGAACTTAGTAGTGTGGCAGCTTGGGCTAGTTGGTATGGCATGACGATAGTTATAGCGTGAGAACAAAACGACGACACAGAGACAAGAAGGACAAAAAGAAGGTCTTTCGTGTCCTTGTCTCTGTGTCGCCGTTTTGTTCTCGCGCTAAACTATCGTCATACCCGAACTGATAGTGAAAGGGAGAGGGTGTCTGCGCAAGGGCTGAAGACCCTTGCGCGGAATAGGAAGGAAAAGAAAAAGAAAAGAAAGAGAAAAAGCCGGAAGGCAGCTCGGAGCAGCCCACGTAAACAAGGACACGTGGAACTCCGAGCAGAAAGAAGACGTGATAGCGCAGCGCGATGTAGCAGCAAGGAAGCGAAAAAAAAAAAGCGGAGTAAGCGTACGCGTGAAGGTATGACACTCGCAGTCGACCGGGACTACAACCAAGAAGGCCAGCGGTACAGTGATGTGCACGATTTATAACGGACGAGAGCAGAGTTCAGCATAACCAGGCGAGTCCTTCGGGTTGATGCCAAACTGTTGGACAAGAGCCTCGAAGGTGAATAGGGGCACAGAAGCGAGACTGCACTTGTGGCAGTCAGCTGGTAGGGCCCCGAGCGTGATTCGAAGTCCTGTAGCAAGAGCAGTGAGGATCTCGTTCTTTTTTTTTTTTTTGGATTTCACGTTGCTGCGAGGTCGCAGTAGCGGGCTCCGTCGTCGTGCTTCTGGTGACGGTGAAAGGAACCGGCGGTTGCGAAAAAGCGCGCGGTGTCTGCGTCACCATCGAGCGCTTTTCGACAACAGTAGGGGCCGGCTGAGCTGTGGACGAGGGCGGGGCAGTCGTCGTTGAGGTGCGGACGACGGGCGCACTCGTTACAGGACAAGGAGCGGCCTCCGAGGTCGTGTCGCGGGTACCGCCGAGCGCATCTCGGAAGGAGCGACCCTTGATGATGGAGGCGTTGCTGCCATGGCTTGGCGGTGAGTCACGGTGCCGTCAATTGAGGCCATGATGACCGCAGCCCTGCGATGGAGTTGCCAGGCTGGACAGCGGGTTCGGTTGCAGGGTGTTTCCCGCTGCACTTTATGCAACGAGGGTGTGCTGCACACGAACCTGGGGCGTGCTTGATGCCGCAGCGCAGGCACCGTTCGTCCCGATAGCAGGTGGCGGTTGCGAGCCCGAAGCGGCCGCAGCGGGAGCACTGCAGAGCCTGGGGCTGACGGGGTCGAACTGGGCGCCTTAGCTTGTAAAGCAGGATATCCGGGGGGACGGTAGTCCCAGCGAAGGTGAGGGTGAGGCTGTTGCTTCTGCGTACACCGGACACGAGGGGCACAGGTGAAGCAATGTTGTCGGCGAGGTCCTCGAAGGGGATCGTTGGGTCCACTCCAAAAACCACGCCAACACAGGTGTTCAGGTCGAGCTGTTTGGCTCGAACCTTGGTCGCACAGATCGTTCCAACCTGAAGTAGGGCAGTCAGATCGGCGATAGGGCAGATGTCGACAGCAACAAGGTTGCGACGGAAATTCACCCGCACTCGCTGGGTGGCTGGGAACCCCGAAAGGAAGACGGCAATCGCATCCCTCGAAGCAGTCAGGAAGTTAGCCTTCTTCCCAACAGGCCGAAAGATGATGGTGGCCGCACATGCAATCGGAGGAAGGTAGCCAACCACGTGGGGACACTCAGAACGCGGAGGCGTGCTTGTAGGCACGCCACGCTCACTGGAGGTTGGTAGTGGTTGTAAGGAAGAGGAAAAAGGCACCTAAATAAGGCGGACGCCGTTTGCTCGGCGGCCGCAGTAGTTGAAGGAGGAGATGAGGAGTAGGTGTGTCTGCCAGGGGGCATCCCTCACAGATAGCCACGGCCGTGGCAGGACACGAGCAAGCTCCGGTGTGCGCCTTCGCTTTGCTCGAAGCCGGGGAGATGGCAGGAGTGTGATGGCTGCTGACTTTCTGTGGCCGAGTTTTCTTGGAGTGTGCAGGCTTGAATTGGGCCTGCTGCTGCTGCTGTGTGGGCACTGAAATGATGCCGAATCTGCCACGACGGCGTCCTGCTGCGTTGTTTTTTTTTTTCGGCTGCCTCGCTGAGGCGCCATATGTAGCCCTTAAAAGGGCTGCGCGCTAAGAGCGTGGAGCGAAGATAGGGCAAGGACGGGAGCGCAAAAAGACACGTCCTTCTTTGTTGAAACCTCCCCGGCCTTCACTTCGTCCCACTTGTCGCCGTCTAGCTCTGGTGTTTCGTGTACCTTGCGCTGTATTAAACGCGCTACGTCGACGAGTATTTCTCTGTCTTTTAAAAGCCGGGCGTTGAGGCGCCACGGCCGCTTACCCGGAGCTGCGATGTCTGTACCGGTGAGCCTTAAAATAAGGAAGCAATGGTCGCTTAATGCCGAGGAGGCTACCCTCGAGGAATGCATACTGGGAGCTTGTGACCGCGAGACGTAAAAGCGGTCGATCTTGCTCCGCGCGCTGCTGCCAGCCCAAGTCATTCCAGACTGGGCCGGCCGAAGAGCGCGCCAAGCATCGATCAGCCCCAGCTCGTCGACTAGCTCGCGCAATATGCCTTCGGCATTCCTATCTGTTCATTCTGGAGCGGTGCCTCTGAACGTTTGACGCTCAATACGATCTAGCACGCAATTGAAATCCCCCACCAGTACGACTCGAGAGGGGCCGACTAGGTTGTTATACAATGCGTCAACGAAATCTTTCTGCGAACGGTAGTCGTTTAGAGCGTACACGTTTACCATGCGAATGCCAGAATCTAGATCCATCGACAATAGACGGCCATCAGAATCCTTGAAGTAGCGCAGCACGGTACCCGTAAAGCGCGGCATCAAAACGATAGCCACGTCCGGCGAGCCGCTCGCGCCAAAACACCAGTAGAACCTGGTGCCAAACGTTGCGTCAAAGGACTTGATCTGACGGAGTCAATGGACGTAAGTTTCTTGTAATACGAGAATATCTACCTTTCTAGCACGAGCTAGCTCGATTACTGCGTTTTGTTTTGCGGTGCGAGAGGAGCCGCGACAGTTGAAAAAAGCGTAGGTGAGGGAAAGACAGGCCATAGTGATAGATTAGAAGAAGCGCGCAAGTTGCGCGAAAGAGGCGAACAGAAGGCCGAAAGGAAAGGAACTTCTATACGCCGGTCGTGAGCTAAGCTACGGGCTCTGACGCGATGGGAGAAACCAGTGTGGACAGGTAGGACGTGTCCGAAGGTTCGGAACAGCCGCACACGACCGACTTGCAGATGTGGCATGGAGCAGGGCTCCGTGCGTTCATCTCCGAGTCCTCCACGGTGGTAGATGACGAATCGTCGTCCACCACCGCGGTTGCTGCGTGGCGCTTATACTCGGGCGAGGTGCTCTACAACCGGCTAGATTCGGACCCCGAAGTTGACAGTTCTGTCGCGGCTGCAGCTGCCCGTGCTCGGCTGCCGCCGCGCTTGCGACAACGAGATGACCTACCTCGCCTCTTGACAACCGGTGTGGGAGGCGCCTTCTCACCACTGAGGGGAGAGGGACAGCGGGTTGCGCTGCTGTCTTAAAAGTTGAGGGGCGAGCCCCTTCCTTCTTTTTTTGCACCTCGACGGGTTTTGGTGGTGGTGGTAGTGGTAGTGGTTAGAAGATGATAAAAGGCACCTAATTTCTGCAACCTGGTCGGGATCACGGCGCAGTGCCTAAAAAGAAACTCGAGATTTCGGTGCTTGCATGGGTGTGTTGGCTCGTGGCGCCCGCTTTTTCGAAGTGGTGAGAGGTGCCTCGACCAGTCTTGGCTCCTCCTCTCCGCTTTTTTTGCACCTCGGCTTCTCCTGGTGCCGCCTGAATGGCTTCGCCCTGCTCCCCTTTGTCCGAGGTCGTAGGCGCTGGCGCGCCCTGAACCTCTGTACTGACCACGGTTGGAGGCTCGACCTGCGGCACACTGGACCACCTGGTTGCCTCCGAGTACAGCCTCTGCTTGCAGAGGTGTGGAGGGTGATCCCCACCGCAGCGCTTGCAAGGCGCGTCGCAGGTGGGATGCCCCCCCTGCTCGCACCGTGCGAGCCGCGGCGTGGTGCACTTCTTCCTTTCATGACCCGGTAGCATGCACTTGCGACACAAGCGCACGACGCCGTCGTACTCGCACCGAACGACGTGCCCGTCTACATTAGTGATGTTGGGCACGGGAGAACGAAGTTCCATGTGGGCACGTCGGTTTCCAGTAGTGGTCCGGAGACCGGTCAGGTTATCGGTCGAGATATTCTGCACTTTGCCATAGACCTTGAGTACTCGGCTGAGCACATGGTCGCTGGCGTCGGCAGGATACTCAAACACGCGGACAGAGACTGTCCGGGGTCCAGAAGAAAGGAAGTAGAAGAGTAGTAGCCAATTTCACCGATAGTCGTTGATCCGGGTTTCCTGGAGACACCGCCCGGCTGATACACGTTGCCGCAAGGCATTCGAATACCTGCCTTGCCTGTGCTCTGTGCACATGAATTGAAGGCGACCCCATGTATACCATATACTTTACTTAGGGAGAGCTGAGAGCCATGCCGCGATTAAATAAGGACCATTAAATACATGTTCAGGAATAAGTGGTAGTTTTACGTACTCAATTACGGGAGAGCAAGCATAGAAGTGGTAGTTTAACAAATCAATTACAGGATATAGAGCCGTCCCGTAGGTTATACCGGGTTATGAACGGATTTACAATTGTGTGTGGGTGTATGGGAGAGCATAGAGCCGTCCCTACACCCAAAGCCAATTATTTCAGAGCACAGTATACGTGTGCTTTACTAAGGGAGAGCTGAGAGCCAAGCCGTGATTAAATAAAGATCATCAAATACATGTTGAAAATTGAGTGGTAGTCCTACGTACTCGCATACGGGAGAGCAAGCATAGATCCGTCCCAACGGATTGACAATTGCGGGTGCGTGTATAACAATTTAGAGTTTATTACGTACAACAGTATGGGAGAGCATAAAGCTGCCCGAAACAGAACCAAATATCCAAGTGCACAGTAAATGAAATACACGCATCAAATGCGGGCATTTACCTTCTTACATAAAAATACCCGCTTCGTGATGCCGGTAGCACCATGGAAAAAATTAACGCACTAGTTAACTGCGTTTCAACAATGTGACACAAATATTTTTAAAAATATCTATTACTAGTCAGAGAAAATATGTTTTATTGAAACGTATATTTATTCGTCATAGCATTTTATCCACGCGATGTCATCAACTTGCAAAAAACAATTTTTTTTCAAATTTCAGTTTTGTTTTAGCCTCGACACCCTACGAAACGTCATAGCTTGCCAACATGTGTTGGGGAGTAGTAGTAGCTAGGAGGATATAAAAAAAAAAAATTGCTGGAGTGGAAGCCGCCTATACTTACCCATAGAGCACAGTGAAGCCGGCGGCGGCCATCTTGTGGTGGGCAGGAAGGCGGCCGCGTAGCATATAGTGCACTTCCGCGGCCGTTTTTTTTTCGCAAATGATTGCTGCTAGAGAAGTAAAAACGTGCTCACATAGTCGCCGATACACTGGCAGTATTTAAAGAGACTACAGAACGGTTCGTTTTTCATGTGTTAAAATTTTATTTGTACAGCTTTCTCAGCCTTTAGCCAACATGAACGTTATGGCAAAGTTGTTTCACTGATTCCTAAAAATGACGAGTCTTGAAAGCAAAGACCTAACTTTGTCTTTCACGAGTTCCCGGCTTCGTTCCTTTGTCATGTGGTGCAGCCTGATCTTGATGTACAGCTCCAATACTTGCTTGCTCAAGTTGTAAATATGGTTGTCCAACACGTCGACGTCAAAAAGATGTTGTTCCAATTGTGAAAACCACCTCTTTTCCAGTGATTGACTCAAAATCTCCAGGACTAGTTGTTTGGTATTGGCATGTATGTTCTTAAGGCATTGAGTGGAAGCCTGCAGTCGACGCAGCCCCTTTTCCGCTGTTTCGCACAGTGACACAACGTCTTCGGAAGGGTAAAAGAGTCCACCTCGATTTTTTTGTCTCACCAATAGAGATGTATCCGCTCCATGAAGAGCTTCTATGCACAACTCACAGGTGTTTGTAGTAGCGATTTTGCGAGCGACAAAGCCTGCAATGTAAGGCACGACAGAGCAAACGAATGTGGAGAGGCTCTCTGGATAGTCAATTCGGTCTGTGTAATCGTGGTCCTCTGGTTGTAGGATGGCACACCTACAAAAGCTTTTGTTCTTCGATGCCTCTAATAATTTCTTCAGCGGTGATTTTCTTTTGTGTCAGCCTTCGTTTGCTCTGCTGCAACGTTTTAATTTTTTTCTTCAAGTGCAATCTTTCGTCTTCTGTTTCCTGCAACTTCGTCTTGTACCACTGCTTTGATGGTGATACAGTGACATGATCTTCAGTATTTAAGGCCTCTTGCTGCTGAGCAGGACTGCATCCTCGAGGTTTTGGTGCTGGCCGCTTCCTTTTCACCTGAAATAAGCACATAGTGGAAATTAACTACTTTTAGAATGATATATATACTTCAATTATTGCTCATAACATGAATATATGTATTCACGAAAGCATGTTCGGGAACATTCGACAATGATCATGCGCTAATCGTGTGTTGAGCGATATTGTAAACGAGCGAACGGGACGAAAAGCTCGCGAGGAAACACGCAGCAATGCAGTCACGTCGACAAAACACGACAGAAGAGATATGTCTACGTCATTCCAACCTCCTTGATGTCAGAGCACTATATCTGCGAAGTTCCGATGCTTACCGGTGCCTGGAGGTGGGCAGGAAAAGCAGCGAACGAAGTCGGCACACTTCCCGCTTTCAACCTTGTTGTTTGTCCGGTCCGGTCAAAACACGCCGGATCAAAGTGCGCAGAGCAAAGGCGATCTTTATCTGTCGGTTTCCAGTGTTCACGACGCACAGCTCGCTCCCATAGGTTCCGTGTCTCAGCATCTTTTGGAAACCTGCCAATAATTTCCAAATATTAATTCCTTAAGCCTACCAATGAAAAACACGAGTCAGCCGTATTAGACCGCGTAAGCACTACGTGCTTTCAGTACGCACCTGTGAAATGTGATCTTGGAAGCAGGAATCGCGCGATTTGTGCACCCATACGCTACGCAGGATTGTACCATGCTCGCTTGAATCGAGCCGCACGCATTCGAATGCACTGCAGAGACACACTTGTCAAGGAAAGACAGGCGCACGAACCGCAATCCACCGTCGCTGCAGGTGAACTGGCAGCGCTGGCCGCCACCGAGCCCATGACCTACTACACTCCTGACCTGTTCAGATAGCGGGGTTCCTATGGGAGCGCGTGTCCCCGCTCTCGTTCAATCGCTCGCCGTAGGTGGCGCTACCTATAACCTGTTCGTCTGTTTCTTTACGGTTGTTTTGTAGGCGCTGGTATAAGAATGCCTGCATTCTGCAGTGAACTGGCGGCATATATGTGACTATTTCTTCCCATACATTGCTGGTTAAGCAAGGTGTTCAGAGCGCTTGAGTATTTATAGCACACTGGTTGACAAACGTGGGAACCCGTAGATTTACACGATGTAGGGCAGCCTATGCGTGGTCGCGTGCATTTTATTGCAAAAAAATTCTGAATGTCTTTTAGTATTATTATTTCTGAATAATTCTAAATTTTGGATCATAAATACGCACTACGAGTGCTTTGTTGGTCAAAATTTGACCACAAAGAGTGAAGATGACGTCAGCGAGCAGGTGCTGACTAGCGCCACGCCGCTCGTAGGTGACGGCCCTAGCGGCAGAAGGTATGAACTAGAACGTGGGCGCTGGAAGAGGTGCTCTCTGGGCAGGTCAGGAGTGTAGTAGGTCATGACCGAGCCAGCCGAGCCGAGCTTTCTGCCCACCACAACATGGCGGCGCTGGCTTCACTTGAAGAGCGCTCCCTCCACTCCAGCAATTTTTTTTTTATATCCTCCTAGAGTAGTAGTAGTAGTACAAAACTTTATTATGTACATAATCCTTACAAGCCGAAAAAAAACTCGTAAGCTACTAAACATGAAAAAAGGTTGTATTTTCTCTGTTATGTTTTAGTTTTATGCAAGTGACGTCAGTTTTTGTTTTCTGCTGTTGCGTCCGCCATGGCCGAGCACACGGAGTCGCCGCCGCGCCGTCTTCATCTATGCCGTCTTTATTTCCGCGTGGCGAGTCGTTTGGCATAGTGCCTGTGTCTTCATCGTTCGCCCTGCCCGTCATGCTACAGAGAATCGTGAAGAACACTGTCTTGCTTACTTTGACGAGCTTGTGTGCCAACGCGGGTCAGATAGAGGGTAAAAGTAGCCCTATTCACATCATGGATCCGTAAGAGCAGCGGGTTGGTGTTCAAGGCGCCCTTAATACTAGCCTGCTTCCGGAGGTCACCCACGCCTTCATTATAAATTACTTAACACTGTCGACGAATTATGTTTCGCTTGACCAGATGAAAGCGTACAAGTCGCTAGACTCTCACAACTATTTCGCTAGCGAATGGCTACAGTATACATCACAGACAAGGAGTTGCCTTCTCAGAGTGTCGTCGTACTTAGTCAGGTGGGCTTTAGTGCGCTCCGCATTTCACACAGTGAAACTGCAGCCTGGGGTAGCAGTGCTGGCGAGGAAACACGTTGCTTCCGTGTCGGCCGCGTCCATGGCGTTGCAAGCAAGTAAGATATACGTTTATAAAATTCATTTCTTGGGATTAGCACTCTTAGAAAGCAATAGTTCTCGTACAGAACAAATTTCTGCAACTTTTTCAACATTTTTGTTCATGCTAGAAAAAAAAAAAGTCCAGCTGTCAAAACTTCGGCTCCAGCTCCCACTCGCTGTTTACAAAATTTTCGCCGCACACCACTGCGCGGTTTTTACTTATAATTAATATTAAAACTGTTGCAAAACCTGGTCCTACGAAGTTTCTAATGTAACAAAAAAAATTTCCTCTCACCAGCAAATATTCATAGGTATTAATGTTGGCGCCAAACCAAATTAGGAAACTAATTTGGCACCAAACATGATTTAAAGTTGTTCCTATGTTTTATTTGCAAAAAAGCAGTGATTTTCTTCCAACTTTGACCACAACAGATTGGAGCATGCGCTCGGACACTATCACAGTAAAACATTTATGTGCCCTAGTTGCAGCCCTAGCTTTTATGGAGCTGCATGCCGTACCCATGCACAGAAGAACAATGGATGGAGCCTTTGGTAGTGCTCTTACGTTCCTGATAATGTGAGAGTTACTTTTGATAGTTACTTTTCTTATTTCATGCTTTGTGCGACAAAAGGCATCGATCACTCCTGGGCTCTTTCTAGCTTGTTCAGCTCGCACAATCACTGCATTCATTGTCCTTGTCATTGCATATCTGTATCTTGTCATAGCCTCATGTGTCCCTGGCCTGCATCACCCAGACACAGTGCCCCTCCTCTATGTCAAGTTTGCCCTTACGGATATCTAAGACGTGCAGGTCAGGCTAGAAGTACTCTTTGCTGGGCTACTCAGTCCATGTTCATGTACAAGCTACAAAGATACGGCTGCCTTGCTTGATGAAATAATGAGGAAAGGGGTCGAGGGGTGCGCAAACTTTCTACTGTTTTTTCATCTTATCCTGCATCGAAAATTATAGGCACAGACAGGTGCAGCAAGGTAGACACACATTGACCGCATACTACCTAATCACAATGCGTAAACTAGCTTTCTATTTGCGAGAGAGACATTGAAGTATCACTGACACACAGGGGCGTAGCCAGACGTTGGCACACTAGGCCCGTGCCCCTACCCCCGAAATATTTTTTCTCGGTGGCGTAGAGATAAAGAACTCTCAGTTCAAAAGAATGCCCCCCCCCCCCAAAAAAAAATTAATGGCTACACCCCTACTGGTACTGATGATCTTTGTGATTTTATATAGAATGCCTGCACCGATTCTCGAGCACTAGTGTCCCTGCTTCTGCCAAGAGTCCGGACCTTATCCATGCACAGCTCACAGTTACGAGAAGTGCAATGCATCGGCAAATGCACCCCATCTTTATCTTTTAACAATAGTACAAGTTTCCGCTCGCGCTCATTCCTCCCAGGCCAGCAGTCGTCTTTTGCCGCAGGATAGCGTTAATTCATAAGGGACGCTGTTTGCGCATTCCGTGTATGCCTCAGCATCCCTCTTTCTGTACCCACCTTTGTTGCTTTCATCACATAGAACACTACTATACATGGGAAAGTTAAGACAGCTTTCATGGGGCAGAAAAAACAATCGGCATGCCATGTCTGTTTGCAACCATTCTTAAGTTTTGTGCAGCTCGGTGCATATGCAGTAAGACTTTGACTCTCAATGTTTCCCGCTCTTGTTTTACCCCGGTATCATGTTGGTCTCCCTATATATCCTTGAAGACGGGCTCAGCTACAGCGATGAGGAGCTTGTGAGGGAAACAGCCCACAGACAACCAATTCAATTGGTTTTGAAAAGCTTTCTGCATAACATGGGAGTACGATCTTCACGTGCCCAGACTCTAGGCATTGTTTAGTTATGGCCATTTTCACAGTTTTGGATTCCGCCAACTTGTATCGAAGCATTTCTTTTGCACACCTGGGCAAATGAAGACAACAGGCAGGACAACTTTGCAAGGTAATGTGCTAAGCTAATAACTGTGAAGAGCCACAAGTCGGCAATTCGTATGTAAACACCAATCCTTTCCACAGTCTGCCAAAGCCTGCTTAAACATATTTAACCATGGTCCTCAACAATAAATGACAACAAGTACCCTATAGAAGGATTCGGTTGAAGACAGTGGGTTATGCAAGAGAAATTCTCAGTTTAAAACGGTTATTTCATGACAACCGAGTTTAGCTGCTTTATTAAAAACTGACAAATCACATTGTGCAAGATACCTTATTCACTCACAGTCATTCAGATTGAAACATCCAGCTTATGCATCCTTGCCCTAAAGAACCCAGTAAAGGTGCTTTTTGCTAGCTGGCAATAGACCATTCTAGTTTTGCAAGTTTTAAGTTGTATTTGGAGTCACTACCTTGCTTCTTGAAACTCTTGTTTTGTTGGCTTTCAACTTGATGAATTAGACTGTCAACTTGATGAATTAGACTGTTTTTCCTGCTTTGAACTTGTATGAAGCTGCATCCATTGCCATGAACCCACTGCCTTTATCCACTTGAAATAGACACAAATTATTGCACATGAAGAGTGACACAATCCCTGCCATGGGACCCCTCTGACATGAAATAGGTTTTCCCCCTGTTCTGGCTAGAGCTTCCACACCCTTTTGCAAGCAACAGTCCCTAACTGACATATCGGCTTTCCCGGCAACTCGTTGATTTATATGGCAATAAACAATGAGCCAGCAAAGAAGGTTCATGGTTAAATTTTAGGCCTTTGCTGAGTACACAGCGTATATTTTCTGCAATGTGACATTTCCCTGCCCAGTGAGGCCTTTCCGGGTTGTGCGAGCGGGCTTCTTGGGTATGAAACAATGATATTCTTGGTAACATTTCATGGCGCACACAATGGACGGCAAAACGGAAGGCTAGGAGACAAACAAGCGCGAACTCGCAACTCAGTTTATTGAAAAAAAAAATACACGAAATATATATCTCAGGGTAGCTCAAGAGCGCATGTGAAAACGAAAAGCAAAAGAAAGAACAATAACAGACCATGACACTAATTTTTTACATAAGTGGTATCTACAACGTGCAGCAGAATGTGGAAGTCAAGTATGGCTCAAAAAGGTGAATTCTTTGTCAGTTAGTGCAATGAATGGGCTGCTTACCCATTTATCAGCACACATTCTGATATGAAACGCTTCTACTAATTCCCGAGTTAGCTTGTCCGTGTGATTAAACAAATTGATCGTGTCGCACCAAACAGGATAACATTGGCAGCTGCTGCAATACTCGGCTAGGTGCGAGTGAATGCTATTTTTTAAAGATTTGAAATGTTCATTAGGGCAAGTGTTAATGCTCCGGCCAGTTTCACTTATATATATACAGAACCGCAAGTTAGAGGCAATAAATAATCTAACCCTATCCTGCACCTCACAGATTTTCCTCATTCTTTTGTAAGGCAAACACATTTTTTCTTAACTTTGTCAAATTTTTTGTCCACCTTGCAACAAATGCATTTATTTATTTATTTATTTATTTATTTATTTATTTATTTATTGTACCCTCAGGGCCAGAGGCATTGAAGAGGGGAGTGGGTTTACAAAAAATGGATTCAGAAGATGAGTAAAGGGGAGTACAGGATTCAACATTTACTGAATAATCACGTTTAGCTGATAACAAAGTTAGGACACAAAAGTAGAACAAAAGAGATCTGGTGTACATATTTTACATAATCCTAGTATACAATTCTAGCTACAAAACACATCAGAACACGCAAGAACATAAAAAAACGAAAAAGGCACACGTATTAAGTAACCTCAGTTTACAATGTTTGTTAGTGCAGCGCGAAACAGCTGATAATCAGTAATCGCAGCAGTTGCTCCAGGAAGCTGGTTCCAGTCTTTGCTGGTGCGTGGGACAAAAGATTCTGAACACGTAATTGTTTGGCATATAGGTATACCAACTTTGTGCGCATGATCGATGCGAGAGGACACGTAGGACGGTGAAAGAAAAAGATTAGCACGAAGGTGGGGGCTATTATGGAAGATTTTATGAAAAAGGCACAGGCGAAAAAACTTACGACGAGAAGAAAGGGAAGTCAGCTGCAACGAGTTTTTCATAGCTGTAACCCTTGCTGTTCGATCGTAATCGTGTAGGATAAACCGGGCAGAGTTATTTTGGACCAGTTCGAGGGCTTTGATTAGATAAACCATGCTGGGATCCCAAACTGAAGCAGCATATTCTAATTTACTTCTAACCAAGTTCTTATACATCAGTAGTTTTAGAGAGGCAGGTTGAACCTTATTAGGTGCTCTAAAAACAATGGCTAGACCAAAACGACTGGCTATATTCTTGAGCTCATGTAAAAACCGACAAACATAAGGTAAAACAGCAAAGCATTTTCTTTGTGTGTCTTTTCTTGTAGATTCATGCTTTGGACCACTCTATTAAACCTTAATCTTTTCGACGGCTCTGCTCACGAAATTTTCTGGGCATGCAGCCATTTTTAGATGGATCATTTAGCGTAAAAATGCCAAATTTATGGTGTGAATGCATGACTTTGACAAGGCACTGCTTAGACAGGACTCAGCAATTCCATTTTTTACAATTTTAGAATAGCCTGAGCTAGAGTGGAGCTAAGATGCTACCAAGAATGTCTTCAAGCCAACTCGCCCAACTTTAATTTTATAACATGAAACAATGAGCATTGCTTCGCTTCAAGTTCCACTTTGCCTCTGTGATGTAGGCTGCTGAATGCCTGGAATCGTGAAACTTCTTCAGTGCCAGCAACTCCAGGTGCAAGCTAAACCGCATGAAGAGAGCAAAAAGGAAAAAAGCCACCTGCTGTCATAGTTTACAATTTACATACTTGCTTAAAATGACCAAATGAAGGCATGCATTTCCCAAGAAGGGCACCCACTTCTTGTAGATCCTGGCCTTTGGGGGAGTCGTGCCTTCATTTGGTCGTGTTATCGAGTATATAAAATTGTAAAATCCAAACTGTGGTGGCAAGTGCACTTACTTTTTTACCTCCTTCATGTCCTGTGCATTAGTTAGGACCTGGAGTGGCTGGCACTGAGGAAGTTTGGCAATGCCAAGAGTGTCATACCTGACTAGGCAGAATAACAAGTGCCTCGTCGGGCATGTGCCTCGTTGGGCATGTACTATATTTTGGAATCAACATACTGAAAGCACCCTGAGGGAGCATGCATCTTCACTTAAACAGGCACACCTTTCAACATTGTCAAACTCATGCAAAGCAGGTCAGCATGTCTATTAGGTCGTGTGTGATTTTGTGCACTCCATGTCACAGCCTGCAACTGCCGCAAGGTATCGCTATACACAGTCGTGGACGTGGCTCTACATCGTTCTACTAGATAGTCCAGATATGTTTCTATGTTGCTAGAAACCTGTTGAAAAGCTGTCCGCATTACAACTACAATACGTAAACTGTAGCACTTGTGATGCGAGTTGATTAAGCTTTCGGTATTAAACCAACCTGCGATGTGCAATAGCTCGATGTCGCATACTCTTCTCCTATATCAGCCTTTAGGACCAATGCTATAAAGAGGCTTCCCCCAGTTACCTTCGATTTGCCCAACCCTGTGCAAGTTTATTCCATCTTATGCATGCAAATTTTTCAGTTCATCATCTGATGAACTCATCTCTGCCTCTGTCATCTCTGTCTCTCTCGGCTATTTTTCTCATGTTTTGGTAGCCACTGAATCTTTCTAACTGGTTATTTTTCTCTTCCTCACATTGCTTGAGCTGCCAAGGTCCACCGTTTTCCTTTGCTATATGTCAGCTAGATTGTCATCTAGACCTGTCTATTCTCTATTCTGATCTGCTTTTTTAGTATCTCTATGTTGTGCCAACCATTTTGTGTTTCATCATATGTTCCATAGTTTTGAGATAGTTCTGGACTTTTTTTTTTTACTATCATTCAAGTTTCTACTTCTGGTGTTAGCTTTGGCAGCATACAAAAGTTCACCACTTTTCACTCTAGGGACAGTTGTAAATTGTCTGTCACAATTTAAGCATGTCTGCCGTTAATGTTCCAGCCTGTTCCTACTCTTTGCTGAATTTACTTTTCTTAAGTAGAGTGTCCTGTGAATATGTGACTTAAATATACATATTGTAAGGATTTTAGTGTTCTGTTGTCAGTTGCAAACTCTCGCTCTCTTCTTTCGTCTCCAAATATTTTATCTTTTTCTTTTACTTATTACTTGAGCACTTTCTCTATTTAGACCCTTAGTATTTGTAGTTTGTTGGCATCACTGCTGAAAAGCACGTTGTCATGTGCAAAGAGTAAGTACGAGATCTTCGCTGTCAACCTTCATTCCTTTTCATTATCAACAAGGTGGCTCAAATATTTCTGCTAAGCATGGTGTAAATATTGCTCTAATTTTGTCTCGTTGCCAGATCCACTTCACAAATTAAATTTTTCTGCTCTTTTGTGGACTCTGTGTAGATGTTGGCTGACTTCTGGCCATGTATGCATTATGCACTAGCTGCTCTAAGACTGCTGGTATCTCTACCGAGTCGAATGCCTTATTGTAGTCTCTCAAGCCAAGTAAATGAATGGGTTCTGTTTTGCGGATTTTTCTGTTTGATGGCGCCTTGCTATGATCCGCAGTCGGACATCTGTTGATCTGTGTATAATTTTTAAACTCTTTCATGTCTCCTTTTTGGTGTATTTGTGTGGTATTCATGTTTTTACAATTTGCTAGCACATTCGATTCACCAGTACATAAACCATTGTGCGTAAAGTGTCACATGCTTGTTAAACACGAGATCTTCTTCATCGTTGATCAAGTCAACAATTTCACTGGATGCTTTTTCGTAAGTCATGTTTTGTAGGGCTCTATTTCATTCCCTTTTCCTCTCATTCTTTCAGGGTAGGATAATCAACCGGATTCATTCATGCTGAGGCCTATGATTATCGTTCTCTTTCTTTCTTTCTTCTTTTTTATTTACTCTTAGAACATAAGTGTTGTGTAGAATGCTGGCTTCTTTGGCTCTTAGATGACTTGTTTTTGAGCTGTAGAGTCTGTATAGTAGAGTCTTCTGGAACCTTTACTATGTTGCTGAAACTGCCTATAACATTACCCTACATTTAGAGTGTGCATTCGTTAGCAGCTTCGTGTTGTCACGCTTTGTCCGTTCTTTCAATTCTCAATGTATATCTTTGGTGCTATAAATCCTTATGTCGCCAATTTTCTCTTGTAAATCACCTAGTTTAGCTCGGCAAATTCAGTTTTATATCTTGAGTGGGTAGCTTTTTTGGGTTGTCCTTTTTTTTGGGGGGGGGGGGGGTGGATTAGTTGAGTTTGCATACTTCTTGCCTTGTGTTTCAGAAATCAGAGTAGTTATGGTTTTGCCTATTTCCTCTGTGTCATAATTTATTTCTTGTGCTAAGGCATCGCGTACGGGTGTTTCATCGCAACGCTGAGGTTACGCATGACTGTGACTCTGCTCCATATTGAGGGGAGCCTTGCAAGTCCTCAGCAAATTATATGAAAAAGTACATTTTTGGGTGCCGTGAAGTTCCACATTCAATTTATGGGGCTTGCTGATGATGACTATGGAATTCAAGTGCCTGAAAAGGTGAGTTTCGCCAAACATTCAAAATGAAAAGCTAAAGACGAAGAAGCAATAAACACGAATTGTTAGTCATCGTTGCTGTAGCTTCTCACTTGTCACCATTTCAAAAATCAAAGAAAGAATTGTTTCGAAATTTTATTCAAAAAACTAGGAATATCACTTATTACTCCTAATATTTTGACTTTTGGGGCCGCTCTATTAGGGCACAGCAAGAGGAACATGTGTGGGGCTCTCTGCGAATTTCTATGTAACACAAGAGGATTACCTTCCTGAGCCATTGATCATGCAGCTTTCGATTTCTGCTAGCCAATCTAACATTTATTATTTAGCTAATAAACCGTAATGATTTAACCTTTAGAAGAATGTCATATAACGCTTACACCTCAGATATTCAACAAATTCTATTATTTCTCTTCTTTTTCCTTTTTTTTTACATTGTGCCAAAATAATTTCACAGTCAAAACAAAGTAATCATATTCTTCTAGCCTGGAAAACCTAAAGGTATTGACTTGCAATAACCACCGGCTTCTGGGCCAATCCCCCTTAGTGGGTGAGAGCCACAAAAGAAAGGATCAAGCAAGCAAGCAATGCCAATCCCCCAAAGTGGGTGTGCGTCACTAACAATAGGTAAACAACAACAACAATACTGTAGCTAGGGTAGTAGCTGTGGTGAATTTGGCTCGCAACAGCCTTGGCTTACGTTGCCTTGACTGGGTCTTTCTTGTTTCCTTCTGAGTGAAGTAAAGTGTCATGGCGGCTTTCGGTTGTGTCAGTGAACCAGCGCGAAGTTTGAGCTACGTGTTTGTTTGCCGCAAGAATTCTTTCTTGAGATAAATCTGCTCTTCATTGACTGCAGTAAGGAAGACAAATGTTCTCAGCTTGATAGTGCATTTTCTGTCAACGACAGGTAAGTTGTAAAACTCTAACTAACCTCTTGATAAACGCGCTTTTGCACCATAAATATTGTGGCAGCGATTGTTAAACAGTTCCTTGTTAAAAGTACCACAATTCAAAAGAGTTCTCGCTGCGCGAGAACTCTTTTGTAAGTTGTTGCGTTTGTACTGCAGCCTGTTGAAATTATTGTAGAGGCTAATACAGGTCTTTCCAATAAAAGTAGGACTTTTATTGTTTACCATACTTTCAGTGCAACGTTGTTATGGTATACGTATGTTGCATTTCTCTTGTGGTGCTACGACTACTCATGATTGCCGTTTTATATGCGTGTAACGTAAATACGTTGCTTATAATATGTTCAGGTGTCGCTCTTCTACTGTGTCCAATCTGCAGCGGAAGCGTCTCGACGAGTTCGAATCGGCTGCACTGACGATGCTGAGTGACAGCCGAAAAACTGCTCAGTGCGGCTTAACAAATTCATCATTATCATCATCAGCCTGGCTACGTCCACTGCAGGACAAAGGCCTCTCCCATGTTCCGCCAGTTAACTAGGTTCTGTGCTTGCTGCTGCCAATTTATACCCACAAACTTCTTAATCTTATCTGTCCACCTAACCTTCTGTTTCCTTTTAACCCGCTTGCCTTCTCTGGAAATCCAGTTAATTACCCTTAATGACCAGCAGTTATCCTGTCTACGCGCTTCATGACCCGTCCATGTCCATTTCCTTTTCTTGATTTCAACTATGATATCCTTAACCTTCGTTTATTCTCTAATCCACTCTGCCGTCTTCTTGTCTCGCATAACAAATTAGCGTGATATATGTAACATTTGGTCTAATTTTCAAATTGTTGAACTATTTGAAATAATTAACCACTGAAAAATTACAATTTAAGCGTCTGAGAAGGGGGGATGTTTTGCACTTTTGCTTAGGAAGGAACACTTCCTTGGTTTGCCAGCAGTCATTCCTCGGGCACTTGAAATGCTGGTAATAAAATAAAGAGACACATTTACTAAATATCCTAATTTTTGTGCTATAATGTGAAAATAAGGATCTTTTTGTTTCCTTCATAATTTCAATTTAATATAGTACATAGTCTGTAGACCAGGCAAGAGGATAGAAAATAAAGAATGAAGAGGGATTATTGCTTCAATAACTCAGTCAAATGATTGCTCTGCTTTGTAGTATACCTTTAGTGCACATAAGAAACCAAGCTCATTGTGCACATAGAAGATATATTAAAATCTACACAAAAAATGAGCTATTATAACAATGGGTATACAAAGCAATAGCATCTTTTATTATTATTTATTCGGAATTTTTATGTTATGAAATAAAAGAAGACAGAAGTTGAGACGAAGACGAAAGCTCGAAGAGATGAAAAATTTTTGAATGCTGGCTGTCACTTCAGCCACTGCTTCCACATGTATACTTGTTCAAGGCTGCAACCACCGACCTTATGTGAACTGTGTAGGGCAGATTTATTAAGACGAAGGGAACACATGTACACTGGTGCCAATGTTCAGCAAGTGACCACAAAATATTTCAGATAAGTCAAACCAACAAGGCTAGAAGTCAGCCCTTGTATACCATAGTGCATTTTCTGTAAACGATGGAGGAGAGGCCACATTGAAAATAGAGGCAGATGAAAAGGAGGAGCTGACATGCTGAATTGGCCGAGTCTAAAGCCCATGAAACAGAAAGGAGGGAGGGAGCTGTCATGTAGAAGGGGAGAAAACGTGTTGCTGAATTATCCTTGCTTTGAGGATGCACCACGTGACAATGGGGATAAGTAGCGTTACAAATTCCTAGAAGAACGGCTTGACTTTTGCTGATCTTCATTGTGTGTGTGCCATATCAAATTGATCCGAGAGCCCCTTTGAAACATTTATACTTGTTGGCTGGGATGTATTAAACTTGTGTATAAAGTGTGGCAATATTTTTTTTTGCCGAAAAGCTAACTACAGTATGTAAGGTTTAAGATAATCAAAGACATGTCCTGCTGTTATAAACTACTACACCATCACTTTTGGTAATTTATTTGCCGAGTCTGCTTGATGCCCATTTAATCAAACTATAACGAGCTGTCTTGTTTATGACAATATGTACATCTGATCATGTTGATCATGTTTGAATAATGCAGTTAAAACTACATTTTGTATGATATACATAATCACTTATGGTGCTTTTAACTCTAGTACAATATTTAGGGTGTTTGCAGATCTTGCATCTTAGACGAGAGCTAGGTGTTAAAAAAATGGGAGTTTACTTTTGCATGCACTAGCATGTTCGTAAAATTCCTATTGCATTGATGCATGACCTTTGGCTCTTTGGGAACGCTTTTCCAAAGCGCTCATTGCTTTTTAATGTTAGATTATGCTTACGAAGGATATTAAAATTTGGATGTGCATTTTGGTATTTGATTGTAAAAGCTAAAAGATGGTTAGGCTGTGCAACGGGGCATCTTCAGGGAGTGCTTATTTTCTAATTTTCAAGATTCATTGTAGACCTTGTTTAGAGCGTTGTGCAACTCATTTCTCTAAACCAATGTCTCCTTTGAGTTGCTTAACTGGTGAGCGTAGTCATTGCTCTCGCTGTAGACCTATCCTAAACGCTTTGCATGTCCGAAGAATGTTTTCTGTTTGCAGTGTCACGACTGATCTCTTGTGTATTTTATGTATTGTTGGCTATTACTTGGCTATATGTTGAGCATAACCTTAATTGGGTTTCAATATTTCAGTAGATACCGTCATATCTAGGAAGTACATTCCATGAAAGGATGGTGCATGGTAAATTTATACTAGAGTGAGCCTTGTCCCCAATGAATGCATTTAGTGCACTTATGCCGTGTTCACATGCCACAGTGGTGTAGCAGTTAGGTGCGCAGTTGCTAACCTGAAGGTGGCAGATTTGATCCTGGTTGCTGCGACCACATTTTGATGGAGGTGGAAGGCTAGAGGCTCGTGCACTATGCGATGCCAGGACACCAGATGACCAAAATTTCTAGAGCCTTCCCTTTCACAGCCCTTATAATCATATTGTGGTTTTGCGACGTTAAACACCAAATAATATTATTGTAATATGTTCACATATAGTGAATATGTCATCTGTGTAACAGATATTGGTGGAAATTGTTACCAGAGACTATTTCAAAAGCTCTCAATTTAAATGATGCCATAAAAATGGTGGTGAAAAAAGGGTTCCCATACTCTTTCCAAAATTATGTTGGATGAATACAATCGAAAATAACTAAGTTTGACGACTAGTTTTAGTAACGAGAGGCAAGCTTCAGGTTTATGCGTTCGCTTGCTGTGACTGACTTCACTGCTTTAATTCCTGCAGTGATAGGTATATTGTAAGGCAAGGTTTAAGACCCTCAAGACTTCGTTGTTATCTCGAGTATGTGCCCCACAACCCAAACTAGAGTGGTGATGATGAGTATGTACAGATGAGAAGATGTAACGCATAAATAATGCTCACAATATTCATAAACAAGAAGCAGACATTTAATGTTTCTAGGATGGCCTGATCACAGAGTGTTTGTGGTTTATTAGTAGCTTAATCTATTATTCAAAAGAAATAAAGTATATCTTGAACAAAGGATGGAAGAGTAGGTGGTATGTTGGAGGAACAACGATTTTAGGAGTTCTGATAACGGTTCAGTAGGCATATCATTGTTAAATAAAAGACGCCTGCGTGGTATTTGTGTGTTGAGTAATTCACCTATGTAAACATCATGAATCTTCAAGAAGGTACAAGCAGCCTCCTTGCTTGTTTTTAGGCATCAAGAAGTGGTATTCAGAAGGTGTGGTCCATTCCTTGTCTACAAACTCTTTGTCATCACCCATTCCAACCCAGTAACCAATGCGGCCGAGTGTTTTGCTTCCGAAGCAACCAACAATGCCGAAGCACCTCTTCGTGGCGTCAACATAAATCCAACGCTTCCTGACGAAAACGAACGAAGGCTGCATGACCTGTTGCTAGAGTTCCACGCCAGCTTTATACGTTTGTCGAAAATCCGTCAGACATTAATTATATATCAGGTCTCCTGTAAAGTAAAAATGGGCGCTTGCTCAGTATATTACAGTGCTCACTCGGGATCAAAGCTGGAATGAAGGCACTAG
Source organism: Rhipicephalus annulatus (assembly GCA_013436015.1). Lineage (NCBI taxonomy): Eukaryota > Metazoa > Arthropoda > Arachnida > Ixodida > Ixodidae > Rhipicephalus > Rhipicephalus annulatus. Next base: position 656,267 of record WOVY01010626.1, on the reverse strand, counting down.
GATTTGCTGTTTTCATAGCATCGCCAGGGCTGCACAAGAAGCCCATTGAATGTGACTGCCCCTTCAACCAAAGAACGCCTGGCACCCATTCAGCTGCTCCATCTGTGAGTGTTTTCTTTACACAATCACTTTACTGCAATGCACATTACAGAAATAAAAAGCACACCTGTTTTCATATTTTTGTCTTTCAACCAATTTTGCTTAAATTTCTATAGTCAGAACAAAGTGAAACACATCACGGTTTCTTACGAGAGCTTGTGCTTTGGGGTGCTGTGTCAGACTCCTGCAGTGAAGTTCATGCATGCACAGCTTACTCGCCTCCGCTTTTATTTAGCAGTGGGAAGATAGGCTGCTGGTTCAACTGTACAGGAATAAAGGCTGAGGTGGGATATTTTGCCATGTCTGTTACCGGTAGGGGCACTTGGTTCCAGGGGCCTCAAAGAAAGAAGGGTGACAATGGTGGAAATGAATCTGCACTCCAAGCAAGAGAACAACGAGCTAATTCTTGAACATAATTGAAAAATTGCACAAATCGAGCATTTTAAAAACTGCTAATAAAAAAATGTTCTGGCTTCTTCATCCAAGATCCGGTCATTTTCGTGATTTCTTTATTTTTCCTGCATCATAAAGATGTGCTGCCATGGCTAGAATTCAGACTTGAACCTCTAGCTGAGCGTTTTCGTTGTTACTACTTGCGCACATGTCTGCAACTGCTTATTTTGTTGCAATCTTCATTAGGATATTTAGTAAAAGTGCTTAGTGATATTAATGTTAAATTGCTTCCTCGATTGGATTTATGATTCACCTTTTTTTGAATTTGCAGTTGCCTCTAATTGCACAGAATCGGTATTGATCCTTGAGGTGAGCTGTAAATCTCAAGCAACTTTTTCAAGGAATGGAAACTTTGCATTCTCCTGCCAGTAACTTTCATTCAACATTTCTATTTGTCTTGAACATTTATTTCTCTTACAGTATAGCTGCACGACTTCTGCACATAACTTTCCATAAGGAAGATGAAGGAATTGTGTTGTTGATTTGCAAGATGCGTGAATATGGGCCAACTTCAACACATTACAAACCGTTTCAAGCGTTTTCTCATGCAGTGTAAACTACTTGGCTGTAAATGTTTACCGGTATACCTGTCTTCTGGATTATAAAGTTTTGAAAAAAAGGAAGAAAGGGGGAGAAGGACAGAGCAATCAGGAAGGGCCTAAAACCACACTGCTAAATAATGCCATAAAATATGTGATGAACCAGACATCCAAACGAGCAAACCTGGGAGCAGGGTTTTGCAAGCACTGTGCACCTATGAGAGCACTGAGCACTTATGCTAGTGTAGAGGAGAATTAAAGTTAAGTTCTACAGTTTTGTGTTGCAAAAATATAACCTGATGATGAGATGCACTGTAGCAAGTGAATGCCAAATTATTTTGACCTCGAATTGAAACCCAAATTAGTTGCCTATCAATGCAACTCTTTCTTACTCTTCTTTTTTCCCCTATCTCTTTCTTTTCTATCATACTCCCTTTCCCCACCCCAAGTGTATCGTAGCCAACTGAGCCAAAGCTTGGTTAACTCCCCAGTCTTTCCTCTTCATTTTTCCTTCTCTATTGAAGTGCATTGCACTAGTACATATCGCACCCACTATAATGTGAGTGCTGTGGTTGCGAATCAATCCTGTGGTCTCGTGCAGCTTTGCACTGTTCCACTTCCCTCTGCCTATGTGGGGCAGAAGAGAGGTGCAGACTTTTTTACATCCTTCTTTATAAATAAATAAATACATTCACATTGACTCTCATGGTTTTTTAAAGTGCACAGATGTAGACCAAAAAGGCATGTAAATGTAACCGATGGTATAGCGTCCTGTTCAAACAACCAGTATTGCTCATATGCTTTACAGTATAGAACTGATTCTTGTTACTATCTTCAACAATGGTCTAAATAGAAGCGTCCTTGTGGTGAATTGGAGGTGTGACCTGCTAATCTATCTTGGCAGCCAGGATAGGACACAATGCAAGTCGGAGGGAAATATGAGAAGGACGGGCACTACTTCTGAGTTGTTCAAATGTCATAAATGAAATGCACAGGCACAAAGAAAAGGATAAATATGATGCTGCTATATGTACATGCAATGAAGTATAACCTCCATACTAATCACTTCAATTAAATGTGTTCTATCACTATGGAGATCACCAGCAATGCTTTTACTGAATGATATGTTATCCCCTTGACAAGATGCAACAGTTCAATTAGGCAACTATTCTGTTTACTAAGTCAGAGCTTTTGTCATTATATCATTTGTAATGTGTTTGATAATCTATCCAAATGCATGGCTATTGAAAGAGCAACTGTTCAGTCAGACGACAAATATCCCATTCATTACAGCGAAGTTATATGTTATGACACCATTCTGACACGTCAGAGAAAATCTGAACAGAATCTGGTCAGAAAAAATGCTTAAGAGCTTGAAAAACAGTCGATTTTCCTGTGCGTTGGAGAAGTCTATTTGAACTTTACTGCCAAAGACTAGCAAAGGGCTTTTTTTTAATCTCAATCAAGAAAAGCCTTGCCTTGGTTTTTGTGATAAGGAAGCATTTTGTTTCAGGCCATCAAGGTCCCCTCGGGAGATGTTAGAGCATCTAAAGATTACAAGTACTTCTACCTCATCAACGTACTCTAACCAGACAAACTTCCGTTTTGGTTGAGGTGCACATATTTTCAAGTTGCAATGTAAGGCTGCGGGAGAGGTACGTCAAATTCTTTTATTATGCTCTTGATGGCTAGCAACATTGGTTCCTACTGCTCTGCTCTACATGGGCCTGCAAGCACAAAAACTTATGCAAGTACAAAAGATATGCACATGATAACAGACTGCCAATAATGCTGTAATCAGGTGCTCCCAGGACTTAATAACTGAAAATAATTTGCTTGGAGCACCGCAGCCATAGACAGCATATTTTGGACAAGTACTCTAATGCTCTGCTATGATCATTAGGCATATAGTATCAATCGTGTGATGTTTAGAAACTAATGGACGAGCCGTTGTCGATCATCTGAACAGGTTTTCATTACCAAAAGGCTACAAATACTATGAATGCAACAATATGATTGATTATGGGCTAAATATGCCAAGCAATGGTCTTTCAGACGCACTGGAAAATTGCAATATGGTAGTGGGACATCGAAGTGTCAAAGCCCTCCACTGCCCCGATCCTTTCATTAATGTATTTGATCTTTCATTAAATAATTTGCATTAAAAAGTGGGAGAAAGCAGAAAGACTATATGTTTCTCGCTCCAGATAAATTACTACTAGATCATGAAACAGAGATGCACTGATTGAAATATGCTACACAGTGCACTGTGGAAAGTGCCACGATGTTCAGAACATTATTGTGCCATAAACATATCAAACTACACCTTCACAGTAGGGCGAGCTTTAGATCTAGGTGTCAAGAAAAATAAGCATGTCAAAGTTGCGTTGAAGGCAAAGCACCTGCTCCTTATATAGATAAAAATTTACAGGTAACCACTTGACACATCAGTCATACAACATATTTTTAATGCTGTGGCCCACTCTGGCTCATATCTGCAGAACACCAGCAACCAATATTGCCAACAGCGTGAGGAATATGCTAGTTTGCAAGACCGAGCATGAACATGTGCTCATTGCAAATGTCCCATCATTCTAGAGAATTACCTAGATATGATGCACCTTTGCTGTATAATTTTTGCACAGTGACTTTCTATGTGTAGTGGACTGCTTATCTTGCACTGTCATGAGCTGATGCAACCAGCAGCCAATGAGGTAGAGACCACAAATGTGTAATGAACTCAACAGCTCGCGTGTGAGCTCCAACTGGAGATATCACAGTCACAGTTTGTTTTTTCACTATGCTACTTGGTTTAACTGTGCCAGTTGTTCAAACAATACGGTAATTATACTGTGTCACACAGGCACTAGCGATCGCGGTCAAGGCATCTCAGCCAAACTCGATCTGGATTAGGCTGTACAGTGCTGCGCCGCAGCGACAAACTTGTTGCTCGCAATCTCGAGTGAAACCAGTATTGCTCACCGCTACACGGTCCAAACTAATCCTGATCAAGTATGATGCAGCCATTTGCTAACTGACCGCAATCGGCCCTTGTCGCTCTTAAAGGTCACCACATGCAGCAAGTAAGTACCCGTTTGACGGCAATCAGTAAAGCGAGTCAGTTCGCACCATCTTAATCAGAACTAACGTCTGCACAAATCAGCCAACACTTACGTATCATCATGCACTGCAATCATACAAACGTACAAACCGCTACACAACCATCACTCATGCATGATCACATCGACGCAGGTTAGGTAATTCAACACTACCACTTGCCCGAAACAGCTAGCGCTCACGCATCACCACATTCGCAGGGAATAATATCCCAATCATACAGACAGCCACACATCGATATAGAGAAAGTGCTGACTTCACCACACACAAGACTAACAAAACAGTCAGCGCAAACGTAGTCGATGTCCGCACACTGAGTCAGTGTTAATACATAACTGTACGTGCAAAAAAAGGCTGTATCTTTAATTGGTGATCACTGCGTATCGAAATATTATGAGGTGTGTTTGTGCAAGCTTCACGAAGGCAGGATGTACTATGATAAAATGTATGAAAATGCAACAACAGTGACGACAGTCTGCGTTTTTCAAGAAGGGGTAATGGAAGTGAGCGTGTAATATCTATAGTGCTGCAGTTGCGAGAATACTATTTGGTGAAAAAGCCTGCTGCTTCGTTTTGTATTGATTCTAGTTAATCGATGAGATATGATATATGTGGGTTCCAGATGATGGATGCATAATTTATCTTTGAACGGACAAGTGTAGCGATTGATTGATATGTGGGGTTTAACGTCCCAAAACCACCGCTTGATTATGAGAGACGCCGTAGTGGAGGGCTCCAGAGATTTCGGCCACCTGGGGTTCTTTAACGTGCACCCAAATCTGAGCACACGAGCCTACTACATCATCCTCCATCGGAAATGCAGCCGCCGCAGCCGGGATTCGATCCCGCGACCTGCGGGTCAGCAGCTGAGTACCTTAGCCACTAGACTACCGCGGCGGGGCGGACAAGTGTAGTGTACGCTAGCATTTTAGTGATATAGTTCAACAAGTTAGGGTTTCTTTTAATAAAATCAAGTGCATTTGACACCTTATTAGTTATGATATCTGGGCACATCTGGGCACGGTGGCACCATATTGATGCGCTTATTCTGAGATAGGTCAGAAGATAAATGAATTCCAAGATTTTAAACAGGGATACTTGTTCAATGGGGGACAGCTTGAATTTCATATTGACTAATTTCTGTTTTATGTGCTCTTGTAAATGTCATGGCATTTGTTTTTGAAGTGTTAATTTGCAATTGCCACTGGTGACACCAAAGCGCGAGTTTATAAGGCACGACTGTAATGACTCCTTAGCTTGGGTGCTGTCAGTTTTTTCTGTAAATGATGTAGTTGTATGTACATAATTTGATAGTAGATGATAAACCATGTCCAATATCCTTGATGTAAATGAGAAACAAAACTGGTCCCAGGACTGATCCCTAGGGAACACCAGACTTTACATGTGAAAGTGTAGACGCATGTCCACTCACATAAATTGATTGGCTGCAGTCCAGATGCGTCTCAGAGAGCATGAACACCATTGTGAGGAGTGACCATGATATGCACAACAAAGGCAAGCTGGAAAAGCCATTAGACTTTTTTTTGTAAAACTAAGTTGCATGTTTTGGTTACCTTCGTGCTACCTTCGTTTACGTGCTCTTCTGTGGACATAATGCTAAAAATAATTATGGGTTTAATAACACCATCTCAAGAAATTGAAATGAGAAGAAAGTGTGCTACCTTCGAAACATCTGGAATAAGTGTATAGCTGAGGACGTTTGCAGCTGCATCGCCAATAATAATAACAGCAGTAATATTATAAAAGGCAAGACATAGCCCAGCACACCTCTCGTGATGGCAGTTTTAACCTAAGCACTCAATTAAAAGGCTTTCAAGCCAAGCCGAAATTGTAGCCATGACAAATATGCACAAATTTACCAATGTGAGAAATGCTGTGCTTGGAAAGTCAGATATGCTATGTGATATGTAGAAGGAACATACATCAAAATACTGCATGTACGAACATGGAAGCTAAGGAATGCTTTAGTAAATGGGAATATGAAGCTGCCGAGCAGAAATTTTCCTAGTCTTGCTCACACTGTAATCTGCCACGATTGTGACAGCATGTTGATCTATTAGACCTATGATTTCAACGAAAGAGTTAAACAATGTGAATATGATGTCACCAAATCATGAGCGTCCTCGAATGCCCTCGCCTAACACGTGGAATATGCAGGCTTTCGAATTGATTGGTCAAGCAACCCTTTTCTGGTCGAAGAAAACAAGCTTGAATCAAGCCGGCACCTGGAATCCCTGCACATGCACACAGCTTCACATATCCTCAATAAGATTTATGGAACGCTGACTATGTACTTTTGGTGCTTACATCACGCACCTAGTCATACTTAAATACGATGTACCTTTCTCATTGTTGTTATTCAGATCAATATCGGGTGCCCAAACGTTAATAAACTTTGTGTTATTTTGGTCGGTGTGTCCTTTTGTTTGTACACTAAAAAGAAACAGCTATGCACTGCCTTTCTTTCAGGCTTCTTCTATCTCTTCACTGTAGTTGCAGTCGAAGGAGTGAGTTTTTTACTATTGATCAAGGGTAACGCCTATTTTTGTGGACTGCCGTCAGTTTCCACTAACTGGCCAGGTTTTACCAAGGTTCCCTCACTTTTCCAGCAAGGACCAAATTCCCCGAATTTTCCATGTTGGTAGACAACCTGCACAAGTAAAGATAAATGGCAGTTAACTCGCGTCTTGTTTTTCTTGTCTTATGTCAGTGTCATTTTGCCCTTCATTACCTTAGAAGTGCTTGTTGCTGGGCTGGTAGGTATATCATCATTAGGGGAAATTCTAGACGATGCGAATGTGTGGTGCAATGTAAATATTTTCTGCAGTTCAGCTGCGAGTGATGCTCTTTCCCTGTGCTTTTTCATTTTTCCTGTGGTGCAGAGGCATCTAGAATTTTCCCCCTTAGCCTAATTACCTCCCTGAAGCTATACTACCTCTCGCCCATTACCAACCATTGGTAAACTATTGTATGTGGCATTGTTGATTCAAAATGTCCTTAGAGTGAATGCTAGAGCTCGTGCAGGATCATTGGCTGAATGTGACAACGCGTTCACCATTTATAGGACACGAAGTGCTGACATTTCGAATATAACTGTTCGCACAGTGCTTGATTGGAGTCTTGCAAGCTTAAAATATGGTGCTCCCGTAAAGAAATTTTTCTTGCTGTGCTATGAACAACGGAAAAACTATGTAGACAATAAGGAAAAGAGATCGCAGCTAGGCTTATTGGTGCAATGTCTGTCTCAATAAATTATTATAATAAATTAATGGAAGAAAACTCATATCAACATGGTGTTGCCACTTTATTACATTTGATATGAACCCCTGCTTGCTCCACCATGGTGTTCCTGTGGGTGTACACAGTCTTACCTTTTAAACAGCATTGCCAGAAATAATTTCTCTGTCACAATCTTGAACAGGTGTGTGACAACCATGAGCCAGGGCAGGGAACACAAGAGAAATGGTCACTGCTTACATGTTCAAGGTCCTACGCACGCACACCAGACTATGATTTTACAGTGCCTTACATTTTGAGTGGAGTATACATTGTGATGGCTGGAGCCATTTTTGTGGGCATCAGCTAGACTGTTACAATGTGCATATTGTTGCTTGAGACAACTGTTTACGACAAAAAAAGGACACCCTGAAAAAAAAATGTTTAGCCTAATGTAAACACTTCTGGTGAGGAAACTCTCAAAAGCTATATGGCATGTCATCTTGCAATAAAGAAACAACACTTATACGTAGTATATGTTAGTAGGAGTCTGCTAAACATTGGCCATACAAGCTTGTGGCTAGAGAAGGATGATGTCCAGAAGATACCCTCCTGAAATGTTAACTTGCATCGTCCTCTCTTGCCCTTCTTGGTGCACTGGAAGTTTTGCCCGATAAGTATTTCAATGGGGTTCTTGAAGCGGTTGTGAATACGCTCACTCTTTCCACCTGCTTTACCCTAGGGCCAATCCTGCTGTTGAAACTTGTTTGCTTGGCAGAAATTTCTAACAGGAAAAGAAGCTTCAATTGTTACACAAATAAAGCTACAGCATTGCAAGATTACTGTGATGTTGTGTACACAGACCTTGCACATACTATTCACCAATATGTCACCAAATGATTGCCTCTATGGTGAGCCTGATTAAGCCTTAAGAAAGCATGTAAGTGTCTTGTTGCTATGCTTTTTAATCAGTACATGAACCTTTAAAAAACAAGATCATCACATGCAGGGCATAAAACCAGCGCTTATGAACTGCAATAATGCCATCAGAAGCATCAGCAAAAGTAAATTCACCGTGCTAGAAACCAAATTCTGCATGAAGCCTGTAAATGTACTGGTAACAAAGTCTTCTAGACAACTTTATTACTTTTATTTCTGCAATTTGCATAATCCTGTCTCATACATACCTTGCTGTCCACCCAATAATCATTGACCTCTGAGGTGTTACTCAAGTCACCATGCTCAGTCAACATACCTGCAAGCCTAAGTGCTAACCAAATAAAATTGGATACTTTAATAAAGTATTGCTCCCTGCTGCTCACCCCTTCAAAAAAAGTTTTCTAGCATCCCCTTCAAACCCGTTTTTTAAAGACTCAACAGGCAACAGGCACAAAATATACCATATCGTCGATCTCACAAATTTCTTGGTGTCATAGTCGACAGAGACATATCATGGAGCCCTCATGTGTCATATTTGAAAAAGCGATTGACAGGCATATGCCATCTTTTCAAGTTTTTCATTGGAAAGACTTGGGGAATGCAGCCTAATGCTATGTTACGACTGTACAGGGTGCTTATCATTGGCTTTTTACGATACAATCTACCCACATTATCAAACGCCAGCAAAACAAGTCGACACATGATACAAAGCGTTCAGCCACAGGCGCTTCGAATATGTCTAGATCTGCCTCAGGGTGCCTCAACAGTGGCGACTGTAGCTTTAGCCAAAGACCACCTTGTGCAGACCCATATTGAAATTGAAGCTTTGAGGACACACATAAGGCATGTGGGCCGGACTCCCCATCACCACCTAGCCTCTTTACCAGCTGATAGACCTCATACTTCCTTTTGTCGAACAATAACTACACATGGTAACTCCCTACCAACTGGTTTTACGCCCGCGGCGAGACCTTCAATTCCTTCATGGTGCCTCAAACAACCAGTCATCAACCTGACAATACCAGGCATCCGGAAAAAAAAAACGAGATTTCTCAATACGAGCCCTCAAGCAGCTCGCCTTACTTCTGCTGTACGAAAAGTACCAAGACTGCACCCACGTTTACACTGATGGCTCCGTCCTGCCAAACAGCTCAACTGCGGCGGTCGTTATTCCAACGCATGCCACAACCATCAAATTCAGGACAGCTCATGCAAGCACAACAACGGCAGGAGAGCCTGCTGCGCTTCGCGCTGCGTTTCATTGACGACCAAAGCACGCAACGGTGGACGATTTTCTGCGACCGCAAGGCAGCACTGCAGTCACTTCTTACAAATATATGCCGTGGTCAAATCTACACGGGAGATAATTCTAATCTCCGCGCGTTCCTCCCGCGCTCGGCGCTTGCCCCACGACTGGAAGCATTCCGCGGCGCCGGCCTTCACCGTAGAGGTTCTTGAAAGGGAAAAGAGAAGAGAAAAGCGCAGTCCCATTACTGCCTCTCTAAATTGAGGGCACCGCCACAGTTATGCGCAGGGAATGGGGGAATGGGAATTAAAGAGACAGAAGAGGTGAGAGTAGGATGGTGAAAAGGGTGAAAAGCATTCGATCACTCGTATCGCGCACGCGCGCAAGAAACAAACGCGGCAGGCGTGATATACAGAAAAACCCGCCGAGAAGCCGGAGGTGAGGAGATGCGCCCGTCAAGAGAAAGAAAGAAAAGAAAAAAAGAAACCACTGGACAAGTGGAAAGTGCCTGCGGCTGCGTTCCTTGTTCCATCCTCAGGGTTGCGGTCAAGTAGCCGGCGGTTACTTTTATTTTATTCTATTAGATCTACCTCTTGTTCCGCAACTGTTTTAGTGCATTGATAAGTGTAACTTCTTCTTATTTCGTGTCTGTTTCTTCTCCGGGCCAGAGGCCTGCCCTCTGGTCAGCCTCTGTTCCCCCTCAAGATCTTCCTTTGGAGTTGTTTCTCCGCAATGGAACCCGTAGCGTTCCTGTCGCTTTGGTGCCGACCACCGGTGGGTTCATCCGCATGAAAAACCCCAAGACAATCCAAACGGAACTTCGTGCGATCACTCCCCACTCTCTACTGATAACAGAGGTTCGTCAGTTTGGACGCGGGGGGATACTATGCTGCTCACCAGACAAGGCCTGCATCCAAGACCTTCTGAAGTGCACTACTTTTGCATCACATCCGGTGAGCTCTTTTATCCCACCTCATCTAGCTTGCTGCAAAGGATTGGTTCGGGGGGTAGACGCAAGTCTAAGCCCAGCAGAAGTCTTGGACATCTTTTCCCCAGCAGGTGTTATTTCTGTTTACCGCTGTACCAAACAGGAAAACCAACAGAAAGTTCCCACTAAAACTGTAATTGCCACATTCGCTGGTACAGATCGCCCTTCGGAGATCAAGGCATGGCCGCTTATCTATAAGGTCGAAGCTTTGGCTCCCCGTCCGCTGCAATGTGCTAAATGTTGGCGCTTTGGACACAGTACTAAAGGTTGTCGATCGGAGACTCGATGCCGCATATGCGGAGCCATATACGGGGCTACTGCTGAGTGTCAATCAGACAATAAGACATGCTGTTTGTGCAAGGCAAATCACGCTGCAGACGATCCTAACTGCCCTGCAAGATCAAAAGAACTTCAGGTGATTGAAATCATTGAAAGGAGACGAAGCTCTCGTAGAGAAGCAATGGCAGAAATTCAAAGCAGGAGTCAGGGTTATGCCGGTATAGCAGCTCGTCCACCTCTTTCTATGGATGCATCACTTTCTCAGTCCATTTCTGCTATGGTAGAAAAGGCCGTAGAAAAAGTATTAGAAAAATTTTTACTCAATCTGTCCGACTCACTCAATAGTATTATGGATTCACAGATGTCGGGTGCATCTGATCGAATAACTAAGTGTATCCAACCTCCTAGTGCCTCAACTAGTAAACCTGCCGAACATCAGTCAGATGTCTCTATCGATAACGAGGCAATGCTTTCCAGTCCTAACACAACTGAGCAGGAAGGTATATCTCATTCAGAATCAATAATTAATCGGGATGTAGATATGGATGCTCGCCTTTTGAAACGCACCAGATCACCCACTAGCAAACTTAATAATTCTTCTCATCCGAAAACAAAAAAGAGTGTGAAGGAACCAATGACTAAAGCGGACTTCTTAAAAGATAGTAGTTCCGACATTCGTTCGATGTAATTCGAGGTCCGTCTTAGACTTGACATTTGCTAGCTCAAGTGTGACAATATCGTCTTGGACTGTTCTTGATACTGCTACAAGTAGCGATCACTGCCCCCTGGTATTTGAAGTCAGCATTCCTTTAGTGACGGTAGATCGCCAGGTGCAAAGTTTTGTAAACTACTCTAAATTTAAAAAGAACTTACAGTCAACGCTGTCTTCCTTGCCCAATATGGAAACAAATATGAAAGCTATGAGCCTTTGTTCCACCCTAAAGTGTACAATTAAAAAATCACAGTTCACTATATCTTCAACAAAGGGAAAATTCATATCTGCCTGGTGGAATGCGGATTGCGCCAGAGATTACAGACGCCGCAACGCTGCATGGAAAAAACTCCTCACCAACCAATGTCCGACTAATTGGAGAAATTATTTATTTGCTAAAGCTACCTTTAGGAGAACAGTTTCATTAGCGAAAGACGATTATGAAGAAAAACGGTACACCTACTTATCCAAGAGTGGCAACAAGAAAGCTCTATTCAGATTTCTCCGTAATCGTAAAGCTATTACAGCACACGTAAATATTGACTCAGTTATTTTTTCTCCAACTGATTTGGAAAATACATTAACGGAAATTGCAATAGAATTGGAGAAGAGATTTACATCACAAATCAAAATAAAGTGTACAAAACCGTCATTCGGAAATGATTTTATTGAAGTAAGTAGGGATGAACTTGCGCACGTCGTTCGTATTCTGCCAAACACAGGTCCTGGACCAGATGGCGTCACTTCGGAAATGTTAAAAATATTATTCGACATCTCTCCTGAAGACCTCCTTAACGTTGTCAACTATTCACTTGAAAATAGTTGGATACCTCCTGACTGGAGACTTGCAAAAATAATACCGCTTCTTAAAAAACAGGGACTAGGAATGCAGATAGACAACATTAGGCCAATCGCTTTAACATCACACGTAGTTAAGTTAATAGAAATAATACTTTACAGTAGAGTTACGAAGTTCATAACAGATAATGCGATACTCAGTGCGTGCCAGATTGGATTTAGACCAGGTTACTCTATATGGTGGGCGCATGTTGATTTAGAGGCTCGTATAAAGCTTGCTCGGCACAGACGACAATATGCGGCCCTAGTAACCCTTGATTTAGCCAAGGCATATGACAGTGTTGAACATGCTATTCTTATCAATGTCCTAAAATAGCTTACGTTCCCGCAGTACATAACAAATTGGATATACGAATTTTTAAAAGACAGAAAATTTTATTGCTTCCAACGAGGTATTTCCACGCCGAAGTATAGCCAAACGAGAGATGTTCCTCAAGGCTCTGTTCTATCGCCTGTGCTATTTAACATTTTGTTAAGTTCAATACCACAGAGTGATAAGGTACACGTATATGTATATGCAGATGATATCGCGTTCTTTGCATCTGACAACGATATTTATTCACTACATTTGACTTTACAGTGTTATTTGGCAACATTGGAAACCTGGTTTCAGAAAATTAATATGAACCTGAACGTAACTAAAAGTGCTCTAATAGTTTTTCCGTTGGACGCACCAGTTACTATTTCTCTCCAGTACCATCAGGAAATAATACCCCAGGTTAATTGTATTAAATATCTGGGTGTACTGTACGACCAAAAACTGAGCTGGCGTGACCACATTGAATATATTAAAATTAAGGCTACACGCGCTGTTGGAATGATAAGTAGGCTTAGCCGCCTCCGTTCCGGTCTTCGCAGAGATACGATGATCATGATTTATCGCATGTACGTTCGTCCGATTCTTGAATTCGGATGTGTACTATTCTCTGGTGGACCAGCATACAAAATAAACCCCCTCATTCTTTTAGAGCGGGAAGCCCTACGTAGTTGTTTAGGTGTGCCAAAATTCACAGCTAACAATGTTTTGTATCAAGAAGCTCGGATACCCACCCTTGCTTGCAGATTTCGTATTTTAACAGTAAACACCTATTTAAAATTTTCTGAATCCACTTTAAGAAGGCGACAATTTGTATTCTTTGCCGAGCCTGGTGTCTTCTTCAATGAGCATTGGTCCCGTGTATATAAACCCCAAGTGCTATTTGTTCAAACACTTCTAGATGCTTTAAATGTTAATATATTCGAGATCACACCACCTGTCAAGCCAATCGGCCAAGTCCAAATAGAATTTGACGATATCTTCCCCATGAACGCTAAACACTTGCCCTCTAAATATTTGATTGGTTTATTAGAACAACACCTGTCTCAATTAGGTACTAATACAGTAATTGCAACGGATGCATCTATGAGTGGCGAGAAGGCAGGTGTGGGTATTTTTTTCTCTCTCATTATTCTGGTCATTTTCATTACGCCTCCCAGATTATACACCAATATTTGAAGCGGAATTAACGGCCGTTATACTAGCTATTCGTAAACTTCCTGCGACTCATTCGACAGCTGTGATAGTGACTGACTCGTATTCCGTGTGTTCATTCTTATCATCGTCGTCGACACCAGCAGTACTAGAGACTTTTAAATCATTAATCCCAGCAAACATTCGTCTAGTGCGAATGATATGGGTGCCAGGCCATCGTAGTATATTTATAAACGAGATGGCTGACAAACTTGCGCGAACATCTCTTGATCTTCCGATTGTGCCAATCATGCCTCCTACAGCTTATGTAACAGCAGCGAGGTTTAGAAAACTTTCCCTTCTTGAAGACTCATCAAAAACCATTATACCGAATCCAGATATTCTCGCACCTGCAATTCACATGGAATAATAAATGGTGTCCCACGCGTAAATTGGAAGTATTGGTAACAAAATTACGTTGCCGTGTACCACCTCTTAATTTCTACTTAAACAGGTCTGGTCTGGTGCCATCCCCTCTGTGCTCAAGCTGTAACGAACCTGAACATATCGACCATTTTCTTATCACATGTCACCGATTCAAAAATCAAAGAAAAAACTGCTTCGAAATTTTATTCAAGAAAATTAGGAATATCACTTAATACTCCCAATATTTTGTCTTTTGGGGCCATTTCATTGGGACATAGCGACAGGAACATCTGCAGGGCTCTCTGCGAATTCATATATAACACAAGAAGATTACCTTGCTGAGTCAGCCATCAGCTCCCGAATTTTACTAGTCACACTACCACTTATTATTTAGCTGATACACTGCAATGATTCAACTTTCAGGAAATTTATATAACGATTCCATTACAGATATTCAACAAATTCCATTATTTCTCCCCCCTTTTTTCTTTCTTTTTTTTACATTGCGCCAAATTAATTTCACAGTCAAAACACAGTAATCATATTCCCCTAATCTAGAAAATCTATAGGTATTTACTTGCATTAACCACCGGCTTCTTGGCCAATCCCCCTTAGTGGGTGAGAGCCACAAAAGAAAGGAACAAGCAAGCAAGCAAACATCGCCACCGCTTGGGTACTGGGTGCTGGGCTTCTCTCGCTCGGCTCGTGCTGATCATCGCCGGCATCTGCTTGACCGTTGCTCTTGCCCGATCGGTTTTCATCGTAGCACCATCGTCGCAACAGTCACCAATAAACCCTTTTCAATTGGTGGAGGGTGCTGACATTCCCCGTCGCCTGAACCTGGGTGCTGCCATTCGCCGTCGCCTAAACCTGGAGCTGCGCAACCAAACGCTACCTCCCATCATGGCTACCAACAACGCGCAACCTGGCTCTTCCACTCCATCCCCCAGCAACCCCGGCGTTCTTCGTTTGCGAGAGCCCAAAGTCTTTAGCGGAGCTGAAGAGACCGACGTGGAAGACTGGTTCGTTAACTACGAACTGGTGAGCGCAAACAACAAGTGGGATGACGCGGACAAACCGACTAACGTCATCTTTTACCTCACTGACGTGGCGGAATTGTGGTATAACAACCACAAAAACGACATTACAACGTCGTCCATTTTCAAAACGTCGTTTGCTGACGTTTTCGGCCGACCCGCTGTCCGCAAGTCCAGAGCCGAACAACGCTTGCGGACTCGCGCACAGAAGCAATCTGAATCGTTCACAAGTTACATCGAAGACATTATTGGTCTTTGCAAACGTGTGAACAACGCCATGCCCGAGTCGGAGAAGATACAACACATCCTCAAAGGGATAAATGACGGCGCATTTCAGATGCTCCTGGCGCGCAATCCTGCCACCGTGGCGGAACTTGTGACCTTATGTCAAAGTTTCGACGAGTTGAGGAAGCAGCGCGCCCTGACTCGGCCATTTTCCTCACACGCCGACTCGCTCTCCAGTCTCACTTCCGTTCCCGACCACTCACCAACCCTGCAAGAAATTAAAGACTTCGTGCGTGAAGAAGTAGCTCGGCAACTGTCGTTGATTCCCTTCACGCAGCAGCCGCCGTCTTCTCGTCTGCCCTCACCACTCCGCGACGTTTATTGCCGAAGAGGTAGCTCAGGCTGTTCCCGTCGCTGCCCACCAGCAGCCTGTGGCCATGCCTGTTCCCCATGCGCCAGCTATGCAGCCCGTGGCCGCGCCTCTTACTTATGCCCAGGTGGTACGCAGCAGACCCCACCAGCAGCTTTTGCCACCCATGCCTGCAGTTGCTCCCCACTCTAACCCTCTTTCGACACCTTGGGCCGCACCGCGAGTCAGCAATTCCTGGCGCACTGCTGACAATCGACCGATCTGCTACGCCTGCGGTACTCCAGGACACGTGGCACGATATTGTCGTCGTCGCTTCCAATCGCAACACAACGTTACTTGGCCGTTACCGTATGACCCGCAGCCCACGCACCGACCTACTCACTATCCTTCACCGCGGTATGGCTACACTAATCTTCCCGAGTCTCGGTCACCCCAGCCCCCAGCTCCAGCTCACTCTCCCCGCTCGCCGTCTCCTCGCAGGCGATCTCTGTCCCCAATGCGTCTCCGACCCGCTTCCTCCAACCGGGAAAACTGAACGCCGCAGTTCCAGAGGCAAGAACTGCGCCGTCATCGAAATGCCCAAGCCCTCGCATTTCACCTGCTAACTGCTGTGTTGGGGGCTGGCTGGTTCCGACGAAGCAGAAGAAGAAACGGCCGACGGAGACGTACGCGGCCGGCGGGGACCCGACCAGCCCGAACACGTGGGTTGGCGCTACGCGCCGAAAGAAAGCACAACCGCACTCCACGGCTACCTAACACACACTGCTTTTATTTTACAGTCGCCTTGAATTCCCGGATGCCAGAGCGGCGCCCCCTGGCATCCTCACATGTCAAATCGAAACCGAAACCCCAGAACACAACAACCATCCCCTCCTCGAAAAAAGCACACCTATACACTGTTTATATTTATACATAATTGATACAAAAGTATATACAAGGTATGAACGTTAGAACATATGAAATTCAAAACACGGCACACCGAACTCACACACTACAAGTCCTGAAAATGCACTGACAAACAAAAAAAAATGTACACAACTGTTCGGAACAAGAGTTCTACGTCACGTAGTCTTCGTACCGACGCGGCTTCTGCCGCTTCCGCTTAGGGCGGGCCCTTTTGGGTGTAGACTGAGGTGTCTCTGCACCTTGAGTGGAAGATTGTGAAGGCTCTGAACGAGCGTTAAAATTTTGGGTCTCATCAGAGCTCGCAGCATGAGCTCCGGAAGAATTTTGCGGGCCGGAGTCTGGTTCAACGGTCTCAGCCGTATCTGAAGGTTCGAAGTGAACCGTGTGACTTGGTGTACTTGAACCAGCGACACCGACTGGTAACTCCTCCCCCCTTGAAGAAGAAATGCCTGTACATGGAGGCCACAGGTAATAATCTGATGCGTAGTTGAAAGGCGTGGACGGAACGGGATGAGGAAGAGTTTTAGGTGTTGAAGGCGAATCCGTATGAAAAATAACAAGGCGCGAAGCATTCCAGATGTTACCATCACTTAAGCGGAAAGAAGTGGGGCTAACCAGGCCCAAGACTTTGTAAGGACCCCGATACTTGGGGCGCTTGCCTGGCACACGAACCTTGACTAGATCGCCAGTGCGAACTTTGGACTGCTTTGCACCTCGACGGGTGTCGACATACTTTTTCATTGCTTGTTGACGAGAAAAAACCCTGGTACGAATTTGATCAGGAGAAGACACTGTTATGTTGTGAGGCAAAGAGACTATGTCGAGAGCAACTCGCGGTTGCCTACCGTGGAGAAGTTGAGCAGGAGACACTCCAGTGGTGCCTTGTGGTGTGAACCTGTACGAAGCTAAACATTCCGTCAAGACTTGCTTGAGGGGACGGTGCTCTAATTGGGCGATCTGGATATGTTCCTTCAGAACGCGATTAAAGCGCTCGATTTGCCCATTTGATTGGGGATAGAAAACTGATGACCTCAAGTGCTGAATTCCTCGTTGTGAAAGAAAAGCCTCGAAATGTTGGGACTGAAACTGTGGACCATTGTCCGTAACTATGGCATCAGGAAAACCTTCCCGGCTGAAGATTGAAGACAGAAACTCAATGATGACCTCAGAAGTAACCGTATGTGTGAAACAAATTTCTGGCCATTTGGAATGGTAGTCGATGAGAGAAACAATGAACCGGGCATTCTGCGGAACATTATGCAAGGGACCGATGATGTCCATGCCGAGTTTCTGCCAAGGCCGATCAGGCCACTCGACTGGCTGCAACGGAGAAAATGCAGGTTTAGCAGACTTGTCAGCTGCCTGACATATATGGCAGTTGTAAACTGCATGCTCGACCTGCTTATCTAAGGCTGGCCACCAGTACCTGTCTCTGAGATTCTGTTTGGTGCGGACAATGCCAGGATGGGCCTCATGGGCAAGCTGTATTAGCTTGTTACGGAAAGAAGCAGGGGGAATCACGCGTTCATCGCGGAAAAGCAAGTCCTCGACACAAGACAGTTCCTGTCGGACTGCGAAGTAAGGCAAGAATTCAGAAGCAAGAGCACCTTTGGAAGGCCATCCTTCACATAAATATTTGAGAACTTGAGACAAAGTGGAATCTGCAGCTGTAGCTGCCTGAAGCTCAGCTTTAGTAATGCAGGAAGTAACAATGAAACAACTTCCTCATCCCACTCTTCAGTAACCGGTATCTGAAGAGGAAGGCGCAACAGTGCATCAGCAACCACGTTATTAGAACCCTTACAATATTGAACACTGAAATTATAATACATGAGTTTGGCACACCAACGGGAAATGCGAATGGGGCGGCGGCCTTCGGATCCTGCAGAAAGAAGAGCAACTAGTGCTTGGTGATCTGTACGTAATGTGAAGTGCCGGCCCCACAAGTAAACATGCCATTTCTCACAGGCAAAAAGACAAGCGAGAGCTTCACGCTCTCCTACTGAATATCTGCGTTCAGCAGGGGTCAATGTACGAGATGCAAAAGCAATAGTAATCAGCTGATCATCTCTGAGTTGTTGAAACACTGCTCCCAGTCCAACATCGGACGCATCCGTCGTGATGACGATGGGAAGCTTCTCATTGAAAATACTAACAGCTGGCTTTGAGGCCAGTATTGACTTGACTCGATTGAAGCTCTGCTCAGCTTCAGCTCACCAGTTAAAAGGCTGTGCTTGACGAAGTAGAGTACGAAGTGGTTAAACAACATCAGCATAATGGGGAACAAACTTGGCATAATAACCAACAAGACCCAAAAAAGATTGCAAGTTTTTAACATCAGTAGGCCGTGGGGCATTGACAATGGCCTGAACTTTAGATTCAACAGGTGTCAAGCCGCGGGAACTGACATTATGTCCTAGAAATTGTAACTCATCCACAGAAAAAATGCACTTGTTATTAAGTTTCATACCACATTCACTGATGCGGTTGAGAACAGTATGCAAGTTAGCATCGTGCTCTTCGCGAGTACGTCCCCACACCAAAATATCATCCAAGTAACAAAGGGCACCCTTACAACCCTTAAGAATAATTGACATCATTTTCTGAAACACTGCAGGGGCAGATGCAAGCCCGAAACACACGCGGCGAAACCGAAACAAGCCTTCGTGCGATACAAATGTGGTTAAGTCTCTACTGCACTCAGAAAGTTCAACTTGGTGATAAGCGGACGCGAGGTCCAGCTTGGAGAAACACGCCGCTCCAGAGAGCTGATGAAGCAGTTCTTCAATGTGAGGAAGTGGAAACCCGTCTACGACGATCGCTTTGTTTTGTTCTCGTAAGTCGACGCATAGTCGAAGGGATCCATCTTTTTTCTTGACGACGACCAGTGGAGAAACCCAGTCGGAAGCAGAGACAGGCTCGATGATTCGGCTGGCTTGAAGGCGAGACAGTTCCGCAGAGACTTGCTCACGGAGAAGAAGAGGAATGCGGCGCAGCTTGGCACGCACAGGGCACACACCTGGTCGACGCATCACTTTATGCACAAAACCACGCACACAACCCAGTTCACGGGTGAACAGGTGATGGAATTCAGAAGGCGCGTTGGCCGGAAGATCATCTTGGACGTCGACTTGAGCACACGTCATAGACGCACCAATGATGTTGATGGAGAAAGCCCTGATTGCATCACGTCCCAAAAGTGAGCTGCCATTGGCTGTTGCATAAAAAGTAATGAAAGCAGTGCGACTGCGATAAGAAACCTGAGCTGTAAATTGACCTAAATTATCAACCGTTCCCTTGGAATATGTCTGTACAACGACATGTGAAGGCAAAAGCCGAATGTCGGAAAAATGACTATGGAAGTCAGCAGCACTGATTAAAGAGACTGAGGCACCAGTGTCCACGAGAAATGACAAGGGCACATGGCCCACTGAAACTACGATGCTGGGCTCGGACGTAGTGTGGAGGCCATCCACATTTAAAACAGTGACCGTGTTGGTTTGAGCAGTGCTCGAAGGAGCGGACGAAGAAACTGGTTCCGAAGATTTGCTGGACGGGAATTGCATACGGACTGAAATTGTCCGATTTTTCCGCACGCAAGACAAGTGCGGTTTCTCGCGGGACACTGCGCAAAATTGGCTAAATGCCGAGCCGATCCACAACGAAAGCAATGCGTGGTTGCGCTTGGAGAAGAAAATTGCGAACGCGAATTAGGAGCTCGGTGCTGTTCTTGAAAACCCGAATTTGGAGGAATGGGGTCGCCATATTGTCGGCTTCCTCGCCCCCGCGACGCAGAGAGGTTGCCGTGGAAGGAGTGTGCAGGCTGGCGTCCATGTTGGCCGCCGCGCCGAGATGAAGGTGAAGGGCCGCCATGTTGACGCGTCTCGTGAAACGAAGAGCCGCCGCCTTGGCCCCCGGCAGCAGAAAGTTGCTGCACTGAATGCAGAGCGAATTGCTCCAACTGGGAGCGAATAAGCTCGTCCTCTCGCGCAATCGAGAGGGCTTCGGATAATGAAATCGAGGAGCCCTTTTGAAGCATGCGGCAGCGGACGTTTTGCAAGGCTACACCGATGAAAAGCTGATGGCGGATCATATCGTCCTCGAGCGCGCCGAAGCCGCACGACGCGGCGAGCGTTCGAAGAGAAGTGATGAACTCGGCGACTGGCTCACCAGGCAATTGTCGCCTTTCTTGGAATTTTACGCGTGCGAGATAATCGCACGAGACATCTTTAAAATGCTCATCGAAAAGAGCGACTGCAGTCTTGAAGGCATCGCCCGACGCTGGCGTCGGCGACGCGTTGGTGGCTTCCAAAGTATAGAAAAGCTTTAACCCGGCAGGGCCTAACGCGTTGAGCAGCAGGGCCTTGCGACGCTCGGGCTTGCTGGCGTCCTCCCCGACCGCGTCTGCGTAAGCCTGAAATACCAATTTCCAGTCCGCCCACGGAAGTGGCGGGTCTCCGGGCGAATGAAGAAATAGGAGAGGCGGAATAGGAGACGCCATTTCAAACCAGAAGAATGGAGAGGTGCAGATGAGAAGAAAATGACGCCAGTACACTGTTTGAAGACGAAGGGAGAGGCGGCGTAGCCGAATGAAGAAATGAAGCGACGCAGCACGCAGTAGCCACCTTGCTGGGAACAAGAGCGTCTAGGGTTAGCACGAACACGGAGAATGAAATGGATTCTTACATGTCCTCATCGCCATTGCTGTATTGGGGGCTGGCTGGTTCCGACGAAGCAGAAGAAGAAACGGCCGACGGAGACGTACGCGGCCGGCGGGGACCCGACCAGCCCGAACACGTGGGTTGGCGCTACGCGCCGAAAGAAAGCACAACCGCACTCCACGGCTACCTAACACACACTGCTTTTATTTTACAGTCGCCTTGAATTCCCGGATGCCAGAGCGGCGCCCCCTGGCATCCTCACATGTCAAATCGAAACCGAAACCCCAGAACACAACACTAACGTCGTCGGCCTTTCTGTCGATGGTGTTTCTACCTTTGCCCTCATCGACACAGGTGCTGCCGTTTCTGTTATAGCCGCTCTCTACGCAAAGTGACCACGCCGCTCTCTGGACTATCGCTTCGTACAGCTAGCGCACAACCAGTTCGACCTCTTGGCACCTGCACGGCTCGCATATTCATCCAAGGCTCTATGTACGTTGTCGAGTTCATCGTCCTTTCGGTGTGCTCGCATGACGTTATCCTCGGGTGGGACTTTCTGTCAAATCATCATGCCATCATCTACTGCGCACGCGCTGAAGTTCAATTTTCGCATCTGTGTGACGAACCTTTGCACTAAACCCTTGAGCGGTCGCCAAAACTTGTCGTGCGTGAGGACACTGAAATTCCGCCAGCCTCTCTTGCCGTTGTCCCGGTATGCTGCGACGACTATAACGATGCTACGGTAATGTTTACACCTTCCGACATTTTCATGAGCCGCAGAGCCGTTTCTTTGCCTTTCGCTACACTTGACGTCAATGCTGGCCGAAGCAATATTTTCATCCACAACCCCCTTTCTGCACCGCTTACGCTACTTGCCGGCGAATGTCTCGGTCGATTGGATTACCTCGATTCTTCTTTACTCCTTAACATGCCAGACGAATCGTGCAGTAACGCCTCTACCGAACTTCATGCTCTTTCCCCACTGGAATGCTCGTCGAGTGACACCTTCTCAAGTTCCATCGCCGACACCTTAACTGCTCAAGAACGCGCCGAGCTTCTTAATCTCCTCCAGCACTTCGCGAATTCGTTTGACGTTTCTCAGCCGCAATTGGGTCGGACTTCCGCAGTGCACCACTACATTGACACCGGTTCGCACCAGCCATTGCGTCAAAGACCGTACCGTGTCTCTGCTGCAGAACGTCACGTCATCAACGACCAGGTCGAAGAGATGCTACGCCGTCACGTTATTCAACCATCGCACAGTCCTTGGGCATCTCCTGTCGTTCTAGTTCGAAAGAAGGATGGATCGATTCGATTTTGCGTCGACTACCGGCGATTAAACAAGGTGACGCGGAAAGACGTCTATCCATTACCGCGCATCGACGACGCCCTTGACAGCCTTCAAGGAGCCGAATTCTTCTCCTCCTTAGACTTACGATATGGATACTGGGACGTTCCTATGGCGGAAGCTGATCGCCAGAAAACTGCGTTCATTACACCCGATGGCCTGTACGAATTTAACGTAATGCCATTTGGGCTTTGTAATGCTCCTGCCACGTTTGAACGACTCATGGACAACACACTGCGTGGACTGAAGTGGTCTGTGTGTCTATGCTACCTCGACGACATTGTCGTTTTCTCTCCTGATTTTCCTACACATCTGCTTCGGCTCCAACTGGTCCTGATGTGTTTAACCAACGCTGGGCTCCAACTGAACCTTAAAAAGTGCCGCTTCGCCGCGCGAGAGCTGTCCATCTTAGGGCACATCGTGTCCAAGCATGGTGTTCGACCCGACCCTGCAAAACTGCGAGCAGTCGCTGAGTTCCCGAAACCTACTACACTGAAAGAATTACGCAGTTTTATCGGACTATGCTCGTACTTCCGGCGCTTCGTGCGAAATTTTGCGTCGATCATGTCACCACTGACCAACCTCCTACGCGGTGATGCAGACCTTTCATCCTGGTCTTCTGACTGCGACGTCGCGTTTGACACGCTCCGTAGTCTCCGAACATCTCCTCCAATTCTTCGGCATTTCGACCCAACAGCTGCAACGGAAGTTCACACAGACGCTAGTGGGGTTGGTCTAGGCGCCGTCCTCGCCCAACGCAAGCCGGGCTACTCCGAATACGTCGTCGCTTATGCGAGTCGCACACTTACTAAAGCTGAGGTCAAAACCAGCGTCACTGAAAAAGAGTGCTTGGCGCTAGTGTGGGCGCTTCGCAAGTTCCGCCCTTATTTGTACAGTCGCCCATTCGACCTGGTAACGAACCACCATGCACTTTGTTGGCTCACCACTTTGAAAGATCCTTCTGGCCGCCTAGCTCGGTGGGCACTGCAAATCCAGGAGTACGACATTCGGGTCATCTATCGCAGCGGACGCAAGCATTAATTCTGACGCCGACGCCCTGTCGCGTTCGCCTTTACCTCCCGACTCGGCCTGCGGAACCACTGGTACCAACTCCGTCGCATCTCTCGACCTCGACTCCTTTACCAGTGAACAACACAAGGACCCGTGGATCGCTTCCCTTTTTAACTGTCTCTCTGGATCGTCAACCACTGCGGTACCACGATCTCTCCGACGTCAAGCTGCTCATTTCGCCATTCGTGATCGGCTGCTACACCGACGCAACTACGCCCCCGAAGGTCGTAAGTGGCTCTTGGTTGTCCCGCGCAGCTTGCGATCACAAATCTGCGCCTCCTTTCACGACGATCCCCAATGTGGTCATGCCGGAGTTTTCAAAACTTACGAACGCATTCGCCATCGCTTCTACTGGCGCGGAATGTATAATTTCGTTCGAAAATTCGTTATGGGCTGCCCTGACTGTCAACGCCGCAAATCACCGCCTTTCCACTCGTCCGGTGCGCTTCAACCGCTTCCGTGCCCTGCCAAACCTTTCGATCGGATCGGCATTGATCTCTATGGCCCTCTACCAACAACATCAGATGAAAATCGGTGAATCATAGTCGCGGTGGACCATTTAACACGCTACGCTGAGACCGCCGCCCTTCCAAGTGCCACTGCGCGGGACGTAGCATCTTTCATCCTTTATCGCTTCATACTACGACATGGTGCACCTCGAGAACTACTAAGCGACCGAGGTCGAGCCTTCCTATCAGAAGTCGTCACGTCTCTGCTTTCTGAATGCCATGTTGTTCATCGCAAGACCACGGCATACCACCCGCAGACAAACGGGCTCACGGAAAGATTTGACCACACCCTTGGCGATATGCTCCCCATGTATGTGACATCCGATCATACTAACTGGGATCGCATTCTTCCATTCATCACGTTCGCATATAACACCGTGGCACAGTCTACCACTGAATTTTCACCTTTCTTTCTTCTTTATGGACGCGAACTATCCCACACCATCGACACTCTCCTTCCATACCGTCCTGACGCATCCGAATGCCCATCTGTGTCCGAAGCTGCCCGAAATGCGGAAGAGTGCCGTGAACTCGCACGCACCTTTACGTCACAAGAATAACAGCGCCAGAAAGAAAACAACGCCGACTCTTCACAAAGCCCCAGCTATTCCCCGGGATCACTTGTATGGGTGGCTGTTCCTTACCGAACCCCCGGCATTTCCTCAAAACTCGTTCCAAAGTACGAGAGCCCGTACCACGTTTTGGAACAAACCTCGCCGGTGAATTTTCTCATCGAGCCAATTTCCCCATATGACGATATGCGCCGGCGTGGACGTGACATCGTTCACGTCACCCGCCTTAAGCCATATCATAGCCCTCTGCCTCCAGACTCTTAGGTCGCCAGGATGGCTCTTTTTCGGCGGGGGCAAATTGTGAAGAAGAAAACGCATCGTTTGCAAGCAACATCGCCACCGCTTGGGTACTGGGTGCTGGGCTTCTCTCGCTCGGCTCGTGCTGATCATCGCCGGCATCTGCTTGACCGTTGCTCTTGCCCGATCGGTTTTCATCGTAGGACCACCGTCGCAACAGTCACCAATAAACCCTTTTTCAATACATCTATCTACCTCTCTATCTATCTATCTATCTATCTATCTATCTATCTATCTATCTATCTATCTACATAGCCGCTTACGTTTGGTTCTCTCATGGTCGCCATATTAACCTGGCGTGTACCGAAATCAGCATGAGTGGGTAAGATGGTTTGACGAATATAACGCACTGGTCAAGACATGGACCGCTGGTATGTGCCACAAGTGATTGACATTCAGTATCTACCCAGGAACGATGAGAACACACATGGGCAAATATAACGCGCGAGCGTTAAAGGGCCACTCATCAGGTTTGACAATTTTGAGCTGACAAGCGCAATGCGTAGGTGAGGCGTTCATGATCACGTCTGTCAAAATTTGCTACTCTACGCATCGCAGAAATGGGTCTGATTTTAACATGAAAGCTGCACGCCCTCCCCTCTACCGGCGCACGCGTAGAGAATGAGGGCATGACGTGGACGTAGGAATGGCGCTACGTACACAGCACTGTGGTCACATTGGTCCTCTACGTAGATGACTCTGCTCTGCCGTTGTCAACAGTATACCACGTGACACGGCAAAAATGTTTAACACAACATGCGTAGTTTATGTATTTGTGGCTTTAAGAGATAAACAAAACGTGAAATAAACAGTGAGATGCAATAAAAAATTATGCGCGTTTTTGTTACATTTTTTTCGTGAAATGCTACGAGATGCGGGGATAATGTGCCAGCGTTTCAAATGCGTTTGGGTTCCCGCGGTCAGCGCATCGAGCTGACGACCGCCATGAAACGCTCCTACGCGTTCGCACACTCATTGTGCTCATCTACTCTACCGCGTCTAAGCCAGCGTTTCTAAACAATCCCGCAGAAACAGGCAGAAGACCACAAAATAACGCTGGTCAACAAAGCAACGCCGCTCGCGTGCACGGGGGCTGGGCTTGTTCGGGCACGTCATGCAAACGTTACCTCTTGGTCGGTTGCCGGAGAGGGTAGGGAAGAGATTTGCCTTGCGAAGGCTACGCGGAAGAGCGGCAAGGGTGTCGAGCTCGTCCTTTCTCACCCTCGTTTCGCGCTGCTTCAGAAAACCTGTTTTCTCCGCTCGTAATGAAATGATTCGATAATGATTTTGTCGCAAAATGTTCCTCATCGAACACCCAACAACTTCCACTGTCTAACTAAAATTCGGTATGGGGCCTAGTGAGTGGCCGTTTAATTAAGAAGTACCCGACATCGGTAGCGTGTACCCGACGAATGCAATGAAGGGCTGTCAGGGTCCCACCTGGAATGAAACCCAAGCATTCTGCGTGGCAATGAAGTATTTTACCAAGGATCTACGCAAGATCTCGGAACTACTTTTCATATAGACGCTTGTGAAACGTCAATAGTGTTTGCAGTGCTGCCTACCCAATTTTAAAAACATTATATATGTACTCCTTTGACACAGCCGTCACGTTGGGTTAACGTCAATTGTGGTTAGTTGCCTTGCGCTGAAGTTTATTTATGTAGCAGTGTCCAGGGCCAGCATTTTTGCGAACATCAGCGCTTCATATCAGCTTCAGGTGTTCTTATAGTACGCATGTTTCAGTTGGCATCTTTGCGCAAGTGCAAACAACTAATTATATTAACATCTGCAACTCTTCAACATATGTCTGTGCGTGCAACATTTGTACATGTATGCAGCGTCATTTCATGTGATGCCGCTTAATGATTAATTGCAACACGGCCACCTTCCCTCCACAATCTACGCATGACGTCGATTGCCAGGTACGTGGGATATGGCAATTTTTTTAGATTTTTAAATGAATCAAGGGACTTACAGGATACATTGTGAGAGCAGCTTCTTTTTTAGATGCGGAAGCATCTTATACTCGCGCCTTGTAGTGCGCCGTCCGCGCCGTCCGCACCGCCTTATTTGAGCTAATTCATTACGTCTGATACAATAATCACTCGTTCTCTGCTACTGCAATATTCACGCGTTCATCAAGTATAAGGTTATTTGTTGCACTTCAAAAGCATACATGTGTCCGAGTTAAAACGGTCAAAGTTTCACATTAAATGCACCAGGAAGGTAAAGTATTGGTACGGAAACCAGTAACACAAACATGAGCTTGTACGGTAAAGTTAGCTATTTAAAACCTACGCGAGCGTCGGTGCACACTGAACCATGCCTGTGTATTCAGGCAGGTGCACACTGAACCATGCCTGTGTATTCAGGCATGTGTCGGTGCACACTGAACCATGCCTGTGTATTCAGGCATGTGGGACGGCTTTAAGCTCTCCCCTAGTAGAGTACCCTGTGCTCTAAATCGTTACCCCCTTTTTCTAACCCCCCCCCCTGTGTCTAACTCTGTTACCAGCCACTAAACTGTTTTAGCGGGACGGCTCAGTGCTCTCCCATAGTTGAGTACGAAGTACTCAAAATCGTTCAACATATTAGATGCGGAAGCATCTTATACTCGCGCCTTGTAGTGCGCCGTCCGCGCCGTCCGCACCGCTTCTTGAACATTCGACAGCTGACGCGCGCGCATGCGCCGTCGCGCCGTCGCCCACCATCTGTGCCGCGCGCGCTTCTCCTTCGAGAACATTCGACAGCTGACAGCGCATGCGCCGTCGCGCCGTCGCCATCTGTGCCGCGCGCGCGCTTCTCCTTCGAGAACATTCGACAGCTGACAGCGCATGCACCGTCGCGCTGTATATATACTCAAGGTCGGCGCTCGCTCGCTCAGTTGCCGCTCGTCCGTTGGTTCGTCGAAATAAATAAAACACCGCCCTTTCGCATACGTGCCGTACGTGTTCACTCATTTAACACCCCATTTCACAACCACGTTAACCAATTTAGCCATCGACCCAAGTAAGTCGCAATTTAACACCCGTTAACCAATTACATGCTTCCGCATCCTCCTCAGTGTTCCCCCGAGGGAAGCTGCGGGCAATTTTTTTTTCAAATTCGTAATGTATTAGCCAATTGGAATGAAAGTTTTGTTGTATTAAAATTTCAAAAATAAACCATCTTGACCGCTGCAATATCAAAATTTTGGTTTTAGCTATAGTTGGCACTGCTCATTCCGACTGAAACGAGAAAAAAGAAGACTCATCTTTGTTCTTCTTGAACACTTTCCCATTTCACTGTGTGCTTTGTTATTGTTCAATTTGCGCCGAAAAGTTTCCTCAGTTATGAAGAAACTAATATATTTACTGGTTTACAAATTATCATTCTAGCATCCCCTCTCCCCAACTTCCACTGCCACCACTTCATGGTCCATGCCCCATAGTGGGTTGAGTCATTTTGTCAGGACCGAACCAACCAGCTCACGTAGTCTTAGCACATTTCGATTTAATTTACGCCAACGACACCGCGAGAGTTCCAAATCTTGGACATCATGCAACGCGACGAACATGAGCATCGTGAGTCGTCAGAAGCACCAGCTACGGCTCCGACTAGTCTTTCGAAAGTATCTTTACCGTCAGCATCTTCGCCTTCTATCCAGCCCCAGTCGCCGATATCCGAGAACTCGCCTCAACGAGCAGGTGTTTCACGACGAGACGGAAGCTCATCAGAAAGCGCGGAAGCCGAGCCTCAGCGGCCGACAGTGGCCACCGTGTCGACGACCAAAGCCGACTTGCATTACGACCCGCACCAGGAGCCACCGCCCACCGTCCTCAAGGCAGCCACCGCCTTCAAGGCACGAAAGGGCGCAAACATAGCGACGGCATCTAGCAAGCTCTCGTCCTCTAATAATACTTCGTCAACCGAAACGGCCTCTGACTCGCCTCCTTGCTCAAACGCTGAAAAACAAGCCGCGGAAGCGCCTGTAGATCCAGTCCAGCTCCTGGCTGCACCTCAAGCCGTCATCCGTCAGGCGAACCAGGGCTCTGGAACGGCGCCGTTCATGGTCTGCTTCGTGGTTATCGTGCTGTTGGCGTTCACCGCTATATTGTCCGTCAAAAAGATCTTGAAGCTAGGGACCACGGAAAGCAATGAGAGCCGTTCGCGTTTCTGCTGCACCGACGAGCTCAAGGCACTCGTCAAATACGTCAACGCGACGCTTGATCCCTGCGACAGCTTCTTCGAATTCGTCTGTTCCAACGTCGCTCAACGGGACCCTAGCGAAACATTCTGGCCGCCACTTGCCTTGAGACCGGAATTGGAGTTCAACGTGCCCCGCAGTAAGGCGGGTGCCTTTCTGAGGTCCTTGTTTGACTCTTGCATGAATTTCGGTTCGGACGAAAACGCCGTGATTGGGAAGCTAGCAGCGTTTCTCGTCAGCGCGGGAGGAACATATCTGCGGCACGAGGGAACGACGAACGCGCTTGCGTTCCTTCTGCTCAGCAACCTCAAGTATGGAATCCCATCCGTCGTGTCCATTAAACTGAAGGAACATGGTGCCATTTCGATTGCCCACAACACACATTACAATCTCAACAATAGCAAGTTCCAACGATGCCTAAAGGATTCCCTCTCCAAGCTCAATAATTATGCCCAGAAGAACATCACAGCGGAAGAAGTAACCGCTTTCGCGAAAACCATGCACGATCGCTACCCGGCGGAAATCAAAACAGAGCGCTTCTCAGGGACCAATCTCTCCACGCTCTATCAGAAGTGGGACCCTAAGGCGGCTTTAAATATCATACACATAGGCTTACGCTACCTCACTGAAGTAGACGTAATCGGCACAGTTCAGATAGACATTCTTTTCGAATCCCTCGGCTCTCCCAAAAACGGCACCAGTGACGCTGGCGCAGCGTATATCTTGGCAAGCAGCGTGTACAACGCCTTTGTGGAGCTCGCCTGGCCCTCCGTACTCTCAAAGTCGAACAGACTCGCCTTTTGCACGCGCCAGATTGACCTACTGCCACGCGTTTGTGACGCCGTGTACTCGGACGAGTTCGTCACACCGGCCAAGAAGCTCCAAGTGACTCGCGTCATCAACGCCGTCATCGAAGACCATCAAGTCGGACTGTGATTCCAGTTCGCTCTTCGATGCTACCGACGCAGGGCGGTTGCAGTCCTTGTTCGACAGCATTTCCCTAGTGGTTCCTGGAAAAATAGCTCATCCAGATATTGCGGAGGTCAACCTAAAGGAAAGTTTCATCGAGAGGCTTTTCCGAGGGCACGCCTACGAATTCGAGGCACAGCTCGCCATGGCACGGTTGGGCCTCCCAGTAAGGCACACCAGCGAAAGAAGACACCGCTATCTGTTGCTACACAATGGAATAAGCATCTTGGTCTTTCCAGCAGCTTTTGCTCTATTTAGGGACGACGCCGCGCACACCGATGTCTTCAACACGCCCGTTATTCCTTGGGCTTTGGCTGAATCCATCTGGCGGTTTATCTTAGCAGAGGCGTCTGCGTGGTCTCAAAAAGCGAACCTTGGAATCAAGAAGCTGGTCAACTGCTTTCGGGATCGCTACGTAATGAATGCTACCAGTATTGGGCACGGGAACCTCAGCAGCGTCGACACTGTTGCCGCTTCATTGGGCCTTTCGTCAGTGCTCAGGAGCTTCTCCGAGCGCCTTTGGTACAAGGTCGAAGTGTCAGGAAACTTCTGGAGCATATCGCACAGCCAGTACTTCTACATACGTGAGACCTTCTACCGTTGTCCGGCTGGTTCTGACTCTGCAATCAAGAAATATGTGGACGTGCCCCTGAGGCACGATAAGGATTTCTCCAGGACGTTTCAGTGTGAAAGTTACAAACGCATGGCTATGGCAGATGTTTGCAGGTTGCCCTGACACGATACTTTCCTTCTTTGAAACAAATGGTCACTTTGTTTCGTTTTGGAGGGTCACTTTATGAGTGACCTTGCTTTTTTCGTTCAAATGTATCGCAGTAAACCAGCGTGCATTATAGCTGCGCACCTGTACTATTGGTGTAATGACAAAAGCTGTTTGCTCTCTTGTAGTGACATATTCTTTGCCACATTAACGTAATCAAGCTGTTCGATTTGCGCCACGCGCGTGTTTTCAACGCCACATATTATCGTAAAGTACAAGTTTATTGAAAAAATATTGTCAGCGGCCCTCAATTTGATATTGATACCTTCATCTACCTTCAAGGCTACATGCGTCCTGTACTTAGCACGTAGTGTACTGCGTGGTAGAGTCAAGAATTGCATATTGCGGAAAATAGAAACTTCGGTTAACTAAGTCACTGCACCGTTTCGTGTATTAAAATGTTAAGTAGCGAGAAAGCATTAACTAGTATTGTCCACACAAGGAATAAATAGCAAGGTCGCTGGAATGAAATTAGCAAAATGGCAGATGCCAACTTCATTTTCATGCGTTTACGCCGGATGTAGAAGGATGTCTTGAAGGGCCAGTTGGTACATAATACTGAGGAGGAAACAGAGCTAAACTGAACGCGAAATCAAACTAAATCGACGTAGCCTTCCATATCAAGAAGAAAGGGATGGAATGTGCGTCAGAGAGCACTGACTCACCCATCCAAAATATAAAGAATATATTTTGAATACTTCACTTGGGGCATTTCCGACTCGTTGCTCATTCAAGCCAAGTCAAGTTCTTTGAAGATGTGGTTCAAACCCACGCTAGGGCATTGGCAAAGAACCAGATAGTTTTCATGAAAGACTTCGTGTTGCGATTGATCTATTTACGAGAAAGAAAAAGAATGAGGAAACAAGGACATGTTTGATTGTAGAATAGTAAATAAACTGTAGTGTAATGTAATGAAGCGGCGCATTTGAATTAAAAATAAATTCGGAAAAGCAATAAATCTACCGAAGAATGATTTCAATGGTTAAACCTCTTTGAACCTTTGACGAACTCCTGAAATGCGTCAGCAATCTTCCAGTCGCTGTGGCCAAGAGACAAAGCTCCGAAATAAGAACATATTTTGAGCATTTAGGTCTATTCTGAGGCGGCGGCAAACAGCACCTAAAGTGCTTTTGCGCAAAGCAGCGTATCTATTACAGCAAATGAGATAACGTTCGGTTGACTCATTTACTCCGCAAAAAGAACAATGCGGGGAGGCTTCCAGATAACCTCTGTGTAAATATAAATTTAGCTGCAGAATTTGACAATGCAGTCTAGTGATTGCGACTTCTATTCGTCGAGTTTGACATGTTTCACTATTCATGTCATACATGAAGAGCTTGAATTTAGGTGTGGCCCTTAGTGAAGGTTCAGGTAATACCTCTAACAGCAGTTTCCTTTTTAATCTAGCGTCTATTAAAAATTTGGAAGCCGCTAATAACTCAATAACAGTCCCATTTAAAGGTGACTTTGTCAGCGCACCTGCCATTTCATTCATAAATTGCACCTGCCAAATGCCACCCCGTAATAGCCAAATTTTGTAGCTACAAGACCAAAAAAAAGTTTTGCCACTTAACCAGATGAAACCAAAGAACATTTCAGTGACGGAAGATTTTTGTCGAAGTACCCGCGTTTCTCGCCAAAAACTAATCGAATTTGCAAAGAGCTATCCGGGGCACCCGCAGTCTAAACTGCGCTATAACAAATTGCTCATGAATAATAAACGTTTCTACTACAGCTCTGAACTTGATCGCGTTGCAGCAATACACTCGCGTGGCAACCAATCAAGTCGCGGAGACTCCACTGGGCGAAATGCCTCACTGTAGGGAGAAAGGAGGGGTAGTGGCATATTATCACATCGTCAATCGCATCCGGTATCTGTACTCTTTGCTAACGCCAGAAGTGTTCTCAATAAACGTTGTGCCCTCTCATCCATTATATATAGATGCGATGCGAAAATAGTAGCTTTAACTGAAACGTGACTTTCCACGCAAACAACAGACTCAGAAATATTTCACGAGGCGAACAACTTTATGGTTTATCGCTGCGACCACACCGAGCATAGAGGAGGAGGCGTACTACTTGCGGTCTCGAAGGACACACCATCATCACCAATTCAAGCGAACAGTTTACTAAAAATAACCTGGGCTTTACTAACTTAGGGTAACTGTAAGCTGATTCTAGGTACCTGCTACAGATCACCTTCCTCACCATCCACATTTGTTACCGAACTGCATGACTCCATCAATATGGTAAGCTCTCGTTTCTCTTCTCCACCTATGTTTTTACTCGGAGATTTTAACTTTCCAAACATAACGTGGAACAGAATGCCGCTACGTATTTCCCCTTTTTAGCAGCAGAGTGAAAATTTTCTGAATACATGAACTGTTTATTGCTTGACTCAGTTAGTAACTTAAGCCACCAGAATTACAAGTAATGCAGCAAGGACTCTCGACTTATTATTGGCAACGCATCCTGACCTCGTCTCCGACATTACATACTTACTAGAAATTACATTACATACTTACTTCTCGCTGAACTTTGTCATCAATATTAGCCCAAGTAAAAAAACTAAACAGCAGAAACGCATACGATACTACCGGAAAGCTAACTTCGAAGCAAGAAATAATGAGCTAACTCACTTTTACGATGATTTTGTTAGATATTTTTAATGTCTTTTCATTCAATCTAAGTGGGACCTGTTCGTATGTAGAGTCCACAAATTCATCGAGAAGTATACCCCTAATCGCACACTCATTTTCAATCCCCAAGCGCTGTGGTAATCCATGTCATCTAAAACACCTATCTAATAAAAAAACATTTCTTTCGTTTAGCTGAAAACTCGCCTTCACCTTCGCTCTGGACAGCTTACAAATCTGCTGCAAACACCTACTTAAGGACTCTAAGAACTGCAAAAAACAACTACCCAACTAGAACACTACCTGAAACACTGAAAAATAACCTAGAAAGTTTTGGCAAATCATTTGCCCAACCACTAACAACGCTATATTACTTGAAGATTCATCTGGAAATAATATCCCTGATAACAAGTGCGCATCAGTTAATAATGATTTATTTTCAAGCCAGTACTCTAAATCCGGTAACATCATACTCCCTCATGCGCACCAATATAATTACATTCCCATAAATCCAGTAATTATTGAGGTACCCGGAATATCGAAGCTAATAGGTAAGTTACCATTCCACTCCGCTCTTGGCTATTATGGCATTAATAGCAAATTCCTTAAAAGCACTAACGTAGTTAGTTCTATGATACTAAGAAAATATTCAAACAATCATTAAGTACTTTTCAACTTCCAAAGGCATGGGAAATATGGAAGGTGGTTCCAATTTATAAATCTGGCCCCAGAAATTCACCTCTTAATTACCGACCCATATCACTTACAAGTAGTTGTTGCGAATTATAAGAACTTGTAATCTTTTCGAATATTGCTAACTTTCTAGAGTCTAACTCGTGCTTTGCTAAAGCGCCACATGGTTTTATAAAACTGTACTCCTGCGAGACACAGCTTGCTTCGTTTACTCATAATCTGTATCAAATCCTAGATCGATCAACTTGCGCTGACAGCATTTTTTTTAGTTTTAGCAAAGCATTTGACAAGGTTTGCCATAAATTACTGCTCTTAAAGCTAACCTTGATAAATATCGACACTAACCTTCTTAAATGGAAAGAACATTTTCTCTCTAATCACTTCCACTTCGTAACTGCTAACGACCACTATTCACTACTCACTGAAATGCAGTCAGGTGTGCCTCAATGTTCAGTGTTGGGACCTTTATTATTTCTACTATATATTAATGATCTAAATTCTTCAATAACTTCTAACATACATCTGTTCGCAGATGACTGTGTTATCTACCACAAAATTACCAATGTTGATGATATCAAAACACTTCAAACTGACCTAAATATTATAGCTTATTGCTGCCTAATAAGACCTAATATTAAGAAATCTAAGATAATACAGGCATCAAGAACTAACTTGAATCATAACACCTACCATCTAAACAACGTTCCCTTAGATTCCATCTTGTCTTATACATATCTTGGCGTGCACATCACCAATACCTTAAGTTGAACAACTCATGTAGAGTACGTAATTAACAATGCTAATGGTATGCTCGGCTACTTACGACGTAACTTCTCCAAAGCACCATCTTCCTTAAAACTAATACTCTATAAATCTCACATACACCCTAAACTCGAGTATACATCTGCCATATGGGATCCCAGTCATGATAATCTCATCACCTCCCTTGAACTAGTACAAAATAACTCTGCTAGATTCATCCTCTCTAACTACAACCGCACTGCAAGTACGACTTGAATGAAAAATAACTTATCACTTATTCCATTGGCTCACCAAGAAAAAATCGCCCGTATTTCACTGTCTTAACAAATTTTCAGTAACCCAACATTTCATAATGACCTGATACTCCGGCCTCTGTGCATCTCAAATCTCAATAAGGTAGGAATCGTATCATGTCACCCTAAGTATTTGTTTCAGTCATTTATTCCCCGCTCATCTCATGTTGGAACCACCTTCCTTCAAATGTCGCAACCATCACTGACTTCAAACTTTTTCAGGAAACATTAGCTAACATTGTATAACCAGGAAAATCTGTTACCTATGCTTATTGCTTCTGTTTTTTGTATATTTTGGAAATAACAATTTTTGTATATTCTGCAGAAATATTGATATTAGCTAAGTCTTTTATTGTGTTGTTTTGTTTGTATTTATTTTACTGTTTTATTTGCATTTTCAAGCATCTACTCGCTCCCGTATTCAGCGCCTTTTGGCCCTGAGAGTATTACAAATAAACAAATAAATAAATGAATGAATAAATGAATATATAAATAAAAAGGCCTTTATGTCCTGGAACCCAGACGAACTTGATCAAATTGAGATGCGGGGGATGTAATGCTTTGAAAGCACTCTGAGCATGCGAGTTCTCATTTTCCATAAGGGAGGCACATACTGATAGTGAATAGGTACAAATTATTGCCGAACTTCTGCTGCCATTATTGTACGGATGACTGGAATTATCGCAAAACAAAATCTGCTTCAGAAATGGGCACAAAGTCTGAAAGGCGATGAAGAAGAGGCCCATCTTAGATAAGATTAAAAAAACCAATTCCACATTTTTTTTTCACTTTGTGACGCATAAGTCGCTACGACTGCTTCTATTGACGTATGTGCTAGGTAATCTCGTAATCTCTTAATATAGCTTTTAAAAAACTGAGCGGCATTAATTTTGAATTTTTCGGAAAGATATCATCAAACTGCATTTTAACAGCATTGTTTGCGGTACTGGTTAAAGGAACAGGATTAATTTGAACTGATTCATCTTGCATATAATGTTTATACACACGTGATGGCGTCAGTCTTCTGTCTTTTTTTCACCTATATATTTTCCGGTGTAATGAACTCGCACACAGTTGTTCGTCAACGCTTGTGTTGTGTGGTCGCTCTAACTTCATCTCGTTTCTGCACTGTTTCCCCCTCAGCACGCAGGATGGCATACCTAGTCGCTGTGGTAAAATCCAAACAGGTATCACGTATCTGTGTATTGCGTAAGAGTTCAAATGTTGTGCATTACTATACGCATACAGAATTGGCAAATAACACGTACCCACTAGTGGGACTCGATTATATGAGAAGCACGAATGAGGCAGGTTGATATGTCACTTTATGCCAGCACAACTTTACGAGCCGGAAGTAAATTATGCCGTAGATGACTTCCATGTCATGATTATCATGTTAGGACGTCTCGTTTATTTTCGCCATTTACTCACGTCACATGTACCAAATTTAGTATATGTGGCACTAGCGAAACAGCCGCGAGCGTGCTATGAGCGCAGCATGTAGTCAAGTTTCACATGAAACGCATGCCATGATTATCAGGTTTGGACGCGTCATTTGCATTCGTCGACAAATATTGTCGCGTAATACCGAATTTTATATATGTGGAATGAGAGAAACGGCCGCGAGCACGCTATGAGCGTAGCATGTAGTCCCGTTTTCCATGACACACATGTCATGATTGTCCTGTTTTGACGTGTCATTTACCTTCGTCATGTATCCACGTCCCGTGATACCAAGTTTGGTATATGTGGAGCTAGTGAAACGGCCGCAAGCGCATCATCAGCGTGGTATATACTCATGTTGTTACATGCCACGCATCTCATAATTGTCATGTTTGCACAAGACACATACCTTCATCGTCCAATCACGTCCCGTAATACTAAACTTGGTATATGTGAAGCTAGTGAAACGGCGGCGAGTGCACCATGATGGGCCCAATATACTCCGACGGAACGTTCAAGCGCGCGCACGCTGGACGCACGGACGCTACGCTAACAAAACCAGGCGCTGCGCTACCAGCGCAGTGGAGTGACATTTCCATAGAGCCAATGGGGACGAAAAGTAGACGTGTTGATAGCGCCGTCTGGATTACGGCGACAGTTGTACAAGCAGTAGAAAATTACTAATTCACTGACAACTGACGCCTCACCGCGGTGGTCTAGTGGCTAAAGTACTCGGCTTATGACCCGCAGGTCGCGGGATCGAATCCCGGCTGCGGCGGCTGCATTTCCGATGGAGACGGAAATGTAGGCCCGTGTACTCAGATTTGGGTGCACGTTAAACAACCCCAGGTGGTCTAAATTTCCGGAGCCCTCCACTACGGCGTCTCTTATATTCATATGGTGGTTTTGGGACGTTAAACCCCACATATTAATCATTACTTACAACTGAACAAGTTTTTTTTTTTATCTTCTGCACTCAAATAGCTTTGTGAAAAAATATTAACTAAAAATATTTTTTGTATAATTTACAGTTGCGTATAGAACGAAACGGGTTTCAAAGCACCAGGGCCTTTTGACAGGGCGACTGGCTGTTCGCAAAGCAGACAATAGTGTCGTCGTCTGCTTCTGAGTCTTGGCTATCCCCCACTCGCTGGAGCAGCTCCCTCTGTCAATTGCTCTCGTTTCATATAATACAATGCAGTAAACTACTTACTAAACGCTCACGAGTATCTTGTATACTTACTTTAGTAAGTGAGTGATGCCGCATACAGGGCAAGCGAAACAACAACGCTGATCACCCAAACTTGCGGCAATAATTTTTTTTATTGCTAGTCAATCAACGTTTGCATGAAATAAAGGTCATGTAGTAACGTTTTATAATGTGCAGCAGTGAACAATATGCGTGCATCAGCGTTCATGCACAAACAAGGTACGTACTACGCATAGATGCAACGCAGATGCCCGGAGCACAGAGGCTCTCCAGCACTGGCTGATATATCCATCGCACTCCACCAAGTAGGTAAAGTTATGCTGATAACGTTCCAGCACGTCTGTAGCTGAAGATGTCGTAACACCTCATTGACAGTATTCAGCAAACTTTCTGTAATTAATATCAACTTATTCGCGTGCCTTTCACGAGCAGTGCGGCACGACTGCTTGTTTCCTGGTCCGCGCTGCCACCTAAAGTGCGTGCCACGCATGCTTCAGGATGCCTAAAATAAATGAGAAACGGTTTTTAGATGCGGAGCATCTTATACTCGCGCCTTGTAGTGCGCCGTCCACACCGCTTCTCGAACATTCGACAGCTGACGCGCGCGCATGCGCCGTCGCGCCGTCGCCCACTCTTCCACCATCTGTGCATCCCTTCCTCCTCTACACACCGCGCGCGCTTCACTCCTCCACCATCTGTGCACCCTTCCTCCTCTGCACACCGCGTTCGACATCTACAATTCTCCTGATTCTCCAGTGGACGCGCATGTGGCGTCGCGCTTCGAGAACATTCAACAGCTGACAGTGCATGCGCCGTCGTGCTGTATATATACTCAAGGTCGGCGCTCGCTCGCTCAGTTGCCGCTCGTCGGTTGGTTTGTACGGCGCGTCGACGTCCAAGGTCGCGGTGAAATGAATTCCAACGAATCCACAAACACAATGATCGACGTCCCTTCGACCAGCGCCGCCCTTTCGCATACGTGTGTACGTGTTCACTCATTTAACACCTTCTCCTACAACCACGTTAACCAATTTAGCCATCGACCCAAGTAAGTCGCAATTTAACACCCCATTTCACAACCACGTTAACCAATTTAGCCATCGACCCAAGTAAGTCGCACTTTAACACCCCGTTAACCAATTATATGCTACGCATCCTCCTCAGTGTTCCCCCGAGGGAAGCTGCAGGCAATTTTTTATGCTTACGATTTTCATGTCTTACAAATAAAATTGTCAAAAAGGAAAAGGCTTAGAGGGCATTTGTTTGCCACCACCGGCGGTGCACTGACGCCTTTTCGAAGGTGCCGACGCCTAAGGGCTCAGACTCGAAGCTCCCAACATGCCACGGACCTGACCAGCATCCGTCGGCGCGGCCCGGTGGCAACCGGCGCGAAATGCGACATGCTCCATTTCGCGCCGACGACGTCACCCAGACAGCATCACGTCTGCCTCTCTTCGCGACTGAGGGACGCCAGGCGCGCTCAAACGCTCAGATGCGTCAAAGCAAAGCAACGCAGTGCGGTGCGCGCCAGATCGGTGCCTGGCGTGGCATCGCCAGCGTGACGCGACGAACCGAACGCCGTCGTGCACGCGCGCTGGGTGACGTAAAAGTGTATTGGCGCCTTGACTGTGGCATGTAGTCTTGTTCTCACATAACACGCTTCTCGTGATTATCATGTTTGCACCAGTCACATACCTTCGTTATCCGTTCAAGTGACTTCATACCAAATTTGGAATATGTGAAGCTGGCGAAACGGCCGCGAGCGCATCGTGAGTGTGACATGCAGTAATGATTTAAATGACACGCATGTCATGATTGCCCTGTTTGGACGTGTCATTTACCTATTTCGTTCGTTTGCGTCACGTAATACCAAACTTAGTACATTTCAAGCTAGCGAAATGGCCACGAGCAAATCATGAGCGTAGCATGTAGATGTTTCACATGACACGCACGTGATGATTATCTTGTTTGCACCAGTCACATACCTTTGTCATTTATTCACGTCCCGTAATACCAAATTTGGTATATGCAAAGCTAGCGAAACGGCCGCGAGCGCATCAAGAGTGTGGCATGTAGTCATGTTGTTACATGACACGCATCTCATGATTTTCATGTTAGGGTCTGCGCTTGTATTCGCAATGCAGTCCTCTCATACCACACCAGTTTTGCAACGTTGCATGTGTACGAAACCTGCGCAAAAGCAGCAAGACCATGACATTTAAATCATGGCATTCGTTACATACATGTCATGATTTCATGTTATGACTAGTAAAATATGTTCTCCATACAATCATGTTAAGCCATACCACTTTCGGTATCGATACCATTATCGGAACAGCCAGGAGCACTAAAAGTCGTAGGTGGATTGGTAGACAGACAGACTATCTATCTATCTATCTATCTATTTATCTATCTATCTATCTATCTATCTATCAATATAGCCACCAATGGCTTTTAGCTCTCCTGGCTGTTTCGATAATGGTATCGATACCAAACTTGGTATGGCATATTATGACTGTATAAAGAACATATATTGATTAGTCCTAACATGAAAATTATGGTATGTATGTGATGAATGTCATGATTTCAACTTAAAGGTCTTGCTGCTCTTGCAGTGGTTTCGTTCACATGACATGTTGCAAAACTGGTATGGTATGACATGATTGCAAGGTGAACACAAGCGACAGACCATAACATGAAAATAATGACACGTGTGTCATGTAACAACATGACTACATGCCAAGCT
Organism: Rhipicephalus annulatus; assembly: GCA_013436015.1. Classification (NCBI taxonomy): domain Eukaryota; kingdom Metazoa; phylum Arthropoda; class Arachnida; order Ixodida; family Ixodidae; genus Rhipicephalus; species Rhipicephalus annulatus. The sequence continues at coordinate 615,209 of WOVY01010626.1, read as the reverse complement.
CATGGTGCACTCGCGGCTGTTTCGCGAGCGTCACATATACCAAATTTGGTATTACGGTACGTGAATGAATGACGAAGGTATGTGACTGGTGCAAGCATGATAATCATGAGATGCGTGTCAAGTAACAACATGAGTACATGCCATGCTCTCAATGCGCTCGCGCCCGTTTCGCTAGTTACACATTTGCCAAATTTAGTATTACGTGACGCCAATGAATGACGAAAGTATGTGACTGATGCAAACATGGTAATAATGATATGCGTGTCATGTGAAAACATGACAACATGCAACAGTCAAGGCGTCAATACATTTCGACGTGACGCGGTGCGCGTGCTCACCGGCGTTCATTTCGCCGCGTCACGCCGGCATTGCGACGCCAGGCGCCGGTTCTGCCATATAATAACAGGATCGCGCTGCGTTGCTTTGACGCATGCGTGTTTCAGCGCGTGTGGCGTCTCTCCATCGCAAAAAGAGGGAGACGCAGTGTTGTGTGGGTAACGCATCAGCGCGAAATTCAGCATGTCGAATTTCGCTCCAGTAGCCGTCGGGTCGCGCCGACGAACACTGGTCGCGCCTGGCATCAGACTATAGAGTACTCGCGTTTTGCTGTCGTAGCGTCGCTATGCCCCGCGTGCGTGCGCGTCAACGCTACATTGGAGCATACTGGGCCCTTCATGGTGCGCTCGCGGCCGTTTTGCTAGCTCCACATATACCAAATATGGTGTTACGTGACGTCAATGGATGACGAAATATATGACTGGTGGAAACATGATAATCCTGACACGCGTGTCATTTAAGAACATGACAACATACCACGCTCATAGCGTGTTCGCGGCCATTTCGCCACCTCCACATATACCTAATTTCGTATCACGTGATGTGAGTAGATGAAGGTAAACGACACATCCAAACAGATAATGATGACACGGCATCATGTATGGTACCATTTACCTCCACCTCATAATGTTGTGTTGATTTTAAAGTGACATATCACCATTTCAAGTTCGTGCTTCGCATATCATCAATTCCCCCTATGCATGGGATCTGCCAATTTTCAGTTATTTCTCTGTAAGTTCTTGCTCTCTTTTTATTCTACGTTCTTTTGTAATCTCTTTCTTCTTTTTTCCTTCTTATCTTCGGCTAACTCTATTTTTCGCTTGCTTCCTCCATTTCATTTGTAGTCGTTCTTTGACTGTATCTTTTTTTTATTTTTGTGGATTTCTCTCTCAAATACTCTTTACCTCATTTCTGAACGCTGCGCGTTTGTCTCTCCTACTCATTTCTCTCCCCTCTGCCTCACTTGCCTTTTGCACTCCTTATATAGTCAAGGTGGTGGAGATATCAGCAGTCATGCAGGCACTGCGGAATCAAGGCATCGACAAAGCATTTAAAACATGCAGGATGAAATCTACGGCGGATCCTTAGCCACCATAGTCATCCATAAAGAAAGCGACAGAAACCCAATATAAAAGGTGTAAGGCAGGAAGACTCGGTATCTACAATGCTATTCCCCGCTTGTTCCCATGGGGTCATCAGGGCCCTAGATTAGGAAGAGTTGAGGATAAGAGTTATTGGAAGTGGTAAGATAAAAGTAAAAGATAAAAAGTGGCACAAACACGTTGACCTTATTTCTGCAAGACCGCTTCAGAAATTAGGTTACTCTAAAGGAAAGTTAAAGGGCGCCACAAAAGAATACAAGCTTAAAGCCTTCAAATCACTGGCCAGGCCTCTTCTTGAATATGCATCTGTTGTGTGGTCACCACATCTTGCAATTGAGGTAGATAAACTTGAGGCTATTCAGAAAAAGCGATTAGATTCTTTTTTAAACGTTATGATCATGATTTCTCCCCTCCAGAGTGCTACCATGCTTTATCGCTAAACCCTTTAGAAGGCGGGCGTATGTGTGATCGGTTTACCATGCTACGTAACATTGTGCGCAAATCTGTCAGCATAGCAACACCCATTTTGTTCGCCAATCATCCTACCGATGTGACCCACCGATAAAATCCGTTGAACATTGCGCCATTCAGATGTTTTATTGACTGTTATAATTACTCTTTTTTTCCCTGCACATTTGACACTCGGATTATTCTGGGCACTTCTTTGAGACGACTGCCATATGCACTGTCTGTTGAACAAGTGTCAAATTATGTAATTTGGTGTATTTAATTTGCTGTTGTTCTTTTTGTTTGATCATTTATTGTTTGCTGAACAGGCGTCTAATTGCGTAATTCGATGTTTTTATTTATGCTGTTTTTGTTCGTTTATTGTAACCACTCTTGCAATGTCTCATACATGAGACAACGCTATCTGTAAATAAATAATAAAAGAGAGCATCATAGTAAACAGCGATTCGTTGATGAAATTACATTGATTAATAACTCAGGCGGCAAATTACAGCTTATTATTACTCAACTGGACACCTAAAACAGAGGAGTACGTCAGAAAATGACTATTCACAAAGCTGAAGCAATGTGCAACTGTCTCGGCAGAGAACCGAACTTTGCGATAGGTGAAGAGACATTGGAAGTTGTAAAGGAATATGTCTACTGAGGACAGGATGTGAACGCGGAGTCGAACCATGACAGTGAAATAACTAGAAGGATAAGGAATGAATGGATCACACTCGGCGAGAATCCTCAAATTGTGAATGTTGTGGTCTACCACTATTCCTCAAGAGGGACGTATAAAACAGCTTCATCGTAATGGCATTTGCCTACGGAGCAGAAACCATGGAGACTTACAAGAAATCACAGCATATCCACAGAGTAAGTGATCAAGAGTGGGTCAGAGCGCTGGATGGTTATATATAAAAATACTGTATACATTTATGCAGCAAATTCTACAATTTGTAAGTGGTAGCTATAAGTCGTCTCCGTTTCCCTTACATTATAACGGCTTTATAGTCGGTGAAATGGTAGATCGGTGATGGGGCATAGTGGGATGTTTGCAAGGACGAAGTAGTGGGCAGTTTGCATTGGTTGAACTATAGGTGGTCACGTTCAAACAAGGAATGGACACAAAGGACAATCTATGGCTTTTTAACGCGCACCTGGATACAAGTACACGACCATCTTGCATTTGATATTGGCTACTTCTCAACAGTATTTGCTTCATGGTCGTTGAAGTGGTGGATCGGTGAGGGGGTGTAGTGAGATGTTTGCAAGGACGTAGTGGGCAGCTGGCAAAAGTGGAACTATAGGCTGTCACATACATAGATGTATGTATGTATGTATGTATGCCTACATACATACATACATACATACATACATACATACATACATACATACATACATACATACATACATACATACATACATACATACATACATACATACATACATACATACATACATACATACATACATACATACATACATACATACATACATACATACATACAAACATACATACATACATACATACATACATACATACATAGATACATAAATACATACATTGTGATGACGTTTATTGAACCAGAGAAGTCGCAACGATGTTGCAACGAATAATGGCCGTACGACAAGTCTGGCAAAGGCGGCCCAGATTCTCGTGCAATCAGAGCACGGGGTTTTTCGTTCTCTTTGGAAGGCGCATACGCGTTAGTGCGTATGCTTCACTACAATACCCCCGGAATGAAGAGTAGCCATCCTGGCGACTCATGGAGTAGGCACAATGAGGGGGTCGTAGTAGGGCTTGAGACGGTCGATGTGTACGGTCTCGCGTCCTCGACGGCGCAAATCAGGCAATTGTGTTAGGTGCTCGATGATGTAATTCACCGGCGAGGTTGCGTCAATGACTCAGTATGGACCATGGTACCGGGCCAGAAGTTTAGAAGACAGGCCAGGAACGTGCGGGGGCACCCAAAGCCACACGAGGGAGCCAGTACGAAACGTAGGCGATATGTGATGAACGTCGTCATGTCGAGTTTTTTGTAGACCTTGAGCCTCACTTGTCATAGACCGAGCCAACTGACGGCAGTCTTCAGCGTATTTGGCGACTTCCGAAAGCGGGGAGCACTCCGATGCATCAGGGCGGTACGGGAGTATGGTGTCGAGCGGGTGGGATGGTTCGCGGCCGTACAACAGAAAGAACGGGGAAAACCCGGTAGTCGCTTGCGTCGCGGTGTTGTAAGCGAAGGTAACAAATGGTAATACAGCGTCCCAGTTAGTGTGGTCGGAGGAGGTGTATATTCTCAGCATGTCGCCAAGTGTGCGGTTGAACCGTTCAGTGAGACCATTCGTCTGTGTATGGCATGCGGTAGATTTCCGGTGGTGATGTTGCATTCAGCGAGAATAGCTTGGATGACCTCCTACAGGAACACTCGACCCCTATCACTGAGTAATTCCCGTGGAGCCCCGTGGCGGAGAATGAAGCTGCGCAGAATGAAGAGTACAACTTCGTGGGCGGGTCGCTGCCGATAGAGCTGCAGCCTCAGCGTAGCGTGTCAGATGATGGACGCCGACAATAATCCACCGGTTTCCAGAGCGACTATATAGGAGGGGGCCATAGAGATCGATACCCACGTGGTCGAATGGGCGAGCCGGGCATGGGAGTGGCTGTAACATGCCAGTAAGGTGCCGCGGAGGTGTCTTGTTCTGTTGGCAAGTGGTGCAAGACTAAACGTATTTCTGCACAAAGCGATACATTCCTCGCCAGTAATACCGTTGGCGCAGCCTTTCGTAGGTTTTCAGGACACCTGTGTGAGCGCTTTGGGGGTCTGCATGGAAATTCATGCAGATGTCAGAGCGCATATGAGCTGGGACAGCAAGGAGCCACTTCCGACCACCAGGCATGTAGTTGCGGCGGTACAGAATGCTGTCTCGCACGGAAAAGTGGGCTGCTTGTCGGCGTAGCGCTCTCGTGGAAGGGACAGCAGACGGATCGGTAAGGTAGTCGAGTAACAATGCAAGGTTACTTTATCTTTACGCTGCTCCGAAAGCATGTCAGTGGTGTCTATTGGTGACAAGGTTGTAAGAAGGGGTGACAGAGAAGCCACATCTGGGGTTAATGGCGATCGCGAAAGTGCATCGGCATCCGCATGCTTGCGACCGGAACGATATACAACACGGATGTCGTATTCTTGCAATCGAAGTGCCCTACCTCCCAGGCGTCCGGACGGGTCTTTCAATGTGGACAGCCAACATAGAGCGTGGTGGTCTGTGACCACGTCGAAAGGACGGCCGTCCTTCCACGGTCGTTGTGAGCCCGGTTGGCGAGTGCTCGGGCTTGGGTGTGAGCGGCCGTGTTGCCTGGGTGTCCACAGTGCGCAGGGACCCAGAGGAGGGTGATGAGGCGATCAGGTGGAAGAGATAACTAAAGAGTTTTAGCAGCCGGAGAATGAATTCGGAAAGTGGCGAAATTACGAATTGTAGTTTTTGAATCGGAAAAAATATACTCAGCGGAGGAGTGAACAATGGCTGAAGCAATTGCCGCCTCCTCTGCTTCCAGGGATTCTGTCGAATTTGGAAGGGACGCACTAGCGACCAGTTTTTGAAATCCATCTGCGACGGCTACCACGAAAGCTCGATGATCTACATATTCGGCCGCGTCTACATGGACTGCGGGAGAATTAGGAGGGAAGCGCTTCTGAAGGGACTTGGCTTGAGCTTCCCGTCGCGCCCGATTATGTTCTGGGTGAGTATTTTTGGGGAGTGGCGCGATTAATAGGTTGCTGACGGGAACTGCGTGCGTAACAGTGACGTAATAGGTAACAGTGACGGGCGTAATAGGTAACAGTGACGTGCGTAATAGGTAACAGTGACGGGAACTGCGTGCGTGGCCGTGGTGTGACCAGGAACGTTGATTCCAAGTCGGCGCAGGAGTACCTGTCCTGTTTCTGTGAGTGATAGTCTTCGATATTGGCTGAAAAGATGTGTCCTGTTTCTGTGAGTGATAGTCTTCAATATTGGCTGAAAATATGTGCCTCTACAAGCTCTCCCAGAGTGTTGTGCACCCCAAGTTGAAGTAGTTTATTCGTGGCTGTTGATTTAGGGAGATGGAGCGCAGTTTTTTAGACATTACGAATGAGTCTGTTAAGTTGCTCGATCTCCGTAAGTGAGAGATAGAGGTAGGGGATAGAATAGGTAATTCTGCATAGGCAAAAAGCCTGTATGAGGCGGCGTGTGTCTGCTTCCCTCAAGCCGCGATGACGATTGGATATGCGCTTAATGAGGGAAGCTGTATTTTGAACTGAGGTGCGGATTAACATTATCATGTCAGCGTTCGAACCATTGTCGGAAATAATAAAGCCTAAAATATTGATTTTATTGACCCAGCGAATAGGGGTGTCATCAAGCATGACTTGAATGTGACAAGTATCTTGCTTTTTAAAGTCAATTACTAGGAGTTCCGATTTAGCCGCCGAGCAGGTGAGCCCAATATTGTTGGCGTGTTTATCAACAATGTCAGCGGCCAACTAAAGCTTCGATTCGATTTCGCCATGGTTGCCAGTATTGACCCAGATTGTGATGTCATCCTTGTACAAGGAGTGATTGATGGAAGAAAGTTTGGCAAGTTCCCGTGCTAGCGGTATTAAAGTAACGTTAAAAAGGAACGGGGACAAAACCGATCCCTGGGGCGTTCCCTTGCTACCTAGAGTGAAGGGATCGGTTTTGAAAGTGCCCAACTGTAGGCAGACGGACCTATTGCTGAGAATGGCAGAGACATACCTGTGCGTGCGAGAGCCTACGCTTAGTTCACTAAGAGATTGTAAAATCTAGGAGTGAGAAACATTATCAAACGCCTTAGTCAGGTCCAACGCAAGGATGGCTCTGGTGATTTGTGGAAAAGTAGGATTTAGCACGTCCTCCTTAAGCTGCAGCATTACATCCTGAGTGGAGAGTCCCGCTCGGAAGCCGTACATGGTGGAGGGAAACAGTTTTTCTTGTACCATGTAGCGATTAAGACGATTGAAAATTACATGCTCCATCAGTTTTCCTGTACATGAGGTAAGAGAGATCGGTCTCAAATTATTAAGGTCTAACGGCTTATTATGTTTGGGTATGAAAGTCACCTTAGCTGAGTTCCATTCCTGGGGCAGCGTGCCCTTCCCATTGTTGATTTATGTAATCGGTAAGAGCTGCCCCTGACTTGGAGTCTAAATTTCGGAGTGTTTTGTTAGTAATTCCATCTAGTCTTGGAGCAGATGTGGTGAGAAGTTTGCTTAGGGCAGCCCAAACTTCCGCCTCTGCAATTGGTCCATCCAAGTCTGCATTGGGAGCTCCATTGTAGGTAGGTAACGATTCTCGCCTTGGGCCAGGGAAATACGTAGTTTTAAGAGTAGTTTCAACGTCTTGCCCTTGTTTTTATACTTCAAACAAGAGTTTCGTAATTCGCTTATTACTTTCACATCGCGAGGAGCATGGATCTAACATATGGCGAAGCAGGGACCAAGAGTTCTTTATATGTAGAGTACCGTCGAGTCGGTTACATATCTGGTTTTATTGCTGCGATGAAAGTTCGGCCGCGTGTTCACTTACAAGCTGGAGTGTTTGTGGCACTTTGCGTTTTAGTTTACGATTATATTTTTGCTTGAGCCATCGTTTCTCCAAGCTCTGATAGGCCTCCCATAGGTGGAGTAGCCTGCTGTCTACTGGATCACGGATATGTGCTGCTGAGGCTACTTTTTCTCTAAGAGCTACATCCTGTTTAAGCTGAGACGCCCAGTCTTTCTAGTCTTGAATTTCGTTTTTCGGGTTTCGGTCTCGGATTTCACGAAATTTGTCCCAGTCAACAATAGGTTTTAAATGAAACTGTGGACGAAAATTGGCATGGAACAGTGTAATTGTTAGGATGTAATGAGCACTGCCGAGGTTGAAACCACTGTGTGTTCAGTTAGCTTGTCGCACATTTTTAGTGAAAGTAATGTCAGGGGTGGTATCTCTGCTCACACTGTTGCCAATTCGTGTTGGTAGCATGCAATCAGTGACTAGAGTGCACCTGTTTCGCTGAATGTATTGAAAAAGGCTGGTGCCCTTCCGAGTGTTTCTCCTGTAACCCCAATCTACGTGTGGGGCATTAAAGTCACCCGTTACAACTATGGGAGCAGAGTTTGCTATTTGGATGGCCCTATCGATTGCTTCAAAAACAGCAGTGAGGCCATCTCTAGGATGAGAATAAATATTCAAAATAAAATATGTGCCTTGTCCTGTACGACGTGGGAGAAGTTCAAGAAGAAGGCACTCACTGTAAGGATCGGAAAGATCATGCGCTATAAACGAGATATTCCTCTGTATATATGTGGTAGCCCATGGGGGGCTAGGATGCGAATGTACAGCCTGATAGCCGAGGAGTTTGCAAGCTTTTAAAGGCTCCTGTAAGGAGATGACATCAGGGGCCCGTGTAGACCGCTGTATATAAAGTGAGAGGTTGTCTCTCTTGTTTCTTAATCCACGGCAATTCGGTTGCCATATGCAGAGTGAAGAGGGCGAAGATGAGGCAAGGGTGCAGGAGGGGGTTATGGCTGCGAAGGCGCTGGAGAGGGTTGAGATTGTGGGGGAGGTTCGAGCCGAGCAACTAACACGTCTAGAATACTTTCTATCTTATTCAAGCGTTCAGCAATTTGCGTAAAGCCTAAATCAACCTTTTGTTTGAGTTCCCGGTGTTCTTTCCGAATTTTTGGACTGGTGCTTTTAAAATCATCCTCCGATGACTCGGATCGCTCAGTCCTTTTCTTTTTTGCTGGCTGTGGAGAGGAATCTCTAAAATCGGTCCCTGACTCGGCTGCCATATCAGGCTCTATGACAGAAGGGGAAATGGATAGGGGTGGAGAAGACGCGGGTGGGGCAGCTGTAAGTGTACTTAAACGTTCCAGCACCAGAGCCAACTGTTGTTTTAACTCTTGATTCTCTCGCATTAGACGTTCGATAGTCTCCTGAGTTTTAGAATTTTCTTTAGCGTCAGAGAGCATACAACAGGAGCAGGAGGCTTGCTTTGCCCAGCTCACCTTTTCGGGTTTGGTGAGGAAGTCGCGGCTTTGTGATGCACTTCGTCCAGGGCTTTTGCCTTTGCTATCACGGTTTCGTCCAGGACTCCTGCTTCTGCTGCTACGGTTTCGTCCAGGACTCTTGCTTCTGCTGCTACGATTTCTATAGTCGGTGCTTGAAAAAAACTCTTTCTCGAGCTGGAACTCGGCTGCTCCTGCTGGTGCTCTTGTTGCGGCCTTTGTCGTGGCCGAGAGAGACGGCTGAAGCTACGCTGAAAGCGTTGCTTGCATGCCCTGTCACCCGTCTTGTGAGCGTCCCCACAGATGACGCACTGCGGGGTGCAGGGATAGTCCTCCGGGTGTTTCTGTCCGCAGCTTGACCAAGTGAGCCGATTTGGCAAAGGACATACATCTCGTCGGTGTCCGACTTGTCTGCAGTTTAGGCACGCTTCCACCTTCGGTCGAAAGTTGAAAACGGCGTAGAGGATGCCAAACATTTTGACTGATGGAGGAAGCTCCTCAGCCATGAAGTGAATGAGCATTGAGCGTTAGGTACGCCCCATGTCTCTTGCTTGGACTATTGGTAGAAGGGGATTCGCCCGACGTAATTCTTTAAGCAAGTCCTGAGGTGATTCAACATTCCAAGCGTGGTAGATGATCCCTGCCCATGCCCCGTCCGGGGGAGCTATGTACGCGTGAAAACCCAGTTTTTTACCACGTAGCGTGAGTTCTCGTATTTTTGCATAGTTGGCAACTCGGTCGGCGCAAGAAGTGGACACGGTGAAAATATTCTTGGCCAGATTGGTGCACACTAGATCTTCGTCGGCAACCACAGAGTGCAGTCCACTGTTGGCGACTACAGCCGCTCGTAACTCTCCATCGTTGTATTGGGCCAGATCTACGCCCGCACTCGGACGAAAGACAATCTTGAAGTCATCGACTGGCAACCGTGGCAGTCGTTTTAAGCGAGGACGCGCCACAGCTGTGTTGTCAAGCTTTGAGGAAACGCTGGGTGGTGATTCCGTTTTGCGTGCTGGCGTTTCGGCAGCTGACGCCGCTTTACTTGACTGCATTCCTTCAGTTTCTTTTGACTGCTGTCGAGGTGAGCGTTGTCGGGCATTCAGGACTACACTACATTCTTCTGGGTTAAATTCTGTGGCAGGTAAATCCGTGCCACTCACCATGTATGCCATTGCGTTGCCGAATGAACTTGTGCACGCGCGCCGAAGCACAAGCCCGACGCCGGTGCCGGTGGCGTTAGGGCTGACGAGGCCGCGTTCGCTCGCTCAGCAAGAGTTGAAGTTTGCAAATCTCCTCAAGAACAAAGAGGTTTGAGGCACTCACCAGCAGCGTCGGCAACTTGCTGAAGTTTAAGAGAGACCACTGTTGGCACCAAAAAAGCAGTCTTGGTTCAACAAAAACTTCGTAGAATACGGAGCCCATGTGAGGCACTAGCCTTGCCTAGCCCCCTAGCGGACTCTCCCTCGTGAGAGGGAGACAGAAAATTAGGTGGGCAGACTATGTTAGGACGTTTGAAGATATAACATGGCAGCAGAAAGCACAGGACCGGGTTGATCGGCGTAACATAGGATAGGCATTCGCCCTGCATTCGGCGTAGTCCGGCTGGTGATGATGATGACTATACGCTACTATAGAAGGATATGCCATGTTCTATCAGCATGGCTAATAACTTTAAAAGTAAAAGTCGGGATAAATAAGAGAAAAAATCTTGTGCAGCTAAATGATGAAGACACTCGCCTCCGGGCCGTGCATGGGCACGATGGTTCGAATCCAGGCTCCTCAAATTTCTTTTTTCCTGCCATAAACCTGCGCATAAAGCAATCACGAGGGAAACTCGGCTGAGCGAAGCCACGTGGGGGGCCGACTTGGCACCCCTCCCCCTTCAATGACTAAGGATTAGGAAGGGGGGAGGGCACTGCTTTCTTCGAGCGCAGGCCTATGTTTAGCGAACAGCAAACGCAGCTGTGAATAATTAAGCCAAACTTTGAAGCCTTGCACGGCACGAGTTTACAAGCGTAGCGCGAAGCTGCCTCTTTCTCAAATGCCCTCTCTTAATTCATGCAGAGACGCAGTCTTCACCATAGGTGTGCGCCGGATTCACCACAAGCGGAGGGAAATGGAGCAGATTTGCACCTCTCCCCCCCCCCGAAAATTCGGTAGTCGAGTATATAGAGAGATAGCATGGTTTCTAATGGATGAAAAAAATTGACGATAAGGCGTGGTTCTCATAGTTACCTGCCTTTGGTCTGTGGCTTTTCGTGAGGAGCAAATATCGGGAGTAAACAGTTCCTAGAACGCAACGATATAAGCAGAATTCACTCATTAACGCTAGGATTCAGCCACCATTATAGTCCAAAATAACCGTGGTCATAATACTTTTCTTTAAACAATGCCATTACAGGTCCAACCGAGTAACTTTATGGGCAAGAATTTGTACTTAGAGGAGGGGGGCACCTTCCCTGACCCCCTCATGCCTATGCCCATGGTCCTCACTCAGCTTGTCGGGCGAAGCGGCGGCTGTATTCCGTCAAAAGAAGACTGATGCTATTGACTGACAGCTGAGACAAATTAGGATGGGCGTTTGCATAAGACGCATTTCTTACTACGTGTATACACTTCGCGCCCTATAGTTCGCTAAAATAACACAGCAGCAACACCATTACCCTAAAAAATAGCTCCAAGAGAGAGTGAATGCGTTTCGTGACGGGCAAGGACGTATAGCTTCTTTCCCCCTTTCCACCTTTTTTTATTCTAGCTTCAAACGCGTTCGTTGGAACAGCAGCAGAAAGTACTTAATGCAACAGAATCGAAAGTTGGGCTAGTTGGGTATGCATGGTATAACTGTCCATTCAAGAGCACGAATAAACTGTTTATCCGTGCGCTTGAACGGACAGTTATACCAGTACTTAACGCGCGTCAAAACCCTTTCGCTTCGCTTGTTCTTGGCAGATGGGAGCAAATTTTTGCTAGAATCGATTCGAGGCAATAACTCCCACACTGTCAAGTGATCATTACTCGGAGAAGTGGTTCAAGTTAAAAGAAGCATACGCTAAATTCAGAAGGGACTTTCTGGCCAGACGTATCAGTTTCGTTGCAGGGTGCGTGATTCAATATATAAGGTTTTAAATGCTGCATTAGCTCTGAGTTATGTAATAAACACTAAAGTTTCACTGTGCACATTCACCGAGTGGAATGGACCCTCGATATCTTTGATGCAGTCCTCAATGTTTTAAAACTATTTCTCTGTGTGCCAAATGCACTCTGGCCATTTTTTATTCTTTTTCTTTCTTCCATTTTTTATATTTATCTATCTATCTATCTAACAAAATTATTTATTGATATATGAGGTTTAACGTCCCAAAACCATGGTATGATTATGAGAGACGCCGTAGTGGAGGGCTCCCGAAATTTCGACCACCTAGGGATCTTTAACGTGCACCCGAATCTGAGCACACAGGCCTACACTATTTATCTAACCAACTACGTCTGGGTGCTCTAGTGATCACCCTCACCATGGTGTAGATCAAAATTGGCATGGGGAGGTAAAAGTGCGTGACAAATATGACTTCTTGGCCATGACCCGAATGACGTGACACTCATGTTGCGTACATCGTCAAAACCATTCTCCCTTACACGTATGGCCCATATACCCACATACGACGGGGCGCGGTATGCAGGCATGCGCCATAGGTGATTCAGTGGGGGACCCTGAGGGGCGGGAGGCGCGACTACGCCCCTCCAACAAAGCCTGGGTCGGCACCCTCCCTGCGGTGCCTAGCTGTCATCCACCTATGGCAGATTAGAACAAATGAGTGGGATCACTGTCACTCGTGAGCACAAATTGACATCATTTATGATGTGATGAGGTTCATGTGATGATAGTTATAAAGCCAAAAGCCAGGACACAGCATAGCCGAGTCGCCGCGCTGTCAACACGTTAACAAACAAGAATGCGCAGGCATGCTCTACGCAATGAACAACTAAAGACAGATAACATCACAGACACTCCTCCGCAAACAAAATCACAGCCGGTCATACATCAGTCAATATATGGTGGACGCGTCACCCGAGTGCTACATCTAAGCACAGGAGGGGTGGCTGTTGGCTACGGTGACGACACTGTCAGTTGTACTGAACAATTTTCCCCTTCCAAAACATCACTGGCATGCGGCAACGACATTCCATCTCCACAGCCTTCCACATACTCATGTTTCCGAGAAGTACAACGCAGGTGATGGGCGTGCACAAAGCGTGTTTGTTCATCAACGTACACCAGGTACGTTACCGGAGATTTCACGTTCACCACCTTTCCAGACCGCCACTACACAAGCTCACCATGAACAGTACACACGAGCACACAATCCCCAACAGAAGACTTCCTGGACTTGCTCTTGCGGTTATTTGCGCTGCGCACTTAAAAAAACGGATTTAGTTTTGACTGTAGATGGCTTCCATGTCTGGTTTGAGCAGAGATAGACTTGTGCGCAACTTTCTCTTTAAAAACAACTCTGCTGGTGCTTTAGCAGTTAATGTGTGTGGCATAGTTCTGTACACGAGAACGAAGCTATCAACTTTGCGTTGCAAGGATCTAGAACTTTGGCTCAGCTCATCCTCTAGCAGCTGCTTCAGCAACAACTGTTAAACAGTCTGCACTGCCCGTTCTGCTGCGCCGTTCGGTTGAGGATGATAAGGTGGAGTCAGAGTACGCTTAACGCTGTTCGCATGCAATAAATCTTCGAACTCTTTTGCTCGAAGCCGTGGCCTATTGTCCGTAACTATCTCAAGAGCCCAGTGACAACAATGACATGCTAGGGACGTCCACAGGACACCCCTAACAGGATATCGGATATCCGCTGCATTTCCAAAACAACAGCAGCGGACATTCCTCGAGGTCGAATTGATGGCACTTTTCTGAACCAAGGGCTATGCCTTGCAAGTCCCAAACAAGTCTCGTGGGGCACGCTGTGTACATGAGAGGGAGATTAAGGGATGTCTTTTAATCAGGGTGTCTTCTAAAATCAGTCTTCTATAATTTTTTTTTTTACTCTCTAAAGTTGAAATGTCAGAAGTTCAAGGCATGAATAAGTTTTTCTGTGCTTTCAGATGCTAAATATTAGTTCTGGACATGCACTAAAATTAATGACATTAGACTAAAGCACACACAAACTCTTTACCAAAGTGCATTGTTGAAGAGAACTAATCAAATTAGTCCCTCAAAGCATAGATAAATTTCTGCGTGATTTGAACTTCTGAAATTGCAACACTTTCTATAAATAAAATTTGACAGATGGCAAGATATAATGCTAAACGTCTGCTTGTGCTAGAGAAACACTGAGTCAAGAGTATTGCATACACACCTTTTTATTTAGGCTCATAGCATAAAAAACACGTACATTGGGCACTGTGACTAGATGTTGCATACATACATGTTTATGTTACGTGTAAACTGGAATGGAATATTGAAGAAATATGTATCGACAAGTATGGCAGATACAACAAACTAGAGATAAAGAAGCTGTGATATAACAAAGCAGTACATGACACGCCCCTAGGGAATGTCATATTCAGTAGCGTCATGCCCATTCCATGTCTTCAACTGGCGCCCCAATGTCTTCAGGTTTCCTTTGAGGTTTCCTCAAGTAAATGCAAAGAAAGCAAACGCCTCTATCAAATGCTATTTTTCTGCTACATGAATGCCATTCACATCAAAAATGTCAGAGAAAGCAAAAATTATTGAAAGTAACTGATAAAAACACAATCCAAGCTTGCTGTCAATCCTACACATTCAAAAAGTGAAGTTTTCTATACAACATATTCCCAGATGGTGCACTGGCTCAGACAGCTAAGGCGATCTGATACTTAACATGAAATGGCGGGATTAAGTCAGAGCTGATGGCGCCACATTTTGATGGAAACATAACGACTACAATATCAATAATCATTTGCCATGATATTATTATGAGGTTGCCATAGTGGAAGGCTCTGGCAACTTTTATTATTTGAAAGTGGTGTTCAACGTGCACAGACGTCTTTAGCATTTTATTTACCTTCAGTTTAATGGGACTGCCACTGTAAAGATCGCACCCACGATCTTCAGGTTAGCTGCCGATTGACACCATCGCAGCGAAAAGGCATAGTACCATTGTTCCCACGTGCTTTTGTTGCAAAGCACGTTGTACTACCCAGGGGGTAAAAGTTAATATAAAGCTCGTTATTATTGCTTTATTCATTATTGTTCTTGAAATTGAAACTCCAAAATATAATGTGCAAAATTTGCAAAATTATGTTCTTTGACAAAAACTGAAGAGCGTTAAGTAAAATTGCTCTGGGCAGTGGGGCCTGGCAGCAGCAACTCCTACACTAAACTTAAGAAGCCTAGTAAGAATGGCACAAAGGCAGAACATTTGCACCATTAACAAAAAGTACAAAGATGACCTCCCTTGTTAGAAGTAGTACGTGTGGTTGGCCACACAAAGCTCGTTTTGCTCACTGAAAGGTGGTCACCACAAAAACACATTACCAATATTATAAATCTGTGAAACAACACATCTGGTTTCGTGCAACTCTAGTAGGAAGCCAATTGAAATGCAGAAGAACATTTAACAATGGCATAGGCAATTGCAAGGGGCTAGAACACATCTTTGTTGAGCGCAGAGCAGGATGAAAACCGCAACACAACACTAGAATCCTGGCATGCTGCAAAGGTGAAGGACGTCATTGTAGCTATCACGCACGCACATACACACACACACACACACATATATATATATATATATATATATATATATATATATATATTGTAAGGATGACAAATGCAGAGCTCAGGCACAGGCGCATACCCAGCTAGAGGAAACAGACAGAGAACAAAGTGAGATAAATTTTGATGCCTCTGTTTTGGTAAATTGCCACAGAGATGCATTCGATGCAGTGTGTATTTCATTCAAGACTCTAAACGTTTTTCAACTTAAAGCTCTCGTTAACAAATACTAAAAAAATTGCGGGCCGGGAAGTAATTTTCGAAATGTGGATAAATCCGCGACAAACCTAATTAATTGGGTTCGGCAAAACCAGCTGTCTGGTCAGCTCCCAAAATCAAGGTATAGTTATTAGTGTCTATTTTCTTGTTGATTTTTTTCTCACTCTCTGGATCTTTATTTTCTTTTTTTAATATACTGTCTTCAATCCACAACTTTTTTTTTCCTTTTAAGCAATAGTGCAGTTATCGTCCATATGAGGCTATATGTTCTTTTGGCCAATCTCCCAGAGTGGGTATGAGCCATGGATTAGAGGCTACAAACAAACAAACAAATAAACAAAAGAAGCCCCTAATCTAGAAGAAGAGAAGCAGCTTCTACGAACGGGTTGGGCCGTGATCCAGGCTCCACCTTGCGCACCTTCTGTACCTGTACTGTGAAGCTTGACTGTGAAGAAGCTGCCCGGGCTCAGAATCGGGCGGCAGTATCCTTATTGCTCATTGAGAGTTCGTTATTTTCGGTAACTGTATCGGTCTTTCTCAGCTGAAGGGAGCCATTCGATCTTGATGTCATTTCCTTGTACCGGCCAAGGGCACTCCCCTTGGTTAGCTTACACTCCCGCCAAAGATTGGCCGATTGACTATTTGTTATGCAGTGGGGCGAGCAGTGTCCCTGTGGCTCTGGTACCTACAGATGGGGGCAGTATTCCGATGAAGAACCCAAAGGCGATTCAAGTGGAGCTTCGCATTTTCAGGAGATCACTGATATCCACCAGTTTAGTCGCCGCGGCATTCTGTGCTGTTCTGCAGATCAGAAATGCATTTGTGAGCTCCTGCAATGTTCCGAATTCGCAGCGCATCCGGTAAGCCTGTTTATTTCGACACACCTTGCATGCTTGAACGGATTAGTCCGCAGTGTAGACACAAGCCTGACACCTGCAGAAGCGCTCAATTTGTTTTCGGTGGCGGGTGTAATTTCAGTGTACAGGTGCACCCGTACAAGAGACAATAGAAAATCCCCAACGGAATCGGTGATGGTGACTTTTTTAGAAACAGTCCCACCTTCCGAAATTAGGGCATGGCCACTGATCTATAAGGTAGAGTCACTTTCCCCAAGCCCCTGCAGTGTTTGAAGTGTTGACGATATAGACATAGCATCAGAGTATGCCAATCAGTTCTTGAATGCCGTCGGTGTGGTGAAAATCATGACAGCCGCAAGTACGCGCTGCTTATGTAATGGGGCACACCCTGCAGACTCCGTAGACTTTGCAGCAAAAGAAAGAGAGCTTGCTACATGGCATATTGTAGAACACAAGCGGTGCTCTCGGAGAGAAGCCATTGCAGAAATGCAGCAGAGATCCAAAGGATACGCAGGTGTTGCAGCACGTAATACTACCGCCATGGATGCATCTCTCGCAACATATATCGCAGAAGCCATAGAGAAGGCTATGAAAAAGACAATGAAACGCCTCACAAACAACCTTTTTGAAAGCTGGGCACGATTGGTTTCAAATCAACTGTCTCAAATTCTCGGTGTAGAATATAGGAACGATCGGGATCCTCAGGCATCAGTGGTATCGCAGCATACGAAGTTAGTGCGTTAACACGTCAGCGATCACTCTCCTGGTGCAGGGACTTCCAAAACAACGGAAAAAGGTGATCTAACGGATGATTCGGAAGCATGTGCAGATATGGATATGGACTCTCATAAGGCTCTGAAGCGAACCCAATCTCCCCAATCAAAAAGTTTTTCGCATAATTCAAAATAAAAAAGTATGTGTCGAAAAAAAGAATTCTTTAAAAAATGTCTAAGAAAGACTTTTTGCGAAAGATATTTTGGACCGAGCAGTTTCTGCGATGGTTCTGTCATCAAAAAAAAGGTTTACTAACCGTATTACAGTGAAATTTCAGATCTATTCTTTCTGCAGCCACAGACCTATCATACCTTTCTTCACAACTTTCTCTAGATAATATATCACTGCAAGAAACTTGGCTTTCAACCGGCCAGAAGTTTTACCTAAAAAAGTATCGGCTATTTCGATTACACTGACTTAGCAGAGGTGATGGACCTGCTTTCTTGATAGCAACTAAGTTCAGTCACAAAGCTAAGATCTCTTATCGGTGTATGACTCCAAATTGTGAAATTTTGATAGTAGACATAATATGGTAATGGGGAGAATGTGTACCCCTGCAATCGCAATGCCCATCGCCTGAGTCTTCCTGTGGGATCCTTAAGGGTTGACAGCCAGCAGAGCGCTGGGTAGTCTGTGATGACTGCGAACGTGCGTCCATATAGGTACGGACGAAGTTTTGCGATAGCCCAGATGAGAGCCAGGCACTCTCGCTCAGTAATTGAATAGTTCCTTTCCGACTGAGAAAGTAGGCGGCTGGCGTACGCTATGACATGGTTTGTGACGTTCTGCATTTGTGCGAGTATTGCCCCTTGCCATGGCCACTTGCGATGGTGGGTAGCTCCGTTTGAGCGGCTGGGTCAAAATGAGCCAACACAGGTGGAGATGTGCGCGCATAAATCAACGACACGAAGGAATGTTTTTGGTCTTCACGCCAGGAAAAAGGAAAAAGCCACATTCTTTTTGAGAAGATCCGTGAGGGGCCGAGCAATTTCTGCGAAGTTGCTGACAAAGCGGCAGAAATACGAACAGAGTCCCAAAAAGCTGCGGACTTCTTGCGTGGAACTGGAGACTCGCGCACCGCGCGGACTTTATCAGGATCCGGTCGTACACCTGCAGCGTCAACAAGGGGGCCAAGTAGCTCTATCTGACGGTGCCCAAAGGTGCACTTAGATGCGTTAAGCTGGAGGCCAGCACAGCGAAAAACGTCAAGGATGCAGGACAAGAGGGCAGTTCAGACACAGCCCCACAACAACATCATCGTCTTCATTCTGTCTGCGTCGTTTCTGCACCCGTGCTTGATGTACCTTTCTATACCCGAGACGTTAGAATATTGCCAGACGGCTCTGCCTTCTCGTTTGTAAATGCATATTTCCCAGCCAGGGTGCAAGACACACGAAGTCTAGACGATATGTTCTCTGCCTGCAGAAACGATATATTACTCACTGGAGACTTCAATTCACACCATGTGGCTTGGGGTTTCAAAACAGATTTGAGCGGAAAGTGCTTGTGAGAATGGGCTATTGACATGAATTTATCTTGTTTAAATTCACACTCTGCTACTTTTGTCCAAGATCTCTCTAAATCTGTAATTGACTTGACATTTTCAGGCTCATCTCTAAATATATGTTCGTGGCAGACTTTAGATTGTGCTACTGACAGCAACTACTTGCCTATTAGTTTTGTGCTCAGCTTCCCAAAAATACTTGTCGCCGAAAAGGTCGGCTCATTCCTCAACTAGAGAAAATTAGAAAAAGACTTGAGGGCTACTTTTGATCGCCGTAAGAACATACAAGGTGACATAAGGGCTATGAGTCTGTGTGCAGTGTTAAAATGATCAGTAAAAGACGCAACTTTTAAATTAAACTCGGCCACAAGAGGTTCCTTAAGTCTATGGTGGACTGAAGAGTGCATGAGAAGCTATAGAAGCCCCACCGCAGTCGTCTAGTGGCTAAGGTACTCGGCTGCTGACCCGCAGGTCGCGGGATTGAATTCCGGCTGTAAAGGCTGCATTTCCGATGAAGGCCGAAATGTTGTAGGCCCGTGTGCTCAGATTGGGGTGCACGTTAAAGAACCCCAGGTGGTCGAAATTTCCAGAGCCCTCCACTACGGCATCTCTCATAATCATATAGTGGTTTTGGGACGTTAAACCCCACATATCAATCAATCAGGAGCTATAGAAAACGTAAAGCTGTATGGAAACAACTGGTGGTCAATGAATGTCCACAAAATTGGTGTGATTATAAATTCGCAAGAGCAGATTTCAAATGCACAGTAAGTACAGCAAAATATGGCTATAATATGAAACGATATGATTACCTTTCTAGGGCTAAAAACAAAAAAGCGCTCTTCAGATTTTCAAGATCACAAAAAATGTTACCACCCTCTCAAAATATGATTCTCGTTCTTCCCCCCCCCCTTTAACTCTCTGATTTAGTAGAAAATATTGCAAAAAGCTCCAAGATAGATTTATGTCAACTGCACCACTGCACATTGTGAACCCAATGGCGGGCGAGGATTTTTAGGAGGTTACTTTAGATGAGCTGGCAGAGCTAATAAGGCACTTATCTCCTTCAGCACCTGGACCAGACGGGATAACAAATGCAATGATAACAGTAATATTCGAGATTTCTTCAACTAAAGTACTTAATCTGGTAAACTTTTTCTTTGACAAAAGGTTGGACACCTGCAGAATGGAAGCTGTCTAAACTGATTCCACTTTTTAAAAAGCGGGAAACAGGATTTGCCTTAGACAATGTAAGGCCGATATCAGTCACGTCTAATCTGGTTAAGGTATTTGAAATAGTTTTGAATGCCCGGGTAATAAAATATATTGATAATAACGCAATCTTAAACCCCAGTCAAACTGGTTTTAGATCTGGTTGCTCAATATGGTGTGCGCATGTTGATTTAGCCGAAAACAACTAGGCGTCAGCGCCAATACTGTGCATTAGTTACTCTAGATTTGACTAAAGCGTACAATAGGGTTGAGCATTCAATTTTATTAAAACAGATGGAATATCACCACTTTCCCAACTACATCACTGCGTGGGTGTCGGAGTTTTTAGGAGGGAGAGAATATTACTGCTTTAAAGATGGGTACTCGTCAAATAGATATAAGAAGACACGTGGCATACCACAGGGGGTGTCCTGTCACCAGTTTTATTTAACATCTTCTTAAGCTCCATTCCATCAACTACGAATATTCAGTTATATGTGTACACGGACGATATTGTTTTCTTTGCAAGTAATACCGATCTTAAATCCCTATACCAGAGTCTACAAAATTATCTCAATTTGATAGAAAGATGGCTCAAAAACATTCATATGATGCTGAACGTAAAAAAAAGTGCACTTCTGGCATTCTTTTTTCTGCAGCCTATCAACATCTGGTTAATATATAGTAATGAGCTCATTCCGCAGGCGAATTCCCTTAAATATTTGGGCATCATATATACTGATACATTTAATTGGAGAAGCCACATTAATGATGTGTATTCCAAGGTAACACAGGCCATGGGGTGGCTACGGAAGCTCGGAAACCGTAGAGCGGGTTTAAGAAGAGATGCGCTAATCATCATCATCATCATCAGCCTGACTACGTCCACTGCAGGACAAAGGCCTCTTCAAAGTTCCGCCAGTTAACCCGGTCCTGTGCTTGCTGCTGCCAATTTATACCCGCAAACTGCTTAACCTCATCTGCCCACCTAATCTTCTGTCTCCCCCTAACTCGCTTGCTTTCTCTGGGAATCCAGTTAGTTACCCTTAACGACCAGCGGTTATCCTGTCTACGCGCTACATGCCCGGCCCATGTCCATTTCTTCTTCTTGATTTCAGCTATGATATCCTTAACCCCCGTTTGTTCCCTAATCCACTCTGCTCTCTTCTTGTCTCTTAAGGTTACACCAACCATTTTTCTTTCCATTGCTCGCTGCGTCGTCCTCAATTTAAGCTGAACCCTCTTTGTAAGTCTCCAGGTTTCTCCTCCGTAGCTAAGTACCGGCAAGATACAGCTTTTATATGCATTTCTCTTGAGGGATAGTGGCAATCTACCTGTCATAATTTGAGAGTGCTTGCCAAATCTGCTCCACCCCATTCTTCTTCTTCTAGTTACTTCAATCTCGTGGTTCGGCTCCGCGGTTATTACCTGCCCTAAGTAGACATAGTCTTTTACAACTTGAAGCGCACTATTACCTATCTCGAAGCGCTGCTCTTTTCCGAGGTTGTTGTACATTACTTTCATTTTCTGCAGATTCATTTTAAGTCCCACCTTCCTGCTCTCCTTGTCTAACTCCGTAATCATGAGTTGCAATTCGTCCCCTGAGTTACTCTGATCTGAGTGTGCTAATAATTATATCTAAACTTTATGTGCGGCCTATCATGAAATTCGGATGTGTATTGTTTTGTGGCAGTGCAGCTTATAAAATGAGACCTCTAATACTGCTGGAAAGAGAAGCGTTGCGTTTGTGTCTGGGTCTTCTAAAGTTTGTTGCAAACAACGTTCGCCTAGCTCGCCTACCTTCTCTGCTAGATAGGTTTAAAATTCTTACTGTGCAAGCATTCTTGAAGATATACAGTTAGTTCACACCAAAGACGCTCATTTTACGTTTTCATTCAAGGGACCAACTTTATTTTTGAAACACATTGGTCGCGACTAGACACCCCGCAAATAATATTTGCACAAGCGATGCTACAGTAACTGAATGTAAAAATTGAATTGATTGATCCAATACATAATCTAAAGTGAATGATTAGCATACAATTTGATTATATATTGCCTTATAACGCGAAAAAATTGGCACATAGGTACTTAAATGGCCAGTTAACACATTATCTAGCTCACCAAGAGATAAGCATTATCATTGCGACTGGTGCATCTGTGTCAAAAGAAAAGGCTGTGGTTGCCAGAAAAGGCTGTTGTTGATATCTTCTCTTCTTCTTTTGACTGGTTCTTTCCATTCGACTCCCAGATTATACCCCTGTATTCATTGTAGAATTATTGGCTATTGTTCTTGTCCTACGCCCTCAAGCGAATCATCAGCAGTTATCATTAGAGATTCATTATTAGTATGTAATGCCCTTTCTGCGGCAGCAAATGCAGAGCTGATGAATACGTTTCGGCATTTAGTACTGAAAAACTTAAAAAATATGCATTTGCTATGGGTACAAGGCTACCGCGGATTCTATTTGAACGAAATGGCGGACTCTTCAGCAGAAGTATTCCTGGGTGGGCCCACCATCCCAGTTTTGCCAGACACGGCTAACGTGACAGCGCTAAGGTTCCAAAATGCTTGTCTGCTATGGGGAATAGGTAATTAGATTAAATATAAAGGTTTAGAGCATTTAAGGTATTGCTCAAATAAGCACTGATGTGTATCTCCCCAGTTAGAGGTCACTTATACCAGATTTCGCTGTACAACTAAATTATTACACAACTAAATTATTACCTTAACAAAGCTCGACTCAAGGTGTCACCGCTTTACATTTTTTGCAACGAAATTGAAACAATTGAACATTTCTTTTTATTCTGTTGTCGTTACTCTTATCAGAGAAAAAGATTTTTAGTAGCCCCATTACAAAAGCTAGGAATACAAGTAAATCTACCAGTACTTTTATCACTTGGCAGCACTTCATTTGGTTACTGCCACAGGAATATACGCTCCACTGTGTTTGATTACATCAACGCAACTAAAAGATTACCGTGCTAGTGAACCCTAACTTTTTCAAATCTCTAGTTTATAATTCGTAGCGATGTCTCTCAAAACCAAGAGATGGTTTGACCGCTTGCTCAGAAACATTTTTGTTTATAGGTAGTATTATCTCTAAACTAATTTTTCAGATTGGCTTACAAGTAAATCTACCAGTACTTTTATCACTTGGCAGCACTTCATTTGGTTACTGCCACAGGGATATATGCTCCACTGTGTTTGATTACATCAACGCAACTAAAAGATTACCGTGCTAGTGAACCCTAACTTTTTCAGATCTCTAGTTTATACTGCGTAGCGATGTCTCTCAAAACCAAGAGATGGTTTGACCGCTTGCTCAGAAACATTTTTGTTTATTGGTAGTATTATCTCTAAACTAATTTTTCAGATTGGCTTACAAGTAAATCTACCAGTACTTTTATCACTTGGCAGCACTTCATTTGGTTACTGCCACAGGGATATATGCTCCACTGTGTTTGATTACATCAACGCAACTAAAAGATTACCGTGCTAGTGAACCCTAACTTTTTCAGATCTTTAGTTTAGAATACGTAGCGATGTCTCTCAAAAACAAGAGATGGTTTGACCGCTTGCTCAGCAAACATTTTTGTTTATTGGTAGTATTATCTCTAAACTAGTTCTTCAGATTGGCTTTATTTCATTTTAGTTTCATTTAAGTATCCTGCAACCCCGTTCTTGGCCCATTCCCCTCTGTAGGTGAGTGCCATCCACTTGAGATCATCAGCATCAGCCAATAAAGAACAACCAGCCCAGAAAACGGGCGTTTTCTCTGAGTCTCATTCTTTACAATGGCGCAGTCGACGAAGAAGAAGTCTTACGTCCCAGCTAAAGTCAGAGACTTCGTACATCTAAGGTTTTTCTGGAACAAACAGTGGTGTGTATCTCAGCACTTAGAAATTACAATCACCAGATTACGATGCAGAATTCCGCACCTGAATTATTACCTACATAAAGCTGGACTCGCAGCATCTCCGTTATGTCTCTTTTGCAAGGAATCAGAATCAATAGATCATTTCTTTTATCCTGTCAACGATATTCTTATCAAAGGTAAAGATACCTGGTCGAACCAATTGAGAAGCTAGGCTTAAAAATAAACGTGGAAGTAATTTTATCCTTCGGAAGGATTTCATCACGTTATAGTTGCAGCAAGGTTTACTCTGCCGTGTGTTCGTACATCATGGCAACAAAAATATTACCTTATTAGTCTATTGTTATTATTATTTACAGTCACGAGACTACCTGAATGCCTGACTTATAACTAACACACTTGATGATCCTGCCACCCGGTTCTTGGCCAATCCCCCTTTGTGGGCGAGTGCCAGCAAAGCTGAAGGCTCATCATCATCATCATCATCATCCAGGACAGCCGTCAACGTGCCACCGCGGTAAGCGCTGCTTGAGGACGGCGTCAAGGCCTCCTCGGCAGCTGTTCACCTGCCGCCACTGCCACCACCGTTCAGGGACGGCATCAAGGTCTCCTCGGCGGCTCCAGTACACGTTACCGCGGTACCATTTCACAACAAGGGACGGCGTCCACAACATTCTTGGCCATAGATTTTGCCGTTAGGGCAGGTCGACAAGTGAATCCTGCGGATCACGCCACCTGTCCATACCCTTGTGGATCATCGGAAGCATGGTTCTCTCAACGTAGGAATGCGGTTCACGCTTCCTCGAACATGAAGTTAACCCGACCGCTGCTGCACCTAGCCACCGAATCAACTGCAGACGGCGTCTATGCCTCCTCAGTGGTTCCCGTGGTAGTGGAGGGCTCAGTGGTAGTGGAGGGCTCCAGAAATTTCAACTACCTGAGGTTCTTAACTTGCACCCAAATCTGAGCACACAGGACTACAGCATTTTCGCCTTCACCGAAAATGCAGCCGCCGCAGCTGGGATTCAATCCCGCTATCTGCGCGTAACTTCGAGGAAGAGTATAGCCACTAAGCCTACTAGTCACATGATTACTTATCGAATGTCTTTCTCCATTTATTCGTTGTTCAATCCCAGTGGCCTTGTGAATAAAAAAAAAGCCACAGCTTTGCCGAAAAGACGAAACAATGAACGCGATAGCAACGATTTGGAAGGTCCTGCGAAGAATGGCAAGTGAGGTCTCTACTTATTGTGTGTACGAGTGGGGGAGGAGTTTATAAGCAGTCTTGGGTGTTTTAAATAATAATATTGCCACGTTCCATTTCCCAAGTTTTTGTTATCGTCCCAAAACCCCACACGATTCTTAGCGCAAACCGCGCCTGCAGTTTTCTAGACGGTTCCGGACTGTAGTAGATCATTTCGATAAGATCACGCCCACTGTGCGAACGGTACAGATTGTTCTGGAAGCTACGCCACCGCCAGCGATAACGCTAGAACATTCGACGGCAAGAGTATAAATGCCGACGCGCTTCGCCGCTTGTCAGTTGTTGATCGAAGGCCGACGCTCCGTTCGCCGCTATCAGTCCGAGACTGCTATCTGTGTGAGACTGCTGCTGTAATTGGACTTTCCGTTTACCGGGCACAGGTTCGCCCAAATAAACAGTTAAACCCCAACACGAAGTCTCCTGTCTTCGGCCACGTCACGACCCCGTGACATCTGGTGGAGGTGCTGCTTCGTTCATGTACCGGACGCCCCCGTCAAGCCGTGAACCCAGCCCACGTCGCGGAGAAGACACCGACGCCAACCAGGAGCAGCGAACAAGCCGCCGACAGCAAGGGCTACCACCGGAGTACGGGCTTCTAGAAGACAAGGCGCGGAAGACCAAGGCCATGACTGCGACTGCAGCGACAATGACAACCGCCGCATCCCAGCCCACGATGGTCATGCATCAACCCAGGGAACCACCAATTTTCCATGGGTCATCGTTCGAAGACCCGGAGACCTGGCTGGAAACATACGACGCCGCCCTCAACCACTGGGACAACGAAGAAAAGCACCGTCGTGTGTACTTCTACCTGGAAGACACCGCAAGGACCTGGCTAGAGAATCTTGAGTCCACGCTCCGAACGTGGGATGTCTTCTGCGGCGCATTTCTGCAAACGTTCGCGAGCGTCGCTCGCAAAGAAAGGGCCGCTGCTCAACTAGAGACCCGGGTTCAGCTTCCAAATGAGAAGGTTGGAATTTTCACAGAGGAGATGACCCGCCTATTTCGTCACGCTGACCCAGACATGCCTGAGGAGAAGAAAGTTCGTTTCCTCATGCGAGGGGTCAAACAGGAGCTCTTCGCGGGACTAATGAGAAATCCACCGAACACCGTCCAAGAATTTGTATCCGAGGCGACCACCATCGAAAAAACCCTTGACATGCGCACCAGACAGTATAATCGTCGCCTGATTCCAGAATGTGCTGCTGCTCAAACCAGTGACTCTGAAAACCTGCGTGAAACGATCCGAGCGATCGTGCGGGAAGAGCTGCGCAAACTGTTGCCTTCGGCGCACCCTCAAGTGGATTCGATCGCCGACATTGTGCGAGAAGAAGTTCGGCAATCGCTTCAAGTTCCCCACGCACCGCTGCCCGAGCCGGAAACTATGAGCTACGCCGCTGCACTGCGCCACAACGCTCCTCCCCGTCCACGCCAAAACGCCGCCCCATCGCACTTCCGTCGACAGACGCCACCGCCGCCACCACCCCCACCGACGTCATACCGTTCGCCAGCGGCCCAGCGCAGTGCACCGAGGAAGACTGACGTCTGGCGCACCCCTGACCATCGCCCGCTCTGCTACCACTGCGGCGAGGCCGGACACACATACCGCCGTTGCCAGTACCGACAGATGGGACTGCGTGGCTTCGCCGTCAATGCACCGCGTCCACAGCCAGGAGAACGACCACGTGACATCGCCGACTACCTGACAGGAACTCGGTGGACACCACGAAGCCCTTCGCGTTCCCCGTCGCCCAGCCGCCGCACGTCACCGCACCACCGGCAGTACTCTGGCCCAACGCGGGGCCGGTCTCCTAGCCCGTATCCGGGAAACTAAGGGCAGCAACCGGTGGAGGTGCGGTTGCTGTGCGACGAACTACCGAAGATCCTCCGACGACGACGACGCCGCGACGGAGCTTTCCGAACACAACGCCAAACAGGCAAAGCCCTGACGGTGAAAGCTCACTTACCGAAGGTGACCTGACAACGCAACATGGAAGCAGCGGAACAAGCCGACGCAGCCGTGACCCGACGCCACGCCCTAACTGTAATGCGAGACGGCGAACTAGCGACCTCGACGTTCTTATCGACGGCCACAGTGTGACCGCTCTCGTCGATACTGGAGCCGACTATTCTGTCATCAGTGGGTCGTTCGCCGCGAAGTTAAAGAAAGTTAGGACAGCTTGGAAAGGCCCTGAAATCCGCACAGCCGGAGGTCATCTCGTAACGCCTGCAGGAATCTGCACAGCGAGAGTCACCTTAACGGCCGTATTTATCCTACAGACTTCGTAGTCCTATAGCGTTGCTCGAGAGATGTCATCCTTGGCATGAACTTCTTATGCCTCCATGGTGCTGTCATCAATCTAAAAACAAAGTCGATAACGTTATCCACAGAAGAAGCACTGCCGCCGCGCACGCCGTCAGGACACCATGCCTTGAATGTGCTGGAAGAACAAGTCACCATTCCGCCTCGCTCAAGCGTCATTATTTCAGTCGGCGCTCCTAAATCACCTGACTTGGAAGGCGTCGTTGAAGGCAGTCAGCATCTGTTGGTCACCCGAAATATTTGCGTCGCAAGAGGGATTGCAGAGCTGCGGGGAGGCAAAGCAACGGTTATGCTCACGAATTTCAGCAATGAGTACAAACATGTGAACAAAGGAACAACGGTCGCATACATCGAAGAAATGGTCGAAGCCACCAGTGCTTTCGCCCTCGCCGATTCTGCGGAACCTGCACAGAGGAACCAAGCCCCTCCTATAGCTTTCGACGTCAATCCCAGACTTCCGAACGATAAGCAAGAACAGCTCAAGGCCCTGCTCCTGCAATACGAAGATTGCTTTTCGTCGTCATCGAAAATTCGGCAGACCCCAATCACGAAACATCGCATCATAACCGAA
Source organism: Rhipicephalus annulatus (assembly GCA_013436015.1). NCBI lineage: Eukaryota > Metazoa > Arthropoda > Arachnida > Ixodida > Ixodidae > Rhipicephalus > Rhipicephalus annulatus. Next base: position 586,903 of record WOVY01010626.1, on the reverse strand, counting down.
GAAAATGCCAGACCACTCCGTCAGAGTCCGTACAGGGTTTCGACGCGAGAACGTGAGGCCATGAAGAGACAAGTTGATGAAATGCTGCGGGATGACATTATCCAGCCGTCCAAGAGTCCATGGGCATCCCCCGTGGTGTTAGTGAAGAAAAAGGATGGGACCCTACGTTTCTGCGTCGATTATCGCCACCTGAACAAAATCACAAGAAAGGACGTGTATCCTCTCCCACGAATAGACGACGCACTTGATCGGCTCCATAACGCCAAGTACTTTTCGTCAATGGACCTCAAGACTGGCTATAGGCAAATCGAAGTCGACGAAAGAGACCGAGAGAAGACGGCGTTTATAACACCGGACGGCCTCTTCGAGTTTAAGGTGATGCCCTTCGGCCTTTGCTCAGCGCCTGCAACTTTTCAACGCGTTATGGATACAGTACTGGCAGGATTGAAGTGGCAGACTTGCCTTGTGTACTTGGACGACGTCGTCGTGTTTTCCTCGAGTTTCGACGAGCATCTTCGGCGCCTTGAAGCTGTACTTCAAGCCATCAAGACTTCCGGACTCACACTGAAGCCAGAAAAGTGCAGATTTGCGTATGAGGAGCTCTTGTTCCTGGGGCACGTTGTCAGCAAGTCTGGAGTTCGTCCCGATCCACGGAAAACAGCCGCCATCGCCGACTTCCCGCCGCCCACTGACAAGAAAGCAGTGCGCCGATTTCTGGGCCTGTGTGCCTATTATAGGCGGTTCGTGAAAAACTTCGCCCGCATCGCCGATCCTCTGACTAACCTTACCAAGGCCGACGTGGAGTTTAAGTGGGAAACGCCGCAGGAACACGCTTTCCAGGAGCTAAAACGTCGCCTCCAGACGCCTCCGTTACTTGCCCATTTCGACGAATTCGCCGAGACAGAAATACATACTGACGCAAGCAGCGTAGGTCTTGGCGCCGTTCTTGTGCAGAGGGCTGACGGACTTGAAAGGGTTATTAGTTACGCCAGCCGATCGCTATCCAAAGCAGAAGCAAATTATTCCACAACAGAAAAGGAGTGCCTCGCCATCATCTGGGCTACGTCGAAATTTCGCCCCTACCTCTACGGCAGGCCCTTCAAAGTTGTGAGCGACCACCACGCATTGTGTTGGCTAGCCACCTTGAAGGACCCTTCAGGTCGCCTCGCACGATGGAGCCTGAGACTTCAAGAATATGACATTACTGTCATTTACAAGTCTGGCAAAACACACTCCGACGCCGACTGTCTCTCTCGTGCGCCTGTCGACCAACCGCTACCCGACGACCCGGATGACGACTACTTCTTAGGAACGATAACTACCGACGACTTCGCTGAACGACAGAGGGCCGACCCGGAACTTAAGGCCCTAATAGAATACCTCGAAGGCAGGACCGCCGAAGTCCCGAAGGTATTCAAGCGCGCACTTGCGTCGTTCTTTCTACGGAACGGTCTTCTACAAAAGAAAAACTTTTCACCGCTTCGAGCTAAGTGCCTCCTTGTGGTGCCTTCAGCTCTGCGACCAGAACTCCTGCAGGCCCTGCACGACGATCCGACGGCAGGGCACCTCGGTGTTTCTCGCACGCTCGCGAGGATACAAGAAAGGTACTACTGGCCACGTCTTACCACCGACGTCACCCGTTATGTGAGAACATGCCGGGACTGTCAGCGACGCAAGACACCGCCGACAAGGACAGCGGGACTTCTGCAGCCAATTGATCCACCTTGCCGACCTTTCCAGCAGATTGGTATGGACCTACTGGGGCCGTTCCCGACGTCGGCTTTCGGAAACAAGTGGATCGTGGTAGCTACCGACTACCTCACCCGCTACGCCGAAACAAAAGCCCTGCCAAAAGGCAGTGCATCCGAGGTAGCTAAGTTCTTCGTCGAAAATATCGTCCTACGTCACGGCGCCCCGGAGGTCCTTATCACCGACAGAGGAACGGCATTCACTGCTGACTTAACTCAAGCGATCTTGGCATACAGCCAAACAAACCACCGCCGGACGACAGCGTACCACCCACAGACCAACGGCCTCACCGAGCGGCTTAACAAAACGATCGCCGACATGCTGTCAATGTACGTCGATGTCGAACACAAGACGTGGGACGCCATTCTTCCGTATGTGACCTTCGCATACAACACGGCGGTGCAGGAGACGACGCAGATATCTCCATACAAATTGGTCTACGGAAGGAGCCCGGCAACGACGCTCGATGCCATGTTACCCAACGTCACCGACGAAGAAAACCTCGATGTGAGCGAGTACCTTCAACGAGCCGAAGAAGCCCGACAACTTGCGCGTCTCCGTATCAAGAATCAACAGACGACCGACAGCCACCGTTACAACCTTCGACGACGCTTCGTGGAATACCAGCCCGGTGAACGTGTTTGGGTGTGGACGCCGATACGCCAACGTGGACTAAGTGAAAAGCTTCTGCGACGGTACTTCGGACCATACAAGGTGGTTCGACGTCTCGGCCCACTTGATTACGAGGTTGTCCCCGACGGCATCACGAACTCTCAACGGCGCCGATCGCGACCTGAAGTCGTCCATGTCGCGCGCCTCAAGCCGTTTCATGCGCGTTAACAAACTGAACCAGTGTTTTTTGTATTATTGTTGTATCGGAATTTATTCATTGTACTTTCTTGCATTATTATTGTACTTTCATCTTTAGTTAAAGCATCGGGACGATGCCTTTTTCAGAGGGGGGCAATGCCACGTTCTATTTCCCAAGTTTTTGTTATCGTCCCAAAACACCACACGATTCTTAGCGCAAACCACGCCTGCAGTTTTCTAGACGGTTCCGGACTGTAGTAGATCATTTCGATAAGATCACGCCCACTGTGCGAACGGTACAGATTGTTCTGGAAGCTACGCCACCGCCAGCGATAACGCTAGAACATTCGACGGCAAGAGTATAAATGCCGACGCGCTTCGCCGCTTGTCAGTTGTTGATCGAAGGCCGACGCTCCGTTCGCCGCTATCAGTCCGAGACTGCTATCTGTGTGAGACTGCTGCTGTAATTGGACTTTCCGTTTACCGGGCACAGGTTCGCCCAAATAAACAGTTAAACCCCAACACGAAGTCTCCTGTCTTCGGCCACGTCACGACCCCGTGACAATATGAAAGTGTTTTATGTCGCAATCCACCAAGATTTCACTGACATATTTCCGTCACGAGTATAAAGGTATAAAATGTATACTAACCAATACAAAAAGAAAAGCTTGAAGAAAAATTTTCGTCGCCGCCAATCAAACCGACGACCTTTTGCTCCGCAACGCGTCGTGCGAAACGACTCGGCCACAATGGCAACGTTCTACAGAGTACGAACGGCAAGCTATATGAATACACCATTTAATGCTGGTAGCACGCGGATCACGAAGGCACTTGTTTTCGTCTTCCCCAGCAAAATGGCGAGAAGCGTGCTTTTAATAGAGTGCCTCGATCAAGGAGGTTTTAAAAAAATTTAACCTCGTGGCCTCGATGCACTAGTTCGAACTTCACCTACGCTCCGTTTAGGACGGACATAGCCCGTCGCCTCCTACAGCGGTCGCCATTACATGGCTCACTCCTCAATGCACGCACTGCCAGCGCGTGGATTCACAGCTTTTTGCTCATAGGAAAAAGGCACTTGCCTTTTTGCTAAAAAAAAGGTGCTAGACTTGCCTTGGAAAACGCATAATTATTCACGGATGTTGCTAGTTATAGGTTTGTAGGAGCGCATCATTACAACTAATCGATTGTTTTGCGCCTGAAGGTGTTGCAGAACGTAACCCTCACTGCTAGTGCGTCCACTGGGTTGCTGGCTGTGGTTGAATGGTGCACAGCTGCATTGGATCACTGAGAGCTAGCTGCAGAGATCACTATTCACTTTTTATAATTCGCAGGTGTATATGTTTGTGTGTTTATTAGTCGTTAAGAGATTTATTAGTCATTAGTCGTTAAGAGATTTATTAGTTGATTTATTAGTCGTTAGTCGTTAAGAGACTTATTAGTCATTAAAGAAAGCGACAAGGCAGCGTGAAGAACCATCCAGCGATCGGCACAGCAACGAACCGAAGCAAGAGCGGAGAGAGCCGGGCGTTGGCGATGTTGCTTGCTGCAGGCACTTCTTCTTCACAATCGCCGCCACTGAAAAAGGAGCCATCCTGGTGACCAACGAAGTTTTAGGGAGAGGCTCATGATGCGGTTTCAGGCGGGAAACATGGACGATGTCAGGTGCACGCCGGCGCATGTCATCCGATCGGGAAACTGGCTCAATTAGGTAATTAACCGGAGAGGTTTTATCTAAAACGGTGTAAGGCCCCTCGTACCAGAAGACAAATTTTGATGAGAGTCCCGGAGTTTGGTATGGTATGGCAAGCCACACAAGAGACCCTGGGGCATCGCTGGGATCCGGAAGAGAGGTGCTACGCTTTTCTTTCTGGCATTGCTGCTCGACCGAGGTGAACGTACAGGCAAGCTGGCGGCACTCTTCGGCTTGTCGAGCAGCATCGGAGATAGGTGGACACTCGGAAGCATCAGGACGGTAGGGAAGTAGAGTATCGATTTTATGGGAAGGCTCGCGTCCGTAAAGAAGAAAGGTGAAAATCCCGTGGTTGTTTGTATTGCATTATTATATGCGAATGTGACGTATGGAAGAACACGGTCCCAGTTGCTATGATCAGATGCTACGTACATTGAGAGCATATCACCCAGCGTGCGGTTAAACCGTTCCGTTAGCCCGTTGGTCTGTGGGTGGTATGCTGTCGTTTTCCGATGAATGACGTGGCATTCCGAGAGCAGAGCTTCGACGATCTCGGAGAGGAAAGCGCGGCCACTGTCACTAAGGAGCTCTCGAGGTGCGCCATGTCGAAGGATAAAGCGACATAAAATGAAAGAGGCGACATCCTGAGCGGTAGCGCTCGGCAAAGCGGCTGTATCGGCATAGCGTTAGATGGTCGAACGCAACTATAATCCACCGATTGCCATCTGGTGTCAATGGAAGGGGACCGTAGAGGTCAATGCCAACGCGCTCAAATGGCTTGGCAGGGCATAGAAGTGGCTGCAATTCGCCAGTCGCACGTAGCGGTGTTGATTTGCGTCACTGGCAGTCAGGACAGCACTGCACGAATTTGCGTACAAAATTGTACATGCCGCGCCAGTAATAGCGATGGCGAAGGCGTTCATATGTTTTGGACACCTCGGCGTGGCCACATTGTGGATCGTCATGAAGAGAGGCGCATACTTGTGATCGTAAACTGCGAGAAATGACCAGTAGCCACCGGCAACCATCCGGAGCGTAGGTGCATCGATGAAGAAGTTGATTGCGGATGGCAAAATGGAAAGCTTGACATCAGAGAGATCGAGATACTGGAAGGTTGGGCGTGCCGGATAGATATTCAAGAAAAGATGCGATCCGCGGGTCACGACGTTGTTCAGTGGCGATCGAGTCAAGATTTAGCGATGACAAGGTCTGGAGGCAAGTGTTTCCGCACGTCGTATCTAATGGCAAAGGTGAGTGGGACATGGCGTCAGCGTCAGAGTGTTTGCATCCGCAGCGGTATACGACGCGAATGTCGTACTCCTGGATGCGAAGTGCCCATCGCGCAAGGCGGCCAGAAGGGTCTTTCAGCATGGATTGATTGATATGTGGGGTTCAACGTCCCAAAACCACTATATGATTATGAGAGACGCCGTAGTGGAGGGCTCCGGAAATTCAGACCACCTGGGATTCTTTAACGTGCACCCAAATCTGAGCACACGAGCCTACAACATTTCCGCCCCCATCGAAAATGCAGCCGCCGCAGCCGGGATCCGAGTCTTTCAACATGGAGAGCCAGCAAAGCGCGTAGTGATAAGTTGCTAGATCGAACGGGCAGCCATATGAGTACGGCTGGAACTTTTTAAGCGCCCACACCAGAGCCAGACATTCTTTTTCTGTCACGCTGTAATTAGTTTCGGCTTTCGTCAGAGGTCGGCTAGCGTAAGCTACAACGTATTCTGAATAGCCGGGCTTTCGTTGAGCGAGGACAGCGCCTAGCCCGACGCCGCTGGCGTCGGTGTGCACTGCGATAGGAGCCGTCGGGTCAAGGTGGCGAAGCATAGGTCTAGAGGTGAGAAGACGGCGCAGAGTAGTGAAGGCGACGTCACATGCAGGGGACCAGGAGGAGAGGTTCACGTCACCGCGAAGAAGCTCGGTTAATGGTGACATGATGGATGCAAAATTGCGAACAAAGCACCGGAAATAAGAGCATAGGACTAAAAAACTGCGAAGTTCCTTCATGGTCGTCGGCTTGGGCAATTCTGCGACTGCTCGAAGTTTTGCTGGGTCAGGTAATGCGCCGTGCTTGGACACGATGTGGCCTAGGATGACGAGCTCGCATGCAGCGAAGCGGCATTTTTTCAAGTTAAGCTGCAGGCCAGCGTTGGTCAGACAAGTCAAAACGAGGCGAAGGAGGTGCATAGGAAAGTCGTGCGAGAAAACCTAGACATCGTCGAGGTAGCAGAGGCACATATTCTACTTGAGGCCACGTAGCGTATTATCCATAAGTCGTTCCAACATGGCACGCGCGTTACAAAGCCCAAAGGGCATGACATTAAACTCATATAGTCCGTCAGGTGTAATAAATGCAGTTTTTTGGTGATTGGCTTCAGCCATTGGAACTTGCCAGTAGCCAGGCCGCAAATCTAGCAACGAGAAGAATTCCACTCTGTGAAGGGTGTCGATGGCTTTATCAATGCGCGGCAAAGGATATATGTCCTTGCGGGTTATCTTATTCAAACGACGATAGTCCACGCTAAATCGGATAGATCCGTATTTCTTATGCACCAGGACGACAGGAGACGCCCAGGGACTGTGAGATGGTCGAGTGATGTCTCTACGTACGAAGCATATTCTCGACTTTGTCATTGATGACGCGGCGCTCTTCAGTGGGGGGTCGGAGAAGTTATCCGGGACACCGACCAAAGACGAAGGGTCGAGATCCTGGACGCGGCCGAGACATTCCACTGCAAGCAAAGTGACAGGTGTGAAAAGCGGATTGAGTGTGAACATATTGCTTCTTCCAGCGGCAAGGTCAATCGTTGCGAAAGGCAGCGGCAGAGCTCGACGACTCGTGAAGATAATAGAAGGCATAAAAAAGACTGTAGCATCAGTGTCGGCGTTGCATGAAACTGAAACAAGTGCGAAATTTTCAGGTGAGATATCGGTATTTTCATGCACGAACAACTTCGGTGGCTGATGAAGAAAGCCAAGTAATGGGACATCACAAGAGGGTGAAAACTTAAGCGCGTGCGCAGTTGATGACGGCATTATGGCGGGATAGGAAGTCCCACCTGAGGATAACGTCATGCGAACAGACAGCGAGGACCATAAACTCCACGATGTAAAGAATGCCTTCGATGGACACTCTTGCAGTGCAGGCTGCGAGAGGCGTTACTTGCTGTGGGCTTGCAATGTGAAAGACAGCCCCGAAAGCGGCGTCGTGACTTTGCGTAATAAACGGCAGAGACTAGCAGCAATAACAGAAACAGCAACGCCGGTGTCCACAAGGGCAAGGGCTTAGACCGTTCGAAAATAGCGCAGTTCTTGCCTCTTGAACTGCGGTGCTTAGTTTTCCTGGTCAGAGGGTGCGGGCCGGCGACACGTGGGGGAGAGAGATTGCCGACAAGGAGAGGGTGTGCACGGCGTCACGAAGTCAGGGTCGTTAGGTGGGGCATAGCGAGGTGACGAGACCAGCCCGTATTGGGGGAAGGATTGGCTGCTGGGTTGCAACAATCAGGCATAGCCGCCGAACGTCTAGGGTCGACAGCGGCAGTAGCGGGCAACGTGTCCGGGAGGGAAGCAGGGTAGCATATCGGTCGGTTATCAGGCGTCCTCCAAGGATCGGCGACTGGTGGTGCCGCCCAAGGTGCAGTATAAGCAGCCGGGTGTGCGGGCTGTGAGCGCGTGGTGTAGGGTGGTTGCGGAAGCCTACACACAGCGTCTGCATATGTGAACGGCGCTGCTACAGGCTGCATCTCTTGCGAACAGGCGACAGGAGGAGCCACAGGCTGCACTGCATACGTTAGGGGCACGGTCACAGGCTGCACGGCTGGTGGATAGGTGACAGGAACGCCTACCGGCTGCGTGACACGCTGGCAGTGAACACGACTAGATAGAGGCGGCTCGTGGTGCGCAAGGACAACAGCTTGGGTAACCTCTTCCGAAATAGCAGTGCGAAGCAGGGCAGGTAGACTAGTGGTGGTCTCGTGAGTAAAGGGCACTAGGGAAAGTTGGCAGGCGACTTCACGGACGAAGGCTCGGACTTGCTGAAGCAACGGTGAATTGTCAGGCAGGGTGTCGAAACTGGACAGTGACTCACCACCACGCTGAGGCTGCTCAGTCAGAGTGCGTTGCTTCTTCAACTTATCATAGCTCTGACACAAGCTGACGACTTCGAAAACTGTGCTCGGATTCCTAGCCAAGAGCATTTGAAATGCGTCGTCGTCGATGCCCTTCAGGATGTGTTCGACCTTGTCATATTCGGGCATAGTGTCATTCGCACGTCGACAAAGGTCGACGACGTCCTCAATGTAGCTGGTAAAGCTTTCGCCAGTCTGCTGAAAGCGGACGCGCAAGCGCTGTTCTGCCCGCTGCTTGCGGACAGCCGACCGACCGAACACTTCTTCAGCACATGACGTCTTGAAGATGCTCCATGTGGGGATGTTGTGTTTGTGGTTGTTAAACCACAATTCGGCGATGCCAGTGAGATAAAATATGGCCCAGCTTGTCGGCTTCATCCCACTTATTATTGGCGCTCGGCAGTTCGTAGTGCTCGAGCCTGTCTTCGACGTCGGTCCCGTCCGCACCGCTGAGTACCTGCGGGTCCCATAGACTAGGATGGCCAGAGCAGTTGAACAGGGGCGAAGGCGCCGATGGAATGGCGTTGTCAGTCATGACGGGCGGTAGTGTGCGACTTCGCAGCACCAGGGTGTAGCGACGGGGATAAACAGCACCCTCCACCAAATGTGAAGAGATTTATTAGCCGTTATGGACAGCAACAAGGCAGCGAGAAAAACTGTCCAGCGATCGGCACAGCAACGAACCGAAGCACGAGCCGAGAGCCAGGCGTTGGCGATGCTGCTTGTTGCAGGCACATATTCTTCACAGCTGCATTTCCCATTTCGAGAAAATACCAACGAAAATGCAGTAAACATACAAATGTCGTTTAGCAGTCGCAACGAAAACCTTTATACCCATGCGGTGAATCAATTTTGAGAGCCTCATTTGAGAACAACGTGAGAGCCTAAGGAGCTTCGCTCCTTAGGCTCTCACGATGTTCGTTGTTGTCAAAGCGAAACACAGGTGTTAATACACTGTGGATAGACCATTCATGGCACGCATACAGGTTTCACAATTGACCGTACTCCATCCATCCAACCTTCCGTGCATTTCTCCGTCTGTCTGTCCATCTGTTCGTCCACCCATGCATGCATGCGTTCGCATCTATCTGTCCGTATGTGTATCTAGCCGTTCGACCATGTGTGCACCCATCCATCCATTCGTCCTACCGTGCATCTGTCTATAAGACCACCTGTCCATCCTTCCGTCAGTCTACCCGAGCGTCCGTCTGCGCAAAGATTGTTCGACTATGCATGCATCCGTCCGTGTACCTGCCCACCCGTCAATGCACCTGTCCGCGTATCTGTCTGTTCGACCATACGTTCCCACCCATCCGTGCGGGCGTCCACGTCCATTCGTCCGTGCAATTGTCCGTACGTGATAAAACCGTCTGTCCATGTGTCCACCAGTCCATGCATCTGTTCATTCGACCAAGCGTGCCCATCCCTCTGTGCGTGTGTCCAAGTTTATCCGTCCACGTATTTGTCCATCCGTCCGTCCGTGAATCTGTCACTTACGTTAATCCATCCGTGGATCTGTCAGTCCAGCTATGGGTCCGTCCGTGCACCTGTCCGTTCTACCATGTGTACCCATCCATCTATGCGCGTGTCCGCGTCTATCCGTCTTTTATACTAGCCAGCAACCTCAATGTATGCATTATGGGCCTTATGACCATTTCGTCATTAGCATTCCCTTCCTGGATCTGCAGCCATTCTTTAGGGCCGTGAAGTCCGCGTTGAAAAAATGACCGCGTATAGTAACACAAAAAAAAGCATTCGTTTAGGCAGGCAATACAGGAAAATTATTTCTCCGGATAACAATTTTTTTTCTATTTGTCGTTGTTGTTCCGCAAGAACACACAACTTGGAGTGAATAGTTGATGTTAATTATAGACGCGACAATATTTATAATCACACCTTTATGCAAAAAATTATGAAAAAATAAAGAAAGGATATGCCCGTGACCGTAAAAGTACGGTTTCCAAACAGACCCCGAAAATATCACCAAATTTATGAGAATGGTTCAAACACGATAAAATAATTTGACGTTACCAGTTAGTTCAACGTACGATCATATTAATGTGCGAGAAGTGCGCGCAAAAGAAGCACCAACCCGCAGTCTAAACCACGCACATAACTTTTTAAATCTCTAAGGCTGCATCGCTACACGCCGTATTAAAAATCATCCCAAAAGTACCAGACTTGGCAAAAGAAAGGTGATGGGAAATGACCAACAAAGCTTGTAATACACTGCCTACACGAGGCATTCATCCACTGTCACTTGTCACGCTTAATCCTCACTGTCTATAAAAGTCTTCCTTATCGATCACATTGCAAAGAAAACATATTTTATCCATTTCTAAATGGTTCATGCCCTAGGACACAAGACGTCCAGTCATCTTGCGGGACTAGTGACGAATCAGACGGGCGGCCAGGCAGTAGGCGCCGCATGCACATTTAAACAAAGCGCACCGTGGGCCAAAACATGATGGACGGGCAAGGCGAGGCAGCGTCGAACGTTCCAAAGAATGGCCACACTAAGCAGGGGCACGCATGAAGGCACCGCTCTACGTGTTGCTATGCGCCGCCACTCCACTTGCACTTTGCCCTACAGGGCTTCATCGCGCGCGTGCGCACTCATCTCGTGTTAACGTGGTTTGTACGTTTTGTGCTTTCACTGCATGTTTACATTGAAGCTACGGAGTGCACGAACCTCATTTCGCTTGCTGCAGCGGCCGCGTTTGCTAAGGGGAAGCACGCTGCTCAAACCTAAATAAGTAACTTCAACAGTTCGCGTTTGTTCTGCCTCTTCTTTACGTGCGTCCTTTGTGCTTGAGTAGCACGCTGCAAGTTTTGAGTTGCTTGCCTTTCTTTGTACGGTATTCAAATTTGTCGCTATTGCGTTTATTGCTTCGACATGGCGGCAAAACAATGCATACTAAATGCTCAACTAGCTCTGTGAATACACATTTCACTTTTGCATTATATCGATTTCTACTGCGGTAGGATCACCCATGTGTTTTCGTAGACAACTATCCCATAGGAAAAAATGATGAACAGCTGTGACTACAGTTACAAAACATGATAACTATAGTGCGTTGGCAAAATCAAGTGTGTTATTGTGCAAGTACGCAAAGCTATCACAGATATATAGTTGGATCTCAATCCGGAGAGGCGTCGGCCAGATGATTGAAGAGCGCTAATCAATCGCCTTAACGACTAAAGAAATACAGTCCCGCTCATGCCCTCGGCAATGCTCTCAGAAGGCAGGGTTACCGGCCGCCCTGCTCATGATGTTAGTCTAGAGTGCGCGCCAAGAGGTGCAGGCATTTGAAGAGGAAACGCTTCCACGTTTGAGAAAATTCTTAACTTGTATTGGACTTTAGGTGCATTGTTGTGTTGAATTCATGCAGCATGATAACGCGTTTACGCTTATTTTCCTTGTAACTTGTTTACGGCTAATTGCTCACAGGTGCATAACTGTCATCATTGAAAAAAATCAGATCCACAGCAAGAGCAAAGCAACTAGGTGATGCTACAAGAAATCAGATGCTATGAAAGGTGAAACTGATACCCTTATCATCTGACGAGCTACTAGCCTTCAGCATCTTCAACGTAATCTCATTGTTAGCCCAAGAAAACAAAAAGCTGTCTGTTGATCACTGTCAAGATGGGGCAAACGCGCCCGACAAAGTACGCAGACAAAAGCAGTTCTTGCCCGAACCACGCAGCCCCCCTCCACCTCACCCACGGGCATTCTGCACTACGGAAGGAATCTGGCGTATTTCGTGTATGCTTTAGCGACGACCGTCAGCTGCTCTCGCACCCACTCACACGCACGTATGACATATATACGACTCGTGGGGCAATGTTATCAGCTTGATGGACGTTTCACGGAACGTGACGGCGACTGCAGAAATGCGCCTGTAATGTGTAATTGATGTCTCAGTATAAAATTGACATTGTATGCAGCCAAACTGAGAAAATGAAGAAAAAAACGAACAGAGTACAGTGTTACTCTGCTTAAACTACCGGTTTAATTAAAATAATTATGCAATTACCAGCTATGTTTGGCAGCAGCATTAAAGTTGCACTACCTAGAGAATCACCTTATTTAACTGGCCATGAAAACCATGAAAAATTTTCAGAAAAACCGTATTTGAACCCATCACCATTGCCAAAATCTTGTTTCATAAATATTTTGATGAAAGTATAGGCTTTCGTTTTATTAGTGGTGCTGTAAAACATAGATTTCGTGGAAACAAGAACACGATTTGATGTCACTTGACAAAAAAATATTACCCTCTTTATCTACCTTCTCACAAAGTCATCTTTACTGAAAACATGTCTTTGAACCATGAATAATGCTTAAACCTAATGTCAATTGCACAAAAGCAAGTACTCTTGAAAGTCTCTGTGTCCACAAAATTATCACATTTTCTCGAGCATCATCCAAGGCTCAACTACTATGTACAATCTGCTGCACGTATCAGTGCCATTCGATGACAAGGACCTCAACTCGTCATTGCAAATGCAGAAACAGGTAACCCATTATTCAAACTAGACGGTTACTTTTGATGTCGGCAAGTAGGAGCAGGAGGAACTTTATTTCAAAGAGAGAGCCGACAGCAAAATTGTCTAAGTTGGGCAGCGTCTTCATTCCTACTTCAATGCATACTCTAGTTGCCCGACTGTGAGAGACTTCACACCACAACGACATAGTCGTGAGAAAACTTACTTTGCAGAGAAATCATCTATCCCAAATGAAGCATGAATTCTCATTACCATAGTGAGTGTGTTCCCACAGAGAAGCCCAAACGTCAACATTCAACCACCAAGGAACCAGTAACATTACTCGAGCATTTAGAGTGCCACAGTTCGCAGCCACATTCACGAGTTTCAAAGTGCCAATAGAAGATAGCTGCACCGAAATTCCTTATCAGCCTAATAAAAAAGATTAGAGACACCAAGACTAGTTTTCACCTACTCACAAAAATGAGTAATGTGTTCCAGATGAGTGTTGACACACCTTATATGAGAAATGAATCTATATGATAAACGAATACAATGAATCCAGCAGGGTGCTGTCAAAAGATACCACTTAAGGGGGTACATGGCTCTGAAAAACCAACTTTCATATAACCAAACAGATGTTGAAGATCAGTACAAATACTCAAAAAGTCTCCCTGACATCTCCATAAAGATTTTTCAGCACTATCTTCAGAATTTCTTATTAAAGTTTTACTTTTTGCATTTCTTTGCACTTTGCGATGCCTGTGGAGTTTCCAAAATGCACAGGAAGGCGACTTGCATATTTACTGCAAAGCTCAATGCAAGCTAGATATTATGACATTCCCACTTCCTTTAGTTGTTTATTCACAATGTGAAATTCACGCACTGTGTTTTTTATGCTACCTTCACATTCGGCACACTCTTAGGAAGAATGAATAGGCATGCCATGAAAATAGAGATAAACCACGAAAGCACAAATGCCATGACTTTGCAATCTAAGAAACATGACAAAGGTAGTAAAGTAAAAATAAGCTAACGGTAACAAAGAAACTGGCTGTGCCGGCTTGGCAGGCAGGCATAAAACCACTTCTGTAGAACTGTCTCTTGAAATTTCTCTTTTCCTCTACTCATCTCGAATACAACAGAATTGTAGTTTGTGATGTCCTTAGTGATGCATGGCCTCTTGGCATTCAATGCTTGCTCTGGTGCTCTTTTGACTCATTTTTTGCATATGGCATCCCTCCATGCACTTTTTGAACGGAATGCTTTTCAGGCTCCAACCCAAGTGACATACAAAATGCCCAATACACATGACGACTTCCAAAATTGTACTTGCAGACCGCCCCTTGACAGCTGTTTCAGCAACAATCAGTGAAGTGTTTTGCTCTTTCCGAAGAATCGATTAAATTGAACGTGCTCCCGAGAGGATTGTAGATTTTTTTTTTTTGTCTCGACGATTGCCGAGTAGCTGAGGGTCAGAAGGGCATTGATAGACTGGTAGCAATGCTGCCACAAAACATGTTCTGCGCTTTTATACTTGAATAGTGGTTGAGCTTTCACGTTTCGCAGTACAAGGCAGTGGCATGTTGCAAGCTTCCCGTTTGGGCCTTCAGGTGTCGCCCCCATCGAAGAGGCAATTAAAATGCAATCTCACCTTTTTGATAATTTTATTTGTAAGACTTGAGAATGGTATGCATAAAATCTGTTTATCATTTAATTTTAGGCCCTGCGAAGCACTAATAGTGCAAACACGTAGAACGTTGAAGAGTGACACACTTTAGGTGGCAGCGTGAACCAGAAAATAAACAGCCAGGCCGCACTGCTCGTGAAAGGCATGCGGATATGTTGATATCAAGTACAGAAAGTTTGCCGAATACTGTCAACGAGCTGTTGCGAAATCTTGAGCTACCAAAGTGCAGGAACGTTAGCGGTGTACCTTTACTTATACCAGCAAAAGTTTCGTGCAGTTGGATGTATATATCAGCCAACGCTGGACAGCTTTCGATCACCGGACATCTGCATAGGGCCTATGCGTAGTAAGTACCTTGTTTGCACATGAACGCTGATGCATGCGTATGGTTCACTGCTTTGTATGCTAAAACGTTATTTACGTGGCCTTCATGTTATGTGAACATTGATCGTTTGACTCGCAATAAAATGATTTATTGCTGAAAGTGTGTGTAATCAGCATTGTCATTTCGCTCAGCCTTATGCGGCATCACAACTTACTAAAGCAATTATGCATGATACT
This sequence comes from Rhipicephalus annulatus, assembly GCA_013436015.1. NCBI lineage: Eukaryota > Metazoa > Arthropoda > Arachnida > Ixodida > Ixodidae > Rhipicephalus > Rhipicephalus annulatus. The sequence continues at coordinate 571,773 of WOVY01010626.1, read as the reverse complement.
TGTGAGCTTTTGGAAGTAGTTTAATGCAATGTACTACATGAAAAAGAGAGAAGGCTGCTTCAGCGAGTGAGGAACAGCCATGACGCAGAAGCAGACTATGGCTGTATCGTCTGCTATGAGGAATACCGGCCGCCATTTCAAACGCCCTTGTGCTTTCGAAAACTATTTCATTTTATTTGCAGCTATAGATTATACAACCAATATTCTTAGTTGTTTTTGTTCGAGTCATTTGAGAGTAAAAGGTAATAGAAACGTCTTCAGTTTTAAGTAAAATTATAATTTTCCTATCTTTTTACAACTGCTGCCAGAATCAAGACGGCGATATCATGGCGTCCGACTTTCGTCTCCATCGGCCCTATGGGCATGTCACTTCCTTGATACCTGCACCAGCTCGGAATCCAGGAGGAAAGAATTCATAATAGAGCCCTTAAAATCTATCTAAATTATATAATGCTGCCACTATGGCCCCTCCTTTTCATATCATCAACCTTACTGTTTTCATAAAAAGCCATACCATAATAGTCAGTCTTTTTGAGGTCACGAGTTACGCCCCCTTCTCCTCTAATCGGTGAACTATTTTTTTTTTTCCGACACGAGTGCGTACAGAACTGCACCTATCCTTTTTTTATGACTTATGCGCTCTCTTTAAGCCAATGGAATAAAGCAGTACGTTTTCTCTTCAGAAAGGGTTAGTTATGTCCGACTGTCTTCATCCCAAGCAATAAATCTTTGATAATAAATGTTTGATCGAGGTCATTGCTTACCAGCAACCTTCAGAACAAAATTAATGTTGCCTATGTTTTCATTTGGCTTTTGAATTTATTTCATTTTATTTGACTAACTTAGGTCTCCTTCAGTACAACTTCATTTGGGCCTAGTTAGCACATATCTGAATTAAAATTACCAGCGCAAACACAGAACATGCCCTACAAAGAAAAGAAATGCCACACCCGGGCACTGTTTTTTTTGTGTGGGGCGTGTTCTGTGTTTGGGAAATGAAAGTTTGTGTGATCAGCATTAACATTTCACTCAGCCTGTATGCAGCATCGCAGCTTACTAAAGCAAGTGTGCAAGATACTTGTGAGGTTCTAGTAAGTAGTTTACTACAATGTACTACATGAAAGCAGGTACTTCAGTGGAAGCTGAAGCTGGTACTTCAGCGTCTGCGATGATAAATTTGATTTAGGCCTCCTTAGGTGGGAGCTTTGTCGAGCTGCATAAAAGCAGCTTTTCCTCTCGCTCCTCATAATCTGTGTTGCTCATGAAATAAGCATTTATCTACCTATCCTTCAAATCCTTAAAGCCTTCATCATTTTCTTTTGGCCCGAGGGTACGTCAATGGTATCTATTGGAAAGGACAACGCATTCAAGCACTAAGCTGTAGCAGACGTCAAGTAATATCCCTAGACAAATGTTAGATGCATGAGCAAGTATCAGCCACATCCATATGTGGACAATCATTGGCTGATTAACATCTGTTCTAGGAACAATCACACCACTGCTGACTGATGCAAAAACAAGCCTAAAAGCTGCAGGTGATTTTAATTAGTTTTGCACAAAGAAGCTCACATTTTATATATACTTTTTTGCACAGTGTGCTGGCGCCTTCTCTCGTGGCTTTTTTTTATCATCTTGCATGCTGCAATGGTTTCCGCACCTCTCATTACTTGCATGAGCTTGCAGTCTGTTCATGCAAGTGAGCTTTCTTTGAGCTGGTACTTCAGTGGACGATTAATCCTTCTGAAAATGATTCTTGCTTGGCAGATTCCCAGGAACTTCGGTTCTCATATTGCTGAGGTTTTTACTCGCCAGAACTTAAAGGTTGTGGAACAGCCCCAGCCAACTGCGAGAAAAGAAACCGAGTCCTATTTAATAATTTAAAATCACAAACCAGTGTAGCAGCTAAAATGTGACAAAATATATAAATGTGATAGGCAAGCTTCTGTACTACAAATCAAGAACTAGGTGGTTCATGCATTTTCTAGAGATGCCACATAAATAATACTCAGCAGAAAGATAACCACTGATACTTTGTCCATTCAAACATGACTACAAAAAAGTCACACTTACATGAAAATGCCATAAGTTCTGTTATTAGTATTGTCATATCTCAAATTATTTATGGGTATCTAATATTCCCCTTGTGATAGTGGCAAAAACAAAATAACTTTGTTATATATGTATACATTCTACAATGTTAAACTCTACAGCCAAGTTGTTAAACTAAGGTGCTAGTCAAGCGTAACAGCTAGAAAAGTAGTCACAGTTTGGAATGTGCAACTGCCAGAGCTACTGCAAGACACGCATTGCACTTTCAGTTTCTTTAGTGGAATTACGAATCAAGGGAACAGTTGACAGAGATTACAAGTTTTTGGGTATCTAGAAATACTTGAGTTCCCTGTAAAAGGCTACAATGAACTCTCCTTGCCTTCAATTTGTTCCTGTTGCTGAGCTGCGCGGACAGCATCAAACACTGTTGGGAAGAACCCATCCGAGCCAAAAACATTGATGACTTCTGCCCGGCACAGCAGATTAAAAACTGAATCTGAAATCAAACGCATAGATCAAAGGGAGTTTGTCACAATGCCATTAAAGCACTCTAAAGTATGAATCACAAATAATGCACTGCAGTGTTCAAGTGACTACAGAAATCAACACAAGCATTTTAATTCTCAAGCAGCACTATTTTAAATTATCGTGAGGTTGCTATAAAAAAGCCGAAATTTGTGTACTGCTAAAATACCCAAAAGAGCAAGTTTTTCTTTAAGAACAAGATTTTCTTGAACACACTATATTACGATAGTTTGAAAGCATCAGGTGAGTGATCATCTGTTACGCAAGTGAACAGTTTTTAATGTTTGTCCATCTGGTAGGACTTACATTAATAAGGAATTATTTAACACTAACACTTATGCACTTCAGAATGGTACAAAGATTAAAACGGTAGAGTGTAGCCTACATATAAGAGGATATCTACGTTTACGTAACTGGCACTTACTGGAACAAGCAGCAATAAACAGTCTCACATTGATGGAGTCGTACTGAGCTTTCAGCTGGAATGAGAAGGGGTAAAACATAATTTATCTAAAATGAATAAAGACATAGCAATGTATTAAGCAATATCAAATTCTTCTTCAATATATCATTGTGAACAGGAACATTGTTAATTTCACATCCAGTTTCTTTTGCTACACAAATAATTGCCTGTTTACAAGCATCAGCAGCATGATTTACAGCAAACGGCTGAGAATCCTGAGCTGAGAAACAGCTGAGCCGCTACAATGTCACAAATGCCAGCTACGAATATTGTGCAATAAAAAACTATTTTCAAAGCTTATTTGAGTGTCTGATTCACATCAATAAGTATATGTATTTTATGTGTCCAGTTTAGGGCCATTGTTTCTTAGTTTAATGTAGCACCCAGACTGCATTCTCTGCCAGATTTTTCCTACATGCTGGATAAATCATATCTACTAACATTGGCACCATCTATTGAATTCACATAAAGGGAAATGATAACACTTCATCAATAAGCAAAATCATTTGCAGTTTCATTTGTCTAAGGTGCACATCTTTGTTGCTTCAACCCTACAGTGGAATGCCCATTCATAGCATCACTACAGAACACACTTTTCAAATTATGTACACTCGATTCCGGATATATCAAACTCGAAGAGGATTGCAAAACAGTTCGATATATCGATAATTAAAAATATGAAATATGCCTATTTAAGGCCTAAATAGCAGCATTTCGGGCCTCTGAAATCATTACAAGTCTTAACATAACGATTCACTCACAGCATAATGGAGATCAAGATGTGAACTACAAGTTACCGCACTTTATATCACATAAAAAATAGTCCGTAAACTTGTTTTTCTTCTTGCGCCCTGTCAAGTTCCAGTCATCCTCAATATTATTGAAGCTTTTCAAATAATTGAATTCAGCCCCTACAGCCACTACAGCATTGATTGACGCAGAATGCTGATGCAAGATTTATAGCGCCGTGTCACACACTTTGGGTGAGGCCCCGCCGATCTAACATCAATGTGCGGCAGACTCACAGGCTTCCACTTTACGCATTGGCCTGCGACGCCTGAAAGGCCTCGAAGTGGCACATCTCAAATTTATTTGCAGGTCGGTCGACCTGTGCGGGGTTGCACGTGTGGTGATGTATGAGCCTGACTGATGTACTCATAGAGCACACGGACATTTCATTAAACACAAACAAGCATTTTATTAAAACAAGGGCAATAAGCAGAAGATTACAAAAAAAAAATAACAGAGGAAGAATACTGATATGTGATGAAAGAGAACGGCTAGAAAACAAATTATGCTCTAAAAGAAGACATTACCAACAAAAGACAAATACACGGAATGTTGATAAAATAACAAGATGGAAATCAAAAAGAGATACAAAAAATTGATAACGAAAGAACCGTGCTCGTGCTTCGGAATTTATACGTGCAACGCAGCGCACACAACTGCAATTATTGAAAAGCTGGTTATAATAAACTAACAGTTTTAAAAAAAAGTCACAATAGAAAGTTTCATACAGACCAAGACAGCTCTTGGTACACGTAGGGGAGTTGATGGGTCTTTTGAAAAACACTTAGTCCGTGCTTTAAGACTTGCAGATCGCGCCTAAAACATACTGGTGCACTCGTAAGTGCCGTACAACAAACCGGATGAGCAAGATGCAATAAAACCATCTTTTCATCACTTTCATGCAAAAATAGATCAGACCTTGTTAGAACACAGCCAAATATTGATCAATGTGTGCTAGGAAAAATTCACTTTCTCAGCATCACGAGTAGCGCAGCGTTTAACATACCGGATGTCTCGGGTGCACCGGTCCTATACGTTTGCAGGATAAATTCAAAGGGATTTCCTAACTTTTCAATATAGCCAATAATTCAATAAATCTGAGTTTTATATATCAGTGATCGACTGTATTGAGTAGCAAAAGCAAATTTCAGTATTTTTCCTTACAGAAAACTTGTATTTTTTTTAATGACCTCTTTTCAACTGCTATAGTTGGCCAGGTTGCATGATCACAGCATGTCTTTTATGTAAACTTATTAGAGCTACAGATGAATACAAGAAACAAAACACACTATGTTCCACAGATGCTTGGACGGATGTACAGATAAACGCACGGATGGACAGACAGACGGACAGACGCATGAATGAATGCATGAACGGACGGACAGATAAACAGACGCACGGATGGATGCACGGACGGTCGCATAGATGGATGGACACACAGACGGACGGAAGCAAGAACAAACGGACAGCCAGGAGCATGGACGGACTGACGGACGCTTCGCCCCGCTCATCATGATTCCCTCCGTGCATATGCAGTGATTTTTTTTTTAATAGGTAGCTTGTGACCCTCTTATTACGGCTGGAAACCTCGTTTGTACGAGTCATATAGTTAATATGCTGACTCTAGAGAAAAAGCTCCCTATAGGACCCGTGCATTAAAAACCTATAACCACTCGGGTTCTGCTATGATGGAACGGTACTCAGCTTTCGGGTGACGTTCACTCGCACTCGCCACAGCTTGCTGCTGTATTTCCTGGTAATTTTTCTGTTTCGTGGATCTCTCTTACTTCGCAGGAAGAGACTGTCGCATAAAGTCGAGTTTTTGGCAAATATAAACAAAAAACAGGACGACGAGGCACTATATACGACTCACTCAGCACGCAGCACCGCTGCGCCAGTTACGCTTTCAAGTTACAAGGATGGTGGCACCATTTACTAAATAAAACTACAAACACTTTATTCCACCAGCAGTGAATTGCATAAATGGCCATATATTTCCTAAAAGTAGCTGGTATAAATCTCATGCGATTTTAGTTCGTTTGTAACAAGTGAGAACGCTTGTTTATGATTTCTACTGCTAAAACTTCAATGTTTTACACGCCTAAATTTACTGCTTCTTTAAAGTATTTTGATGGCAACATTGACAACATTCCAAGACGTCATTGCTTTGGTGGTTATAACTTTTCCAGCCCAGCTTTTTCTCTAGAGTCAGTTGTATTAAGTTTATGAGACGAGTGGGTAACGCTTATTTATTTAGAGACGTTTTTAGAGCGCACAATCGCAGTTTCCATTTCAAAAACACCAAGCTGGGTAGAAGCAGTTCCTGTAGCAAGGTAAATACAGCTGGCCCCGTGACTACACAAAACTATGACATGGTTGTGTGCACGATAGCATGCAAGAGTGAGCGCTGCACAGACAGCCAGCACAGCCAACAAACAAAGCCGCAGGCACGAAGGAAGAAATCGTAGGTAGTGCAAGGGGCGTGCCATCAACCAGCCAACACAAATTCGTGGTGTAGGTTTGTTTACACTCCTGCCGCATTGATGTCGGTGTTGCAAGGGGTCCGCATCTCTTTCAGTGTGACGGCACACACTTTAAAATTGATTTTAAATATGTTCTAAGCTATATTTGCCCTTAACGTTTCACAGACGTGTATGTCTCTAGATAGTCTATTTTTACTAAATATCTCGCCCTCAAAATTTTGTGTCAGTGCTCCTTTAACAATGCTCCATGCATCCTCACCTGCTTGAGCAAACCAATACTTGTGCCATCCACAAAGGAGACACGTGAGAAGTCCAGGATGATGTGGGATGGTACGACTGACGTATCAGTTGCACTGCCATTGGGTCTAAGCGTACTCTCATCAGTTGCTGAACTGTGGTCGAAAGGTATCTTCCGCTCACTACTAGACACTGGAATGTCCTGAAATACAAATGCAATGCAGCAAAGAATAAGAGCACGCAGGTACAAAGACTTTACTAAGACCACGCACAATACCCCTGAACGACAGTTTGATTGTTTTCAGGTGATTAGAGATGTTAAGCTTCACCAAATGCCTCTGCTGTTTCTAAAAGGCAATATGAGGGCTTCAGCACAGAATGATACACCACGACCAGCATCAAAACATTTTCCCTAACATGAAAACATGACAACTTTTATCTAATTATGCGAGAGTCCTAGTTCCAAAACATTTTACATCTGCCTGTGCTTTAGGTAGACCGAAGTAGTAGTGAGTTTTACAACTGTATGAGTATTAAAATGTTTCTATACAAACAATCTCGGTGATACGTATGAACCTTATGGCAGGTTGAAAATATTCGTATCAATACAAAATTTTAACTCACCAAAAATCTATATACACAAAAAACATTTACTGCCACAAAAAAGAACTCGTGTACGTCTTTTTGCGATACTCATGAAGAAATTATAGAGAGTTCTAGAATAGTGTATGCACAAAGTTTTGCGTTAACGTTTGTTGTCACTTCGAACATGTTTGCTATCCTACTGCAGTTCCACGTTAAGTGGATTGAAATAGCGTGCGTACACAACGAACACTGTCTTTGCAAGCCCTATTCTAAAGCTGCGCAGTTCTAGAATAGCGAACACAAAGAATGCGCCCATTACGGTCCCCCACTATTTTCAACACTGGGTTACTGCAATAGTATAATATAATGACGCACTCGCAGTGATGACAAACGCTAACGCAAAACTCTGCGTATACTTTTCTAAAACTCCCTACCACCTAATAAGCAACCGTTCCGTTGGCTGCCATGAACATATGCACCAAAGCATCACTTGAGGCAAACTAAAAACTAAGAGGCAAAGTCTGCTCCACTATGGACGTGAGCAAATGACAGGAACGCCGAAATGCTTAGTGCTTTTTGACAACATTATCACCTTTAATCTCTCGCTCTGCTAGCCGTGCACTTTCACAGCTGCATGGTCATGCTGATAGTGGACAAAGTTTCGTGCACAGCACCTGCGGTAAATGGTAGCTCTGTTTTCAACCCGTGTGCACTGGCCAAAAACAAAATGTGAAAAAGAAAGCATTTCTGCATAGTGGACTACGTTCAGGGTACAGGGGTTGCCAAAATTTCTTATGTGCATTCATAGAAAACAAGTGTAAATTTGAGGGCTCATTTTCTTTGTTGAACACAATATAGGCTGTGGGTAATATGACAGGAGCGAAGGCAGACGCCACAAAGCGCCTTTACCACCTGGGCCCCAGCAGAAGGCCCAATGCCGGAGGAGTAAACTGATGGGAGCGCGAGCCTGAAGCGTGGAATCGCTACCCCGTCAAGCTCTGCAGATGGTGATGACCTTCTAGCGATCTGGAACGAAGCAGCTTTTGAACAATGCAGACGGAGCTGCCTGGGATGTGTGCCCTGCTCTGCAATTCTTCACGGAAGCGCTCCTTTCTTTTTAAATGATGGTGCTGCCGTCACTGTTCGACTGCCGCTATGCTGACTGGCAACCTGGCACATCGGCACTCGTCACACTACATACACTGCCGCCCCTGCATACCGCCTTGGGATCCTGCGCCGGCATGGCCGCTGGACGCTCACGTCTCATACTTCTTCAGGTTGGTTTTTCCTATCGCCTTGTTAATGGTAAACCATTTCGAAAATTGGCGCTAGATCCCAATTTGGTCTTGAATTTCTGAACGCGCATTTTTATCGTAAGAATCAAGTGCTTTAAAGTATGCAATATCTGTGAAAACTACTGCAGCTTGCAGGGGATGTAGAACAAAACCCAGACCCTCTGACTCCTGAGCAAGAAATTCTATTTTTACTGCTGCTATGGTGATTCTTTCAGTGCTACAAAAAGACGGAAATTCTCGGGGAACTTCGTTCCGTAGCGTCATGGCAAGAAGCGCTTGAGCAAAATTTTTTGCAGATAGAGGGCAAATTGAGTGCCTTTGAGAACAAATTGTTATCGGTGCTTCGACTAAAACATGAAGTGAGGCAGTTAACCATGCAGACCAACAATCTTGCTGCCAGTTTTTCAAAGCTGCAGGAATTGGAAGATGATATGAAAAATAGATCTCGAAAATACAACTTTATCTTTTTTGGCCTTCAAGATGCAGCCGGTGAAACCTGGCAAGATTTGGAGACCAAGGTGCTTGCTTTTTGCAAGGAAAAATTGAAAGTATCAATTTCATCTGATTCTGCTGAGAGGGCTGACAAGCTCAGTCGCTTAACGACAAAAAATAGGCCTATTATACATAGCTCAGTTTCTTTCGTTTACGGAAAAGCAGCGCGTTTTGTCAGCTACTTTGCAGCTTAAGGGTACAAGCTTTGCTATTAGCGAGGACTATAGGAACGAATTTCGACTAGAGAGGCGAAAATTAATTCAGTAGGCTAAGAGTAAGGGAGGCAACTTCAGGCTATATTATAACAAACTTAATATTGGAAAAGAAACTTTTGTTTATAATGCTGAGACCGACAGCATGAATAAAATGAAGCTATAGCAATTAAAGAAGGCCCCCCTAACTTCTAGACATCCATCCAGCCCAGATTACATCGTTTGTCATAGTTTACATCGTTTACATCGTTTTCATCATTTACATCGTTTTACATCGTTTACATCGTTTGTCATAGTTTACATTCACGATTACATCGTGAATTGTCATAGTTTAAAAACGAAATAATTGAGCTTGGAGCCCTCATAGAAATGGCAAAGCCTCATGTAGTACTTGGGTCTGAATCTTGGTTAGACCACACAATAAATGACAATGAAATTTTTCCAACTAGCTACACTGTCTACAGAAGGGACAGGAACGTGCATGGGGGAAGTATTTTCGTTCTGATTCACAATACCATATCTAGTTCACTCATTGACGTTGAAGCTGACTCAACCAAAATTGTTTGCTGCAAAGTAATCTTTAACAATGGCTCGTCCATAGCTTTCGTTTCCTTCTACAAACCACCCAGCTCCAGAACCTTCCAGCCCCTTTTTAGTTGAAGCAATGTGCTGCTAAAATTACAAGTTACCTGCGTTGTTTTGGCAGGTGATTTTAATCTGCCATATGTGACATCGTGACACCTTACCCTAGCGTTGGGCAATTCATTCTTCCTTTACATGAGCTTCCCGCGAAATGATAAATGCTTACTCGTTGTTTCAGTTTGTACAAAAACCAATGCGGGTTATGGCTAGCAGTGCAAGTGTACTTGATTAATTTTTTTTTTGCATTGTACTTTATCTTGTGTCTTCTGTCACCTCCATTCCTGGTATTAGCAATCATGATGCTGTCGTCGCTAAGATGTCCTGCATCACTAAGAATCATCGCGCTGCGCAGCTTTGCAAGGTCTTTTTTTATGAAAAAGGCAATTACACGTCATTATCATGTGAACTAGACACTTTTTTGCCGCAGTTCGTAGCTAGCATTTCATGCCTAGAAACAAATCAATTATGAGATCTTTTTAAAACTAAAATATTGTCCTTAACAAAAACATACATCTCCTCGCGTCTCATTACTTTCCAGCACCAAAGCAATAAACCGTGAATTACCAAAGAAATCCATACGATGATAAACAGAAAAAATAGAGTCTTTCATAAGCACTGCCACTCCCCGAATCCTACATTGTACGTAAAGATGAAAGAAATGAGCAAAACAATCCCGAGGTTGATGCGTAGTGCACACAAGTTCCTTTGCACTCTTGGAGACAAAGTTAAAACTAATCCAAAGGAAATGTGGAAATATGTCAAGAGCAAAAGGAACTCCTGTGATGCTATCCCTGTTTTCATGGATGAAAAAATCTACGGCTCGGATATCATAGGGAAAACAGTGGTCTTCAGTCCTTATTTTCATTCCAATTCAGCCGACTTATTTTCATTCCGACAGCCAAAAGGCATGGTCCCTAATTCGCATGACGTCAGAGAGCACACAGAGATGAGGGAAATTGAGCTATCTGAAGATGGTATTGCATTACTGCTACGAACGATTAACACCCACTTAGCTACTGGTCCTGGCTCTATTTCAAATTACGTTATAAAAATTGTGCATTATCTGTCACCCCTTTCCTAACACTGTTATTTAATATATCCATTCAAGTAGATGCTCCACCTTCAGACTGGAAAACTGCAAATATTATTACAATTCACAAAAATGGTTTAAAAACAATAATATGCAACTATAGGCCAATTTCACTCACAAGCATTGCTTGCAAAACATTAGAACATGTATTTATACGAATTTAATGGCACACCTTCAAGAAAATTGCTTCATTGCAACGCAATATGGCTTCAGGGCTGGTTTTTCTTGTAACACTCAGCTAATAGAATTCTGTCATGACCATTGCAGCGTTTAATAACTCTGGTTTGCAGGTTGACTGCATTTTTTTGGACTTTCGAAAAGCATTTGATACCGTATCTTATACCCTGTTGCTACAAAAGTTGACCAGTCTCAATTTGCTGAATACCCTCCAGAAGTGGTTAGAAGCGTACCTGCTAGATAGAAACCAACAAGTAATACTAGGAGGTGTTCGCTCTTCTAATGTTTCAGTTTTATCAGGTGTGCCATAGGGGTCCATTTTAGGGCCTCTGCTTTTTCTAATATACATAAATGATCTAACTGAACTTGCCGTGTGAGGCTATATGCATATGATTGCTGTATATATACCGTGAAATTTCGGGTCAGACAGTGAACAGCTACAAAATAATCTCAACACAGTCATGTCTTGGTGTTCAACTAGGGACATGACACTCAACTTGTCCAAATGCAACCTCTTAAGATTTACGAACTTCTAATAACATCCCCTATAGTACTTTTCTTGGCATCATTGTCTGTTTGTTCTCATTAATTTTGTGCATTTGTGTAACATGGTGCGACATGTACTCGCTCTGGTTTAAGAAATGGCTTGCTAAGATATGACAAACTTGCTAAGATATATACGTTCAGACACACCTACACAGGAGAATAGAACACAAACATTTCAAGCTTAACATTTAACTGTCGGAGATCGATCAACCCGATATCTGTGCGTCTGTCCGTCCGCTTACATCTGGGTGCTCTCCTGATCACCCTTAACTAGGAATGAACCAAAATTAGTATGAGAGTGAAAGATGGTTTGATTAATATGACGCACTGGCCAAGACATAAACAATGTCACAATGCTGCCGGGTACTCATCAAACAATTTCCGCCAGATAGTGACACATACTCGTGCCACTGATATGTGGGTATGTGCCACAGGTGATTGCAGGTATGTGCTACAGGTCTTTGGATTACACACATGGGTAATTTTAAAGTGTGCGCATTAAGAAAAAGCTAACATCGGCAGCATCAACCCCAAGATTTAAAAGAATAAAAGTCAGGGTCCAGGCAGAAATCGAACTCCAGCATTCCGCGTGGCAATCAAGTATTCTATCACAAAGCCACCCCAAGTCTTGAAAATACTTTTCGAAAGGACACTAACGTTCATAAAACGCCAGTTGTGGTTGCAACTCTGGCTATCGAATTTTATAAGCTTTACATATGTGCTATGATACAGCCATCACATTGGGCTAACATTGATTGTCGTTACGTGTATCCGCTGAAGGTGATTTATGTAGCAGCATCCAAAGTTACCATCCTAGCGAGCACAAGTGCTTCATATCAGCATATCGCTTATGGTGTTGCTCATGTTCCTGTTGGCATTGGTACGCAAGTGCAAACAACTAATTATATAAAGATCTCCAACTGTGCAACATATGTAAGCGCATGCAATGCTTCCACATATATTAACTGTGCAACATATATAAGTGCATGCAATGCTTCCACATATATTAATTGATGATGTGTCACCCAGTAAAAAAAAATTACAAGACGGTCACCTTCGCTTCGCATAACATCGATACCCAAGGTACGCAAGATTTATTGAATTTTTGGAAGCTACAAAAATAGAAGTGGTATTTGTAATATACAAAGATGTTTCAATGACTAGAACTTCTGCCTACCTACCCTGGTAACATTCCCAAGGTTGCTCACTGAAGACTCCAGAGCTCCTTTCCGGGCCTTCAACACATCCCTACCAACAAAGATACGGAAAAAAAAGGTACATATGTCACAATTGGGTCTGCTACAATGAACGCTGGGCTGTGGCCCCTTACACATCAAGGAAGCATTGGGTTCAACCTGTAGACTAACTCAGAGGGAAAAAAAAGATTCAGCTTTTCCGCATAAGTGTGTCAATAACATCCGTGGACACACCTTGCCAATAAGAAAAACACCTCACATCTCATGAGAAGACGTTTGGTATTTGATAAAAGACACGAAAAAAAAAAGAGACCAGTGGCAATGTAATCATCAAGTTTCAGCTCCAGATTGTCATGACATGATAAATGTTGATGGGGTCTCGTACGACTCTTTGTCAATAAAGAGAGATTCATTCATTTTGTTTTAGACCAATAACAAACTAAATTTGCAAGTTTTAAGAAGTTCTGCTAGGCCTGTACGGCCAAAACTTAAAAAAGTTATCGTTGATCCTAATTTCATCAGGATTGATATCACACAAAAGTGAAACGTGTTTTCAGATAGTAATACAATAATTATATGCTAAGTTTTACATCACAAAACTACAACATGATTATGAGATACGCCGTAGTGAAGGGCACCGAAAATATTGAACATCTGGTGTTCGTTAATGTGCACTGCCGTCACACAGTAAACAGGCCTTCATCAAAATGCGACTGCCGCAGCCGGCATCGAACCCTCTACCTTTGGGTCAGTAGCCAAGCATCCTAACCTCAGTCGATCAGTATCCACCGAGGCAGAGATTTTTGGTATAGTGGTTCAATAAGTATTGTACCTCAGCAAAAGGATGCAACAACCCTTTTTGATAGCCAAAGTAATTCACATAAGACTTGGCTCACATTCTGCTGCAGCAAAAAGCTCACAACTTACACATCTAGGCTCGCCATCTTGCAAGTCTTCTGAACGTGTGGCATCCTAGGGGCTTTCGTGTAAGCGTTCAAAGAACAGAGGTGTTAACGTAACAAAATGTAACAAGCGTGCAAGGGGAAGCAAGCAACCAATAGGCAAGCTGAGGGGATTCGGAAATGTTTTCAGTGCATGAAGAAATATAGAACTGTTACAGCTGAACATCATACAAACAGGCATTATTTTTTAAAGTTTAAAATTGATGAGGGCGATGACTTTAACAATTTATTAGTGGTAATGTCTTGTATGGATGCTAAGCAGTTTCGCATTATGACAAGTCGTTCGGTGGTTGGGAGCCAGCTGCGATTTTCACAATATATATGTGTGGGATTGGGGTAAGCCAGACACAAAGCAGGCTAATTCGATTCTCCAGCTTCAGCACTTATGTTTCATTCCAAGTCAAGCTGGACGAAGACCATTTTGTATCTGTTCTATAGAACAGAATGAGGCCTTTGTCCATTTTATGTCCATTCTGTATCAAAATGATTGACAGCACTGCCGTTTCCGGTCACTATTCACACATATGACCAACAGACAAGCTTCAACAAGTATTTTGCACCTTTGTGTCATCTTCTCATGACACTTCTTTCACTTACAAAAAACCTCTCTGCTAATGTATTGCTTTGCACAGGTACAAGCTATCTGGTCCAGCTCAGTAGCCTTTGGTAGTGTGTTGAGTTGCAATGTGCTCAACTTTGCAAATGTCTAAAACAGATATTGCAGTATATGCAGCAAATGCACAATGACATTCTGCTTTCCAGTGGCCTGTCTCTTCCATAAAATAAAGTATTAACACAGCAGACTCGCAATAATTATAACTTTAATAATTCATACCTTTGGTTAATTCAAACAAAATTCAATTCTTCGATTGGCTCTCTATTCTCTCAATGTATTTAAAAGCCTCTTGATTCAAACTCCATCGTTCGGATAATTCATATTTTTTGCATTTCTATACCAAAAAATATCTGCTGCTTTCCCACTACTATTCAAAAATTTGCATGCTCATATTATCCTAACAGTCTAAAAATGAAAAATAAGTGCCTCAGGCCTTCCAAGGCAAAAGGCTTTGCTAGTAAACAAATTCTTAAAACGAAGCACACGCATGGTAAACTGCTATGGTTCTCAACTGGCATAGAGAGCTTTGTACTGAGGGCACATAGAGCAAATAAGCAGTTGGCCATTCACAATTTCTTTAAAAGGTCTGATCAGCAGTAAATGGTCGACAAACTTGTGAATTTCATACCTCTGCTTTCTGTCCATTGCGTGCAGTTAGGTGTTGCAATTGCGTAAAAAAAATTTTAATTTGATACAATCAATGCCTAATCATATTATGAGATGTCACCTCACCACAGTCATATATCTGAGAACTTTTGATAATTCAAACTCCTTGATAATTCAAACAAAATTCAGAGGTGTCTTCAAGTTTGAATTAATGAGAGTCGACTGTCCTATGTTAATGTGGACATTGCACCCAGGATACAGCCAGAGATATTAGGGTCAGCAGTTAAACCCTGTAACCACTGTACGACGAGGCGGATGGTCGCTTGACCAAGGTGTCCAGTTTCAATAGATGTGCCCATTGACGCAGCTGGTTTTCTGTGGTGCCTTGTGCAGTAGTATTGCTATCCGGCTCCACCGTGAAAAAAAAAGCACAAGATGGTGTGTAGACACTAATGGTGCATGTTGAGCTGGACTCTGTAGGCAACAAGGCATCACTATGGCATCGC
This sequence comes from Rhipicephalus annulatus, assembly GCA_013436015.1. Classification (NCBI taxonomy): domain Eukaryota; kingdom Metazoa; phylum Arthropoda; class Arachnida; order Ixodida; family Ixodidae; genus Rhipicephalus; species Rhipicephalus annulatus. Next base: position 556,302 of record WOVY01010626.1, on the reverse strand, counting down.
AGGCCAATCTAGTGCGAAGGAGTAGCCATGTGTAGAAACAGCGTGGTCACTGAAGCAGAAGAGCACCACAATATCAGAGCCTCCTACTTGCTGATGCAACCAAAGTGCTCACTGTCAGCACTCGTGCGATCATGCAGTACTTCACTTTACCACTCCTAGATGGCGGCATCTCTGCCGGCCATAGCCGAGCTAAAAAGCAGACATGGCATGCAAATAACACAAGAGGCATAGACTACAGGGTGAATAAAGAAAGTATTTCACTTTGGTCCACTTCGGCAAGTTCTTTAGAAAATGTTGCTCCACACCAGTAAGTCCTTAGTCAGTCTTCTTTTTAAAACAATATATGCGATCATTGAAATAAAATGGTAAATGAAGGGTTCGACATTGTTGTCTATTTGACATGTTTACTGGAGGGTTCTTTCTGTTTCCGAAGCCTCGTGTAATGGTACGATATTTGCACGCATTCTGCCAGACCTGCTCTCAAAGCAACACAAAACTTTACTTATTCGATTAGGGTCAAGAAAAAAGGTTCCATGCCAGGCCATGGTGGCTGCATTTCGATGGGGTAAAATTGCAAAAACACCCGTGAACTTAAGTTCAGATGCACGTTAAAGAACACCTCGTGGTCTAAGTTAACCTGAATCTCTCACTACAGCTTGTGTAACATTCATATCGTGGTTTTGGCACATAGAACTACAGAATTCAGTTCCACTTTGTCACCTGTTTATGTATTTTCTTGAGCTTGCAATGACAGCATAACTGCGCTTGCAATTTGAGGTGACGAATTCTCTTCGGGGTTGTACAAAGAGGATAATAGCGGCCACCAATGACCCTGCCCACAGATTGATCATGTTGAATGCCACTTGATAATAATATTAATAATAATAATAATTTATTTGCCATCTTTGTGAAATACAGATAGGGGGATTGTATAAACAAAAGGGTCTCCGGATGGCTTGACTAGCCTACAACCCTTTGTATTTGGCAGTGAGGCTATATTACATACACACACACACACACACATACATATATATTAGCACCACTGTCACATGTGAGTGGCAATATGTATATATAAATATATATATATACATATATATAACGCCGCGTGCATACCTGAATTTAGCGGCGAGATAGCGACGACAACGAAGAACGCGGATTTGCTCGAGAGGCGCAGCGCAGGCGAGTGTAGGACGACAATCTTAGCGGCCTTCTCTGAGAGCGTCTCTACAAGTCCCACTGTCCGTGTTTTTAAATAAACCCCCTGTAATTTATAACCCGCGACACTGGTGGAGGTGCTGGGTACTACCTCCTCATGATCAGCACCCCTGTGAGAAGCCCCGAGTCCAGCCCTACGAGACAGCTACGCGTGGAGACGCCTGTGCACCGCTCAAGCCGTCGTCTTCAAGGTCTTGAACCAGAATTTGGCCTTTTAAAGGGAGCAACACTTTCGACAACCACCCCTACTCAAAAAATGGCAAGGAGTCCTGCACAGGTGACGGTCCAGAATATGCGCATTCCTGAACCATTTCATGGCCGGCCGAACGAAGATGCGCAAGACTGGCTTGAGCAGTTTGAACGGGTAGCTAAATCGAACTACTCGAGTCTCGATGGAAAGCTCTTCCACGTATACTTCGCCCATGAAGACGGCGTGAAGACGTGGTTTATAAACCGGGAGGCAACATTGACGACATGGGAGGAGTTTTGTCGTCGGTTTCTTGACAACTTCGGTAACGCAGACCGACGCGAAAACGCACAACGCCTTCTTGAAGGACGCACCTAACAGCTGCATGAAAGCATCGCCATGTTTGCTGAGGATATGGTGCGCCTGTGCCGCCGCGCGGACCCCAACATGCCCGAGGCTCGAAAGCTAAGCTATCTCATGAGGGGCGTCGAAGAGCAGCTATTTCTTGGTCTTGTGCGCAATCCGCCGACAACAGTGGACGAGTTCACCAGGGAGGCCACCGTAATAGAGCGTGCGCTGCAGCAACAGTACCGACAGTCTGATCGCCCGGCCACCGGTGCAGCTGCAGGCGCCGCCGCACTTACCGCAAACAACAAGTTTTCTCTACGCCACCTGATTAGACAGATCGTGCGTGAGGAGATCGCGAAGGAGAACGCAAAATACACATTGCAGTCACAGGCGCCCCCGCAGCAGGAGTCCACGGTAGCCTCCGTCGCTGAAGTCTTTCACCATGAACTTCGACAAGCATTTGCCTCTCCTCAGCAATATTCCGCTCCACCGCACCATCCAAACTCGTGTACCTATGCAGACGCTGTGCGTCGTCCATTAGCTCCAGAAGTATCCTACCAGCCAAACGGATACAACTATGCAGACGCTGTTCGTCGAACCACACCCATGCCAGCGCCGCAGTACCTCGAACCATATCCTGTGGCAGCCTGGGCTCAGCAGGATTCTGTCAGGCGACCCTATATGCGGAAGACCGACATATGGCGCACTGCGGATCGCCGACCACTCTGCTACAACTGTGGAGAGCCAGGGCACATTTACCGTTTTTGCCCACATTGCCAAGCTGAATACCGCGGTAGTGCACCTACAGCTACGCGCCGACAGTTCGACGAAAGCCGTGCCCCCATCGACGACGACCAGGCTGGCAGGCGGGAAGGCTCTTCTACCTTCCGGACGCGCTCACCATCCCCAGCTCGCTCTGGTTCACCAAGCCCCCGTAGTTTTGCTGACACCGTCAGAGGTCGGTCTCCCAGCCCACGGCGGGGAAACTGAAAGCAGCGACCTCTGGGGGGAAGGTTGCAAGCCGTCGAATTGCCGAAAATCCCCCGCTGCTGCCGAAACACGTGAGAGACAACGATGAAGACTCCGCCGAGAAAACTGTGACTGCCGACCTCGCTGTGACTATTGACAGCGTTGAAGTGACGGCCTCAGTCGATACGGGTGCAGACTTCTCCATAATGAGTGAACGATTGGCAGACGAACTCAAGAAAGTCAGGATGGAATGAACGGGTCCTTATATCCGAAATGCTGGAGGCCAGATAATGACTACCACGGAAAAATGTACAGCAAGACTCACGATTGAGAATGTGGCTTTTGTAGCCATATTTCTGATCTTACCGGAGTGATGCAAACCTATGATACTGGGAATGGACTTCTTAAGAGAGTACGGTGCTGTGGTCAACATACGCAATGGTGTGATCACATTCGCCGCTGACAAGTCTGTGACCCATGATCCAGACCAAGAACCCAGGGTGTTACGTGTGGTTGACGACGACGTTTGCGTGCCACCACTGTCATGTAGTCTTGTTTCCGTGTGTTGCGCCGTGCACTGTAATGAAGACGCCATAGCCGAACGCATCACTGCCCTTCTTTTTTGCCAAGGCATCCCCATCGCTCGCGGCATCGTCAGCTTAGTGGATGGGCGCGCAGAGGTGCTTCTGACCAACTTCACGAATAAGCGCCGGCACATCAGTAAAGGCATGGCTGTGGCATACCTCGAAGAGCTCGACTACTCTCACGACTGTCTTCTAATGCGAGGGGAAGCCACAGCTCAATCACCTCCACATACACCACCAGTTGATATCAGTCCCAGTCTAACACCGACTGAAAGATGCCGTCTTATGGAGCTGCTCGACCAGTTCAAGGACTGCTTCTCATCGACATCACGAGTGGGTCTAACGCCTCTGACTAAGCATCGCATCATTACGGAAGACACAGCAAGACCGATCCGACAGAACCCATATCGGGTCGCTCAGAAAAAACGTGAGGTAATCCAGCAGCAAGTCAAGAAGATGCTAGAAGATGATGTAATCCAACCATCAAAGAGTCCTTGGGCATTGCCAGTGGTACTCATGAAAAAGAAAGATGGCAGCTTGTGTTTCTGCATCGATTATTGTAAACTGAACCATGTTACGAAAAAAGACGTTTATCCATTACCACGGATCGATGGCTCTTTGGACAGGCTACGGCATGCGCGCTACTTCTCGTCAATGGACCTTAAAAGTGGATACTGGCAAATAGAAGTAGATGAGCGCGACCGAGAAAAGACCGCCTTCGTGACGCCAGACGGGCTTTATGAATTCAAAGTCCTCCCTTTCGATCTATGCTCAGCCCCAGCCACCTTTCAGAGACTAATGGATACCATTCTGTGCGACCTGAAATGGAAAACATGCCTTGTGTACCTCGACGACGTGATCGTTTTTTTGGCCACGTTTAAAGAGCATCTAAAACGGCTACTGTCAGTCCTTCAAGCCATACGGTCTGCTGGACTCACACTCAAACCGGAAAAATGCCACTTCGGCTTCCAAGAACTCCAGTTCCTGGGACACGTGATCAGTCGCGAAGGTCCAGATAAAACGGCAGCCGTTACAAAGTTCGCAAGGCCTGTTGATAAGAAAGCGGTCAGGCGTTTTCTGGGTCTCTGCGCCTACTACCGGCGATTTATAGCAGGCTTTGCACACATCGCCTCTCCACTCACCCGCCTTACAAGGGAAGACATTGCATTTGTATGGGGTGAAGAGCAAGAAGCTTCATTCAACGAGCTGCGACAGCGTCTACAAGCTCCATCTGTCCTCGCTCACTACGACGAGAATGCACCAACAGCCATCCATACAGACGCCAGCAATGTGGGCCTACGTTCTGTTCTTGTCCAATGCCAAGATGGTGTGGAAAGAGTGGTTGCCTACGCTAGCAGAACATTGACACGCGCCGAGTCCAACTACTCAACAACGGAGAAGGAGTGTCTGGCCGTCGTTTGGGCAGTTGCGAAGTTCCGCCCGTACTTATATGGCCGCGCTTTCCAAGTCGTAAGTGACCATCACTCTCTTTGTTGGTTGACCAACATGAAAGACCCATCTGGACGTTTAGCACGATGGAGCTTGCGGCTACAAGAGTACGACATGGTCGTAGTTTACAAGTCTGGAAGGCAACACTTAGACGCCGACTGTTTGTCAAGGTCACTGATTGAATCACCAGCTATAGAGGATGATGATATCCCAGGTTTTTTAGGAGTTGTTGATGCCGCTATCATTTCTCGGCAACAACAAGATAATCGGGAGCTCAATTCGCTTATAGAATTCTTGAACGGACGAGCCGTCAATGCACCAAGTGTTTTCGAAGAACTTATCGTCATTCTGTTTACGGGACGGAATTCTGTAAAAAAGAACTTTTCATCAACAGGTCGAAGCTATCTGCTGGTAGTTCCTGGAGCTCTCTGCAGCAAAATTTTACAAGCCTGCCATGACGAAGCCACTGCGGGCCACCTCGGCTTCACAAGAACACTGACACACATCAAAGAAAAATATTACTGGCCAAGAATCGCAGCAGAGGTTAAACATTACGTCTGAACATGCATTGACTGTCAGAGGCGCAAGGTACCAGCTGTCGAACCCACTGGGCTATTACATCCTGTGCCCGTGCCAGAAACCCCGTTTTCTCAAATCGGAATGGATCTGCTGGGCCCATTCCCAACATTGGACAGCGGCAACAAATGGGTTATAGTGGCGACGGACTACCTCACCCGATACGCGGAGACCAAGGCAATCGCGAGTGGCACTGCAGCTAAAGCGGCCGAGTTCTTCATTGAAAACATTGTCCTGAGACATGGTGCTCCAGCTGTCGTCATAACAGACAAAGGTGAGGTGAGGTCGCCGGACAGTCTTCGGTTTCAACAGAAATACCTCCTTTAGCTTCCATGTTTAAAAGTAAGGTTTGAGTGCTTATCTATGGTGTACCAACAATGGCGTTGGTGGACACAGGTGCAACCGTGTCAGTGATGAGTTTCGTTTTCACCCGCCTCCTTGGACGAAAAGTTATGTTTCGTTGGGACCATCCCGATACATTTCGCGGAGTGAGCGGAGATGTGTTACAACCTGTTGGTGTCGACACAGTGACTGTTAGTTTGACTTGCCAGAAATTTGTTGCAGTTTGCTGTTCTCCCTCATATTATGCATGACGTCATTCTGGGACTCGATTTCTTGAAGCTATGTGGTGCCACTGTCGATTGCCGCACAGGACAAATTACAGTAGATTCCGATATTCCACTAGCGTTTATGGAAAACTCGCCCAGTCAGGAAAGTGCTTTTTGCGTGTCCGTGAACACAACTGTGCCGCCATTGTCTGCGAAATGTGTCCCTGTTGTCTGTTCACCTGCAAGCGAGAAAACGTTTGACGCAACCGTGGAGCCCGTGCATCTCAGTTGCATAAAGAAGGCAGTTCTAATACCTTACTGCACACTATCAGTTGCGCAAGGGCATACTGGTTTATGTGTGATTAACTGCTCTGATGAACCTACAGTGCTGCTGGAGGGTCTGAAACTAACAGAGATTCGTGAATAACAAGTATTCTCACTTGCCATCCTTGTAGAGAGCAGCGATTCCCCGGATAAGACCCGTTGCGATAATCTGCACGCCAGGGACACCACCATTATGGCTATGATTGACAAGTCACTTAGCACCAACGAACGTAATGAACTGGTGAGTATTTTGCGCAAACATGCTGGTATTTCTGATTTCGCTCAGCACGATCCACCGTCATTCCCTTATTCTCATAAAAGCACCGAATCGACACGACATCTCACAGATCTCTCCAACAGAAACCATATCGTGTATCGCCTTCAGAACACGCAGTGATCAATGAACAGGTTTGCGAGATGCTCAAGAAAACTGTAATTCAAAAATGATTTAGTCCGTGGGCCGCTCCAGTAATTCTAGTGAAAAAAGAAGGATGGGACATAGCGATTTTGTGTTGACGCCATCACTAAAAAAGACATATACCCACTTCGACGGATTGATGATGCTGTCGACTGTCTATCATCGGCCTCTTACTTTTCGACTGTGGATTTGAGGTCACGCTACTGGCAGATTTCAATGCACGAGGAAGACAAGGAGAAAACGGCATTCGTTACAACAGATGAACTTTTTGAATTTAATGTGACGCCGTTTGGACTCCGCAATGCGCCTGCAACTTTTAAGCGCTTCATGGACAACATTCTGCGTGGATTGAAGTGGGAGGTGTGTTTGTGTTACTTGGACGACGTAGCAATTTTCGGGCACACCTTTTTTGAGCATAACACACGCCTCGGCCTGTCGTTTTGGAGAGCGCCAAACACTCGTCCTTGGACACTTAGTAGACAAAGAAGGCATACGACCGGATCCTGCCGAGACGGCTGCAATGGAGGCGTTTAAGCAACAGCACTTGGTGAAAGAACTGCGCAGCTTTTTGGGGCTTTGTTCCTACTTTTGCCAATTCATTCCCGGTTTTGCCAATATCGCATACCCGCTTACGTGCCTGCTTCAGAAAGGTGCGCAGTTTGACTAGACCCCGGAATGTGAGTCTGCTTTTTCGGAGTTGAAGTTTCTTTTGACGTCTCATCCAATTCTTTGACATTTCAATCTTCTGGCTCCCACTGAACTTCACACAGACACTAGCAGTACAGTAAAATCCCGTTATAACGAACCTCAGATTAACGATTTTTTCAGATTAACGAAAATTTCGGAAATCCCCTTCCAAATGTCCATTGGTTCAATGTAAAAATATTTCACTACTACGAATTTCAGAATAACGAATGTTTCAGAATAACGTATCAAATTTTATCACCCTGGTACCTTAAGAGCACTTCAAAATAACGAATTTCTAGCATAAAAATTACGTGCGGCGGTCTAAATGCCCAGCGCCATATGTGGCACTATCATCATCATCAGAGCTCCTGCTCATTTCTCCATGCGTTGCCTCATGCTAAATGCGCACTAGCCTGGCTAGCCCTATCGCCATCGCCAGTACCTTGTTTTCGATGTTTTTTTTTTTGCATGCTCATTGAGCCAGGTTGAGCCTAACCTCGCCACCTTTGTTTTGTTACGTCGACCGGCAACGTCGCACGATTGTCGTACGGCTTTCTCGTTTTAAAGGTTAGAGTGATTCGTTTCTGCGTTCGCGATGAGCTCCGGAAGCAGCGCGAAAAAGAAACGGAGGCAGTTTTCTTTGAAAGAAAAAGTGGATATTCTTAAGTGGACGCCGGTAAAAAACAAATCCACATTGCGAACGAGATGGGGGTTGCACCATCAACTGTCGCAACCATCCTGAAGGACCGACAAAAGATCCTCGAGCTGCACCGAGGGTCCCAACTCGCACCGTCAAGAAAACGGCTCCGACTTGGGAATTTCCAAGAAGTGGATGCTGCAGTACTGACTTGGTTCAAGGACGCGCGTTCTCAAAATGTGCCGGTGTCGGGACCCATGCTGCAGGAAAAAGCCCGGCAATTCGCTGATGCTTTGGACATCACAGGCTTCGAAGCAAGCGCGGGGTGGCTTCATCGTTTCCATGAAAGGAAAGGAATCACCTGGCAAGTGGTGTCTGGTGAAGAGAAGGCGGCAGACGCAGCAAGCGCTGCTGCATGGAGGGACAAGAAGTTCCGCGAAATCGTCGCTTCATACTCCGAAGATGATATATTCAATGCGGACGAAATGGCGTTCTTCTATCAAATGCTTCCTGATAAAACCATGCATTTTAAAGGAAACAGCTGCAAAGACTGCAAGCAGTCCAAAGTCCGGATTATGGTATTGTTATGCTGCAATTCCACAGGCACCAAGAAGCTGAAGCCCTTGGTGATCGGCGAATACAAGAAGCCTCGTTGCATGAGGAACGTTGTTTCATTGCCGTGCGATTATCGGGCTAATTCACGCGCGTGGATGACATGAGAGTTATTCTCTGAGTGGCTACTAAAGGTGGACGATGAGATGAGGAGCGCAGGTAGGAAAATCCTGATTATCGCCGACAACTGCTGGGCGCATCTTGTTAATGTCAGGCTGACAAATGTACAGCTGGAATTCTTGCCTCCGAACTGTACGTCCTTGCTCCAGCCACTGGACCAAGGCATCATAAAAAGTGTCAAGGCCCATTACCGGACACGCCTGGTTCAGCGACTGCTGATAAATCTTCGGATGAAGCTGCCTACCTCCATCAATGTGCGACAGGCCACAGAAATGGTTACCGGGGCCTGGTGGAGCGTTACATCAACCACCATCCAGAACTGCTGGAGGAAGGCAGGCTTGGTAGTAATGCCATCTGAATCTGAACAAGGCAGCGAAGAAAACGACGCGAGTGGCATGTGGCAAGAAGTCGTCGAAAGACTCGCGATGGATGCCTCGGTGACGTTCGAGGACTATGTGCAGTGCGACGACGAAGCATGCACGTCAGCCGAACTGACGACCGATGACATCGTCAGTGCTGTTCGTGGTGATAACAGCGACGAGGACGCCAATGGCGAAGACGACGCTGAGACCGCGCCCGTTAGCCAACCAGAAGAATCGCTTTCCAACGCCGACATCATGGAATGCGTGCGAAAGATGCGCACTTACCTTGGCAGGTGCAGCAATGCCACCGAAGCAGAGCATAAGAATGTGGACAACTTCGAAGCGTTCGTCCTGCGGCAGTTGAGCGGCACCCGCCAGGCCAAGTTCACCGACTTTTTCAAATAAACGTGCGCTCATTCCGGAATACTTCGCATTTTGTTTCTTTTCACGCTCGTCATAAAATCAAGCGTTTGCGGATGTGTACACAGCAAAGGTAGGCAACTCCTTTTGTTGCATTTACGATTTTTAGTGCGAATTTTCGATGTTTTCACTATAACGATATTTCAAAATACCGAACTATTTTCCGCGGTCCCTTCAAATTCGTTGTATCGAGATTTCACTGTATTGGTGTAGGTGCTGTCCTGGTTCAACGCTTGAATAACAAAGAACACGTCGCAGTGTATGCAAGTCACTCCCTCAGCAAGTCCGAGCATATCTACACTGTCACAGAGCAAGAATGCCTTGCAGTAGTCTTCGCAGTGCAGCGCTTTCGGTCCTACCTGTAAAGACGCCCCTTTACCATCGAACAGACCATAATTCTCTCTGCTGGTTGGTCAATCTGCGTGACCCATCTGGTCGGCTGGTGCGCTGGGCACTTCGTCTACAAGAATATGACTTCACGGTTTCCTATAAAAGCGGCCGACTCCACGCTGACGCCGATTGTATTTCGCGACTACCGCTTCCAACAACGAAGTGTGACGCAGACAACTTCGACACCTACATCGCATAACTGGACCAACCATTTCCCGATACCAAGACCTTTAAGAATGAGCAACAAAGGGACAGCATCATACAGCAACTTGCTACCAAACGAAAATCATCGCCTATGCGCTTCTGCATACAAGACGGGCTAGTTTACAAAAAGAACTACACCATGATATCTGGCTTACGATATCTGCTGGTGGTTCCGAAGAGTCTTCATATTTATGTCTTGCAGGCTAAGCATGATGACCCAACATCCAGTCATCTAGGCACAGCAAAAACTCTTTGTCGTCTTCAAGAAAGATTCTACTGGCCCAAAATGCACCAGACAACGGAACAATACGTGTCTAGCTGTAATGAGTGCCAACGTCATAAGTGCCCAACAAGTGCTCCTCCAGGGCGATTACATCCGGTGGCGCCCCTTAGAACTCCATTCGAACAAGTTGGGATTGACCTCCTTGAACCCTTTCCCCAGTCTTCCGATGGAAATCGCTGGATAGTCGTCTGCACCAATCATTTAACACGCTACTGCGAGACAGCTGCCACACCATCGGCAACTGCAGCCGATGTGTCTTTATTCATGCTACGGTTTGTAATTCTACGACATGGACCTCCCAAAATTGTAATCAGTGACCCTGGCCGACAATTCACAGCAGACGTGGTAGAAGAGATGCTTCATATCTGCGCTTCAAGGCTTCGGCACTCTACACCATACCATCCCCAAACGAACGGTCTAACTGAACAAACAAACAGAACTCTCACGAACATGCTGTCTACGTATGTCGCATCAGACCACAAGGACTGGCACAGTATTCTACCTTTTATCACTTATGCATTCAACACCGAACAGCATGAAACTACCGGCTACAGTGCTTTCTTTCTTCTATATGATCGAACGTCTCGTCATACCCTGAATACCATCTTCCCGTGTTTGGTCCACCATGATCCCTGCATATCCGAGATCATCTGTCAGGCAGAAGAAGCCAGACGCCCTGCTTATTTGCGCACTCTTGCTTTGCAAGACCACTCGAAGGCATATTTTGACCAACGACGCCGACACGTGACGTACAATCGCCATGACCTAGTGTTGCTGTGGACACCAACTAGAAAACGTGGTTTGAGCGAAAAACTGCTAGCGCAATATGCAGGACCTTATCTTGTTATACACCATATCAGTGATTTAGTTTACCGCATAGCGCGTCTCCATTTGAACGGCCGACGGTCTGCAAAAACTGAACTTGCCCATGGTGCACGTTAGAAGCGCTTTATTCCTCAAGACACTGTTTGACTCGCCCAGTGGGCTTCATCTGCACAGAGGGAAATGTTACCATCATCATCATCATCAGCCTGTCTACGTCCACTGCAGGACAAAGGCCTCTCCCATGTTCCGCCAGTTAACCCGGTCCTGTGCTTGTTGTTGCCAATTTATACCCGCAAACTTCTTAATCTCATCTGCCCACCTAACCTTCTGTCTCCCCCTACCCCGCTTCCCTTCTCTGGGAATCCAGTTGGTGACCCTTAATGACCAGCGGTTATCCTGTCTACGTGCTACATGCCCGGCCCATGTCCATTTCCTCTTCTTTATTGCAGCTATGATATCCTTAACTCCCATTTGTCCCCTAATCCACTCTGCTCTCTTCTTGTCTCTTAAGGTTACACCTACCATTTTTCTTTCCATTGCTCGCTGCGTCGTCCTCAATTTAAGTTGAACCCTCTTTGTGAGTCTCCAGGTTTCTGCTCTGTAGCTAAGTACCGGCAAGATACAGCTGTTATATACCTTCCTCTTGAGGGACAGTGGAAATCTACTTGTCATAATTTGAGAGTGCCTGCCGAATGTGCTCCACCCCATTCTTATTCTTCTAGTTACTTCAATCTCGTGGTTAGGCTCTGCGGTTATTACCTGCCCTAAGTAGACATAGTCTTTTACAACTTCAAGTGCACTATTACCTATCGCAAAGCGCTGCTCCTTTCCGAGGTTGTTGTACATTACTTTCGTTTCCTGCAGATTAATTTTAAGACCCACCTTTCTGCTCTCCTTGTCTAACTCCGTAATCATGAGTTGCAATTCGTCCCCTGAGTTACTCAGCAATGCAATGTGATCGGCGAAGCGCAGGTTACTGAGGTACTCTCCATTAACTCTTATCCCTAACTGTTCCCATTCTAGGCTTCTGAAAACGTCCTGTAAGCACGCAGTGAATAGCATTGGGGAGATTGTGTCCCCCTGCCTTACACCCTTCTTTATTGGTATTCTGTTGCTTTTTTTATGAAGCACTATGGTAGCAGTTTATCCCCTGTAGATTTCTTCCAGAATGTTTATATATATTTCATCTACGCCCTGATTCCGCAGTGTCTGCATGACGGCTGATATTTCTACTGAATCAAACGCCTTCTCGTAATCTATGAAGGCTATGTATAGTGGTTGGTTATACTCTGAGCATTTCTCTATTACCTGATTGATAGTATGAATGTGGTCAATTGTTGAGCAGCCTGTTCTAAATCCTGCTTGTTCCTTTGGTTGATTGAATTCTAATGTTTTCTTTACTCTGCTAGCAATTACCTTTGTAAATAGCTTGTATACTACAGAGAGCAAGCTGATCGGCCTGTAATTCTTCAAATCCTTACAGAGAGCAAGCTGATCGGCCTGTAATTCTTCAAATCCTTGTCATCTCCTTTCTTATGTATTAAGATGATGTTAGCGTTCTTCCAAGACTCTGGTACTTTTCCCGTCAGGAGACACCTCGTAAATAGAGTGGCTAGTTTTTCTAACACAATCTGTCCTCCATCTTTCAGCAGATCTGATGTTACTTGATCCTCACCAGCAGCTTTGCCTCTGTGCATGCTCTTCAAAGCTTTTATGACTTCTTCTATCATTACCGGTGGGGTGTCGTCTGGGTTACTGCTAGTTCTTATAGTATTAAGGTCGTGGTTGTCTCGGCTACTGTACAGATCTCTGTGAAACTCCTCCGCTATTTTAACTATCCTATCCATATTGGTAGTTCATTTGCCTTCTTTGTCCCTTAGTGCATACATCCGCCTTTTGCCTATCCCAAGTTTCCTCTTCACTGCTTTGACGCTTCCTCCGTTTATCAGAGCGTGCTCAATTCTCTCCATGTTATACCTTCTTACATCGCATACTTTACGCCTATTAATCAGCTTCGAAAGCTCTGCCAGTTCTATTTTGTCTGTTGTACTTGACACTTTCATGATTTGACGCTTCTTAATTAGGTTCTTCGTTTCCTGGGAAAGCTTGCCGGTGTTCTGTCTAGCTACCCTGCCTCCAACTTCCACTGCACACTCCGTGATGATACTCGTCAGATTATCATTCATTGTATCTACGCTAAGGTTGGTTTCCTCGCTAAGAGCAGAGTACCTGTTCTGCAGTGACACTCTGAATTCCTGTACTTTCCCTCTCAGTGCTAGCTCATTGATTTGCTTCTTGCGTATCAGCTTCTGTCGTTCCTTCTTCAAGTCTAGGCGGATTCGAGCCCGTACCATTCTATGGTCACTGCATCTTACCTTGCCAACCACTTCCACATCCTGCACGACTCCTGGGTGTGCAGTCATTATAAAGTCTATTTCGTTCTTATTTACGCCATTAGGGCTCCTCCATGTCAACTTGCGGTTTTCTCGTTTTCGGTAGAAGGTATTCAAAATACGCAGATTATTGCGTTCTGCGAATTCTACTAGTGGCTCTCCTCTGGCGTTTCTAGTGCCGATGCCATAATCTCCTACTGCCTGGTCTCCAGCCTGCTTCTTCCCTACCTTTGCATTAAAGTCGCCCATTACTATAGTATACTGTGTTTTCACCTTACTCATTGCCGATTCCACGTCTTCATAGAAGCTTTCAACTGAAGCGTCATCATGGCTGGATGTAGGCGCGTAAGCCTGTACTACCTTCATTTTGTACCTTTTATTCAGTTTAATTACAATGCCTACCACCCTCTCATTAATGCTATAGTAATCCTCTATGTTGCCAGCTATGTTTCTGTGAATTAGGAACCCTACTCCCAGTTCTCTTCTGTCTGCCAAGCCCCGATAGCAAATGACGTGCCCATTCTGTAGCACAGTATAGGCCTCATCTGTCCTCCTAACCTCACTCAGCCCTATTATATCCCATTTAATGCCTTCTAGCTCCTCGAATAATACAGCTAGACTTCCCTCACTAGATAACGTTCTAACGTTAAACGTTGCTAAGTTCAAGTTCCAATGGTGGCCTGTCCGTATCCAGAGATTCCTAGCACCCTCTGCTGCTTTGCAGATCTGACCACCGCCGTGGTCAATTGCTCCGCAGCTGGTGGGGACTGAGGGCCGTGAGTTAATTGACGAATGCCTACGGGAGGGGGTGGCCAGATACTGCACCAGGGTGGCCAATCCTTCTCTGGTGAGATCATCGGTGCGTACCGGCTTTAAGCCGGTACGATCAGACAGTAGTGGGAATGCTCCATGCATGTCTTCCTTATTGTTGTTCAGCAGCGTTGGCGGCCACCCACCATGGAGCCCAACGAGGGGACGCTACAAGGTTACAAATGCTGAAACCTGCAGACGCCAGCCGTACAACGCCACTATAACCCAATGCCCCTAGACCAAGGTAGGCTATTTGCACAGGGTTAACCCTAGCCGCCAGGAAGTTTGGAAGTAAACGGGAGAGAGTAGAAGACAGGACAGATAAATAGTAAGAGATAAAGACGATGTAGGGAGAGAGAGATAGGAAAAGGCGACTGCCGATTCCCCTGGGTAGGTCAGCTCAGGGGTGCCGTCTACGTGAAGCCGGGGCCAAAGGGGTGTGTTGCCTCTGCCGGGGGGCCTTAACGGTCCAATCACCCAGCGTCGGCTCAACCCCCAGGATCCCCTTTTCCTCGGACACGGCAAAGCCACGCACGGCTAGGCGTGGGAGGGAGTCGAAACTCCCCCGTTAGCTCGGGTTCGTGGTGTCGCTACACACCAAACGCCTACTTGCGCAGGCGCCCCTGCGGGGATACATGTCATGGGTGTCTTCAAACGACAAAACACCCATGACAAACGTGTTTTCATTTGTCAAAACAACCCTACCGCAAAGTGTCATAGAGATGCTAAGTACCATTAAGGGTGCAAACTGGTTTCAGTGTACCTAACTGTATTAGAGCAGAGCCAGAACATAGAAACACTTTAGCCGCGTGCAGACTTCTGATCTTGTTAGCGCAACATACTATTACAGTGCTTAGAGCGGAAGCTTGTTAGGGCGCGCGCAAGAAAGAACCCACGCGCGTTTCGTGTCCCCCTTCTAGTGATCGTCTTAAATTTCAGGGCGAAACGGCGCTAGAATCTAACCTTATATGTGACGCTCTAAATCTTGTAAGGTCTCCCCCGGTTAGAGCATTGACGGCGCATCGAAACTTTGCAGCTCGTTCCCGATTAGCACCGGCACAACAGCGTCCCAAATTCACCCCGATGACATTGCTCCATACGCGAAATTTAGTAAAGAACTTAATCGCTGAACAGCAATCAAATAACGACAACGTTTAAATTATAGTAGCCGATGGCGGATATCCACCACCAGTATTATCCGTCATTTAGCCGACACTACACAAGGTTAGTCAACTGCACTGCGGGCAGTAAACGAGTACATACAGCTATTTTAATTCAGACGGACGTTACCACGGACCGCGTTAAACAACGTTACATAAAGTGGACGAAAATGCGAAGCGAAACACTGTTGAAGTGTGCACGCTTTCCGACATTAATTATGTACTTCTACAACGAGGGAAACTCGCCAGAGTTTCTCGAAAGCCACAGCAGGACACTGCAGGCCAACGACGTAGACGAGAAGATGCATAGGCAAGCGAGAGGGTTAACTCCTAATGGGCAAGTGATTTAACAGCGCGATCTAGCAAAGCTGCTCCTTCTAATCAGCGCGCATACATACACACACACACAAAACAAGACTAAAGGGGGGAAACACACACACAGGATGCGCCAAGGCAGGAGCAGTACATGAAGGTGGGAGGGGAGAGGGGAGGCGAATCGAGCGGTAGAATCTGCCCGCAACACGCACGAATCATGATGGATACGCGACCAGTAATTACCAAGATAAACCAGTTTGACCAAGACAATCAATTGATTGATATGTGGGGTTTAACGTCCCAAAACCACCTATGGTTATGAGGGACGCTGTAGTGGAGGGCTCCGGAAATTTTTCACTACCTGGGGTTCTTTAACGTGCACACAAATCTGAGCACACGGGCCTACATTTCCGCCTCCATCGAAAATGCAGCCGCCACAGCAGAGATTCGATCCCGCGACCTGCGGGTTAGCAGATGAGTACCTTAACCCCTAGATCACTGCGGCGGGGCAAAACTTAAAAGTATTTCGCCAGCACCACTGTAAGACCTTGCAAAGAGAAAGTATAGCAACAGAACTAAATGGGCTCATATGGCTGGATTTCTATGTGTTGCCCCAGCATAATTCATCGGTTAATCGAAACGGTGCTTACTGGTCACCTAGGGTTAAACGGCACAAACTCTAAACACAGCATAGACTCGCTCATGCCAAAGGTAGTCTCACAACCATGGCAACACTTCGACATGCCCATCCAGTAGCCATTCTCGCTTGTGGCTGTGGGAGCGAAGAGCGGTGGATCACGGTGCTATTTCAGCCTGATGGAAAGGAAGCGGCCACACCATACACTCTAGCTTGAAAAAAAGCTGCAAACTTTTCAGGAGCTCGATCGAAGCTGTGGTTTGTGCCCAAGATGGAGGTGGCAAAAAATACATTCCTAAATTGATGCTGTCGCGGATCTGGAAAGACGGAGAAAAGATTGAAGGCACTGTTAAAAAACGGGACCTTTACATCTAAACGGATGCGGGCAACGCCTTATGAACAACTAGAAAAGTTCTTTTTCTATAGTTCAAGCGTGCACGGAATTCCAATTTGCTCATAAGCAGACCAATTCCCGAGCAGAAAGCTCGAGTGATCTCCAGGCAAATGGGTGTTAAGAACTTTGTCCTAAGCGACGGATGGCTCAGCCACTTCAAAAACATTCTAAAATAAAGGAAGGAAAGGGTGGGCAGCTGTTTTTCTTCTCATGCGGCAGGCATCTTCTAGAGGAGGCGTTGGTACTACCCATCATTCCCATGGTCGCTGAACGATCGGAGCGCCGGAGTGTTCTTTAGTTAGTTTTGAAAAACTCTATGCTGCAAAAAACCTCTCCCGAAACAACCACCGACTCCGAACGACACCCATGCTGCCGCCGGTCGAAATCGCCTCGGCGCACACTACTAGTGATGGCACTCAAATAGGAGTGTCTTCAAATAGATTTTTGCGTTTTTGGAGCTTATATGCAACAAAAAACACGTAAAGTTTAAAAAAGAGGTCAACTTAATTATAAATAACCCTACAAAACGACATTGTCATTCAACAAGCACCTTTTTAATACAAGGCACAGCCTTTGAAATCAGTAGCGAACGCCAAAACTGCAAATCTTAAAGGCAAAGTACAAAAATCCTTACTCATATGTAGGCAGCGCTCATCCGGCAGGCAAGGGAAATCTAGGAGGCGTTGGTACTACCCATCATTCCCTTGGTCACTGAACGATCGCAGCGCTGGTGTCTGGACAAGGTGTCCTGTGCCGGCCCCTCTAGTTAATTTAGGAAACCTAATGTTCCCTGCCACTACCACAGAACGTGACCCTCACAAGCTTTCGCTGTAGAGTTCCTCTGTTAAATTTTTATCTCAGCAAATAAGAATTTTCATTAATTAACCTATGTGTAGTTTGCAATAAACCGGAAACAATAGATCACTTTCTTTTCACATGCCTCCGCTTCGCCTGACTGCGCCGAATAATTCTTGAAAGACCGATTGGTATGCTCGGATTGCCAGTCAATACATCCACCCTATTATCGTTTGGAGCCAGTCAGTTGGGTGTGGGCCGCAGTTCTATTCTGTCAGCGCTACATAAATTCATTCAGGCAACTGGAAGGATACGCTGCTAGTGGTACAGCCAGATATATCCAATTCTTTCTCCCCCTTCCTCATTCTTGTTAATTTGTTTTATATGTTCTGGTTTATGGCATTCTTCTGCAATTTTTTCACGTTTCTTCAAAGGAACATTATTATTGTTTCTAATTTCTCTTTATTTTTTTAGCAAGCGTTGTAAAAAATGATCTATTAAGAGGTACAGTGTGGCCAATCCCCCATGTGGGTATGAGCCAAGGTCTCCTAGGAGACAAGACAAGACCTATACACTCCACTACACTGCAGTCTGGAACAACATGATGCCCAAGTACCTATGTGAAGTTGTCAACGGCGCATTACGTTTTTGTCAGCGCCCTTCGGTGTTGACTGGCGCCTTGCGTTCTTCTCGTACACTGTGAGCAGCAACTGGCTGATCTTTGCTTACTGTTGACGCTCGCTACACCGCACGCACAAAGGGCCCGCTCGCACGGTTTTGCTTGGTCGCCAGTGCGCTGCTAACCCTCAAAACCTAACATGTCCGAGGCACAGCCGCAGCGGAAGCGCAAGCGCCAGTCAAAACAAATGCGCCAGCAGAAGCAGCCGAACAGTATGCAGCTGCAGAACGACCTCGTGGCGTACCAGGCCTGGCTAGCCGAGCAGCTACAGTACACCGCCTACCTGCAGCACAACGGACCAGTGGCGCAGTATTTGCGCCAACCCCCCCAAGTCGCCGGGGCGCGCAGGGAGGCGCCCAAGAAAAAGACTTTGCCGCTGCCGCCACAGAACACGCCGCCGCCGGCAAAGACTCAGCGAACCGTGGCTACCTGGACTTGCTTCGAGCCGGACGGACCTCCGCGTTGCTACTTCAGTGACAGACGCTGGAAAAGCCAGGTGCGCAGCAGCGCCAAGTATGCCGAGCACCAGTGTCCTCGAATCTTTCGCGGCCGCACCGTGACGGCTAGTGCGCCCGCCATACCGCCGCCGCCGGACTTTCGCTCCTGTGAGGACTGCGGCGGCACGGTGGTCGACGAGCCGTCGCACCGGCGCTCGAGACTGCACCGCGAGGCGGTCGAGATGGACGTCTCGCTCATCTGCGCCAGGATCCGTCGCGACCCGGCGTTCGCGGCGGCCGTCATCGCCGCCGCTCGCCAGTGCGTTGAGAGAACGGGCGTCGAGGAGTCCTCACACTCGAGCAGCGACGACGACGACGAGGTGCCCTCCAAACAACCGAACGCCGAAGACGATTTTGAGTTCCTCGAAGGCGACGTTCATAACCTATGAACACAGGGTTCGAGGGCCACAAAGTGGCCCTCGAACCCTGTGTTCTTGTTGGCATGCTTTCACTTGCCAATGGGGCTGAATGCGATCCTAGTTGAGGGCAGAGTTGTTCAATAGCTCTGAGCTGCGTGGCCTGAACAGTGGTGTCGCTGTATGCACTAGTGTGGCTGGCAAAATAGCGAGAACAGTGGAGTAGCCCCCCAGCGCACTGCCAAAGTAGCAAAGCTTGTGTAAACTTTGCTGCCACTCATTCAGCGCATGACTTTGTTTGATTCGTGCCTTGCACTGATGTCAAAGCCAGAAATTCTGGAAGACTAGTCAACCATCACTGTGGCTGCCCTTGGTTATGAATGCATGTTAGCAATTGCTTTAGTGCGCTGTGCTTGGATTGCAGCTTAACGACAGACACTGATACACAGCTCATCCTCCTGCCACTGGTAGCACTCCGTGCAATCAAACGAAGGCAAAAAGAGTGAATTAGTACAGGAGCCCACCTTGTAATCCTTAAGGAGTCTACAACTGGTCTGAACTTGTGATTACATCTTAGTAAAAATGAAATTATTGATTTGGAAATACAGTTACAGATTCCAGCAATCTTTTCATGTAGTGACTAGGACCTTTAAGTCTTGTGTTGATGTAACAAAAACCAATATGTCACGCAACCTGGCAGAAGAGCCTTGAGTATGAAGTCAATACTGGGTCGACCACTTTGCTATATCGTATTCTGATGGCATGCTATCAAGCACATGATAATTAGTCCTGAAAACGTATAATATTATTTATCCTCACTTACTTTTACGCTCCTTTTGAGGTAAAAGGAGCAGTGCTGCCTTTGCTGTAGCCAGTGGAACATGCCAGGTTGCAGCCGCACTCAGACTTCTCTCACACTGGGTGTTTGCATCATGGGTTGTCACTTGTGTTTATTACTTCATATTTGCTGCAGAAATTTTTATTACAAATGCTTCACGGTGTTTTTCACTATACCATTCTTTGATCACCCACCGATAAGCTGTTCATTGTGCTGAAGAAAATGGGCCGCATAAAAATTGTTTGTCGCTCCCTCTAGGAAAACATATTACGTGGGGCTCTCTTGCAGCATACATGACGCTGCATGCAGCACTAAAAACAGCTAAATGCATGTTGCACCACACGTGATCAGGAAACGCATTTTACACAAATATCAAATAAAAATGTCTGCATCAGCACTTCAGTGAGCACATCTGGGCCGCTCGAGAAAATAAAGCTCTTTTCCAGCTAACATTACAAATGGGTCATGGGATAAACGAAAAAGTTGCAAGTTTTGCGCTTATCTCCAAAACTATTATTTTTTATTGAAGTTGAGGGAATTGACGAAAGAATGGCCTGAATTGCATTTGTAGGCTGGCAGTGTAAGCTGTAGTAGAAAACTAATATTATGCATTCTAGTTTTGAAATGTTACCACATATGCAATTTAGGTATGTGGATCTGTGTAGCGGGGACCAGGGTGGTGCTAGACGAACAGGACGTTCGGTTGGTGACAAGAGGTCTCTGGTGCGCGTTCATTGTATACCCTCAAGTCAACCGTTATGTCGCCTCTGAATAAACCCCTCTCGTAAACGTAACAAACATATATATATGTATATATATATATACTTTTACATAATTACATAATTATACAAACACAAAGCCACACACACGCATATATACATACAGGGGCATACTAGTGCTTTAACATATTTCAACACACTCTTTAATCTTTCATATTCCTTAGCATATGGATAACATGTGTCCAGTTATCTTTAGCCATGGCTGGTGCTTGCTATTAAATGAAATGTTGATGGCATTGACTGCATGTGCAGGCTGGTTTGGGACAGAAAATTTGCACGGTAAAATCTAAAAAAAACCCTGGGCTATACGAGGGTTCCACAGTAGGCAACGTGACAAGCAAAGATAGACTAGAAGGGAACTGAAGGGGAGATAAGACACGCAGACTGGAAGTATGACAATGACTACATAGAGAGGGATTGAAATGAAGACGAGACACGCAGGTTAGAGGGCAGACGGTGACTAGAGGGGGCTAAAGCATAAATGCGATGCAAATATTACAGAGGGCAGTCGCACACTGAAGGGGAACTAAATGGGAGACATTACATGTATACCAAAAGGGAGATGCTAACCAGAGCAGGACTGAAGGAGAGAGACAACACACAGACTAGGGGGGAGCTAAAGAAGAGATATGATGCGCAGACTAAAAGAAGAAACAGGGGCGCGAT
Source organism: Rhipicephalus annulatus (assembly GCA_013436015.1). Classification (NCBI taxonomy): domain Eukaryota; kingdom Metazoa; phylum Arthropoda; class Arachnida; order Ixodida; family Ixodidae; genus Rhipicephalus; species Rhipicephalus annulatus. The sequence continues at coordinate 534,825 of WOVY01010626.1, read as the reverse complement.
GCACAGACTGGATTGGAGACGCAACACGATGAGCATGGAGCACACGTCTACCCTCTAGTTTGGCCATGCCCTTGCAAAAACCACAAGGAAGGAAGGAACTAAAAGAGAGTGCAAGTAAAGCTTGTTCTGCTTCTTGCACATGTGTTGATCACAAGGGTTTTGCAGATTGAGAAGTTGTAGGTTCAAATAATCGATGCAGAGCCTCACACAATTATTTTTCTTCCCTGTTTTATTTTCTTTTTGAACTTTTCGCATGCAGTTTTACTGACATCATTTTCGTCATGAAAATAAGTTTTGATGGATCGCAGTGTAATACAGTGAGATCTGTGACACCATGCTGACATACCGGCACAGAAGTCCTGGTACAAATTGTTACTAAGTGAGACACCTAACTTGACTTATTCTTCGTTTAATGACTGTGTGATCATCTATTGGTGATAGAGTTCTAAAATAACTTCTAAACAAAATTTCAATTTCTCTTTATTGTTTTCTTAACTAGCTCCACAAAGATATTACATTAATAGGGTCAAATTGCTTGAAAATGAAACTTCACGCAAGGCTCAGCAAAAGCATTAAACTATTTCAGGTTGCTATAGTAACCCATCCTATCGTAATCACTTCATATTCTCACTACTTTTTTTGTTCTTGTAAACAGTTGCTCCCTGTTATGCTGCTGGCAATGGTACCATTACTAATGATGCCACATGTTTGACCAAACTGCAACTCTAAAAAATGTTACTTCAGAGACCACAAGTTCTTGAGATACTGATCTTAAATTCTTTTAAAGAATGCTAACGCTCAGGAATGAATTTTGCATTGCTATTTACTTATGGCATTTTACCCATGATGAATGAGTACTATTAGGAACAGAAGCCATACCGCCAGTAACTCAATTGCAAGACATATTTAGGGAAGTGTATGTACGTTTCTGTTCATTAGCTTGAGCAAAAAAGGAAGAACACTTCAAAAGACATATTGACCTTTGTTACACAACAGATTAGTCTATTATATTCGAAAAGCTAAGAAATTGAATTTAGGAACTTTACACACTAAAATCATTATGAAGTGCACTGCAGTGTGAAACTGTGGATTAATTTTCCACAGTTTCCGCCACGCAGCCGCAGCATGGCCAGCACGTGACGAGAAAGGAGGAGCGTCTCCATGCGGAGAGAAGCAGATCGGTATTTGAGAGAAAACCAAGACTCCACGGCAGCTTTTTTATTTTTTTGCTCTCTTCGCGCACGTCGTTCAATGGAGAAGGGTTACGTGGCAGGGAAGGGAAAGGGGGAAGAACGTGGCACCGGCGCGTGAGAGACCCCCCCCCTCAAGGCGCAGAGCCGTGCTCCTGTAATAGCAAGGGCTGCAAAAGATGGTGCCTTTATCCTTTCCTTCAACTACACAATCATTTAACCTAGCAACGGCTTTCTTTTTTTTTTCCTCTCTCTCTCTGCACGTGGCATTGGAAGAAGGAGGGTCTATACGTGGCAGGGACGGATAAAAGAGAAGCATGACACGGGCACGTCGCAGACCGGTATTTGAGAGGGAGCAAACATTCAACCGCAGCCTTTTCTTTCCTTTTCATTTCTTTTGTGGGCAGCATTCAGGTGTCGCAGGTGCCGCGGCGGAATTGGACGGGGTGCTGACAGCATTTTCAGAGCGTTGTATGTTCGAACTAACTGCCGGAAGTGCTTGGGCGTTCGAATGACCGGGTGTTTTCGCCCATTGGTATACACATAGCTTTGACGGGACCTCATCGTGAGTTCGAATTAACCGGACGTTTGAATTAAGCGTGTTCGAAATAATGAGATTCGACTGTATAAGCTTCGCCCCTAAAATTCACTGAAAGATAAATTTTTAGCAAACACTTGCTTCACCAGCTGCAATGTATTATGTATGCGTGCTCTACAAGACACGCCCACACTTTCACATGCATAACAGACTTACTTGAATATACTGGTCGCTACTCGTCACCTATTGCTGTCTCTTGAGGTTACATCTATCATTTTTTTTTCTATTGCTCGCTGCATGCCCTCAATACAATAGGACTGAGAAGTAATTTTTCTGTATGAAAGCTCACCCTTCGTAGTGTTTGCAACTGAAGTAATTAATCCCAAAATCATGTAGTTATTTTACAAGCAGTATTTTTCCATCTGGAAGGCTCTAAACAGATGTTCCTTCCCTCCCAACACTGAAAATCGATGACGATGATGTCAGCCCCTCTCGCAGTTTGTGAAAGCTTTCCTTGTTCTGCTTTCACAGGAGTTCCTAAAACTACACTTAAGCACCTTTATTTTGAGCTTTTCAACAATTTATTTGAAACAAGCTGTTAGAATGAGATGATGTGGCATTGCACTCTTTCCTTGTATTTGTAAAACCCCATATACTCGTTGTACGTGCCTGAGCCCCAGGTTGCCTTTGCCTGCACCTGTTTCACAGGTGGCATAAGCCCCTGTGATGAAGGTACAGGCATGACACAGGTGCAGGAGTGACTATCTTGATAGAAAAGCAAAACCAAGTCATCAGAAATGTCACTAAACTTATGCATGTCCACACGGAGTAGTAGTGCACATCATTTCCAAGAGAAAGTGTGGTTAGAAAATTTAAGTTGCTTAAAGATCTTAGCGGCCCGGAAACTGCATGCATGGTTGCATGTGCATGCCGAAAAGCTAATCCAGGTGCACTGACGAGCCCAGAATCATTAGGTCACACAAAGTGAGCGCCACTTCAATGCATATTACAAACACAGACATATATGTACATTTTTATGGAGTATTATCTTTTTACGTATTTGAATGAACAATATTGCCATAAAAAAATAGTCGACCGCCTACAAAAAATCAATGGTCATATGGCCAGGTACATAGGATCGTTCATGCTTTTGCCACCGAAGGTGCCACCGGTCATTTTTACGACTTTGAATGAAGAAATAAAAATATAAATCTCTTGAAGAAAACAGGGTGGCTTTGAGGCTTTGTGACAATCTTTTTATCAGTGGAGTCGTCTCATTTCATGTTTTGGGCAGTTGTCGGTGTCTTTAAGTTCGGCCACCTTTGTAAGCCCCCAGGTTTCTGCTCTGTAGGTAAGTACTCGTAGGATGCGGCTGTTTATATACCCTCTTCTTGAGGGCTAGTGGCAATCAACCAGTCAAGATTTCAGAATGCTTGCCGAATGTGATCCCCCCCATCCTTATTTTTCTAGTTATTTCGCTCTCATGATTCGGCTTTGTCGTTGCTACCAGTCCTGAGGAGACGTATTCTTTTGTAACTTTCATTTTCTCGCCGACTATCGCAAAGAGCTGTTCTCTGCTGAGAGTGCTGCGCATTACTTTAGTTTTATGCATATTAATTTTTCGACCTTCTTTTCTGCTATCTGCAGAATCGGTGAGAGAACAAACAGGCATTAGGGATATCATACTTCAAATCAGATATCAAGAAGAATAAATGAACATCGATTGGGACCATAGCGCATAGAAAGGATAACCACTGGTCATTAAAGGGTCACTCACCAGGCGCCATAACAAGTTTTAGTTATGCAGTCAAGCCCACATATAACGGCCCTACTTAAAACCAACTTTCGCTTAAAATAAAGAATATTCGCCTGACCTTCAAAATATACATTGGTTCAATGGCACAAAATCGCACTTACAACGAACGTCTCCGAGCGCCGCCGATCGGTTACAGCGAATGGAGTCAGCTGCCTGCCGACTTCCCGGGAAACCAATTTCGACTTCCGATCAGGCATCGGCGAGGTGCCCATACATTTTTATTGGTAAAAGCCGATTCTGCCTCCACGCCCCTTCAGTTGCTGCTCTCCCCGACCGCTTTTTGTTGCGCACCCCTCCGTCCTTTGTCCCCCTGCTACTCTGAGCACCCCGCATCACCTGACGAGGCACGTGTTTTCACACTGCCACCGATCTTTCGAAGACCGATCGGCCACGTACCCTGTTTTTGATCGCTGGTATTATCGTTGGCGTCACCGGCCTGGAGTGAACAGACCATTTGCCAACATCGTCGGCCACCGACTGTATCGTTAGTCTGCGTCTAGTGCATGCGCGTACGCTACCCCACCGACTCTGACAATTTGCGATTCGTTTCGTGTTTAGGACTTGTTCTCGCTCACTTCGCACTCAACTCAGCATGCCTTCCGCGCGCGTGCGGTAAGCGCGAAAACGGCTGTTCATTTGCGCGGAATGAATCGCGAAATATCGAAGTTCGTGAGGCCACGCAAACCCGCCGGCGCAACAAGACGATTTTTTTTTATCACGGCCGCCGATTCTTGAAACGCCGCCGCATGCACTGAACGAGGCGGCCATGTTTTGACTTATGCGCGCGCTGGCACGCTTTTCAAGTTTTTCTATGTGCGAGTTTCACGGACCTTTCAAGCAAGCTACCTAACCTGCCTCCATCCCGTGTATTTTGGTTTTCAAGGTCGCCCGCCCGCCGCATCCTCCCCTCTCTTTATCGCACGGAGGAAGGAATCTCATTCCCCCGTGCTTTATCGCAACTCCTTTCCCTTCTCTCGCAAGTCTGCTCTCCTCTCTTGATCACAACCCCTTCGCCCGTCTCCACCGCTCTGCGACGCCTGCCACACTGGCTCGAATTAGTTTCGTTTTCCGACTGGAAACGCGCCCAGAGCTGTTCCACGCGTGTGCACGTCTTGCTCACTCTTGGTGTGTGTGTGTGTGTGTGTGTGGTCATGATGGCCGACGGGAGGACTAGCACGCTCAACAAAACGTCGAAAGTGTGACCGCTTCGCTTGAGCGTAATCCGCGTGTTAAATGCCGCGTTGCGGAGCGCTTATTCATAGCTGTTGACCACCTGGCAGCCAACTTGCCGCTTCAGGCATCCCGGTATAGAGCTGTGGAGATGGTGAATGTTTCGTGGGCGGCGGTGACAGCTACATGTGGGCGAAACTATTTTCGCGTGGCCGACTTCGTCGATTGTCGGGCGCGATGCCGAGCCTGAAGCTTCCGAACAGGACCACTGCGGCGGCGATTTGTGGCAGCGCGTCGTCGACTTTGACCTGGGAGAGCGGTTGGGACATGTGTTGCGATGATTTAATTATGGCCGATGATGATGCCGACACTGCGGAACAGTGCACAGATTGGGGCATTGTGAATGAAGTACGTGGCGCGAGCGATTTGGAGGAATCGGATTGCAAGAACGACGAAGCTTTGGAGCCAGCGCCTCATGCAGCTCATGCCACGAGCCTCGGCGAACGAACAGCCTGCCGTTTTAAATGAACTCGAGACCACCCTTATTGTTTATGCTCTTCGAAACACGTGCATCACAGACTTTTTGGGGAAAAAAAAGTTTGTGCTTTCACTCGCAACTTTTTTAAAAGCTGTGTTTCATTTACTACGAACTTCGGGATACAGCGAACAAATGCCGCGTCACGCTTAGGTTCGTTATAAACGGGCTCGACTGTACAATGAAAGTTGTTGTGAGTTCGATGAGGAGCATTATGCCACAAATATTTTTTCAATCAGTTCATTACGAGCTGAGAAGACTGTTTTTTAGAAACGGCGCGAAACGAGGAAGAGAGCTCGGAACTCTTGCCGCTCCCCCGTGTAGCCTTCGCAAGCCAAATTTCTTCTCTGCCCTCTCCGGAAGCCGACCAAGGGGTCACGTGCGCTTGACATGCACGAACACGCCCAACCCCTGAGCGCGCAAGCAGCATTCTTTCGTTGCCCAGCGTTATTTTATGTTTATTGCCTGTTTCTACGGGACAGTTTGGAAATGCTGGCTTAGACACAGTAGAATAGTTTAGCACAATGAGTGCGCCAATGCGTACTTTTGCTTCCACGGCTGTTGTCTGCTCGATGCACTGAGTGCAGAGACACGAACGCATGCAAAACGCCGGCACGTTAGCCCCGCATCTCGTTGAAATTCACGGGAAACAAATAGAAGAAAGGTGCTCACATTCCCTTAATGCGTCTGATTATTTATCACAAGTTTTATTAATATAGTCAAGCAACAAATTACATAAACTACGCATGTCATGTTAAATAATTTCCGCCATGTCGCGTGCCACTGTTGGTAACATCAGAGCACAGTCGTCTACGTAGAGGACCTATGTCACTGCACGGATGTGTACCTAAAGCCCTTCATACATGCACGTCATACCCTGATTCTCCGAGCACGCACCCGCGAAAGGAAGAGGAAGCAGCATTCATCTTCAAATTTGACCCATTCCTGCGGTACGTAGCATTGCAAATTTTGGCAGACGTGATCATGACAGCATCATCTTAGCATTGTGCTAGTCAGCTCAAAATTGTCAAACCTGATGAGTGGCCCTTAAAGGGTAACTGACTGAATTTCCAGAAAAGGAAAACGTGTGAGGGGAAGGCAGAGAATTAGTTGGGCAGATGAGATGAAGAAGTTCGCATGTCTAACGTAGCTGTAGAAAGCACAAGAGCGAATGGAGTGGCAGAACATCGGAGAGGCATTTGCCCCGCAGTAAGCGTAGCCAGACAAGCTATGATGATGATGATCCCTCACCTCACAGTGAAACCAACTTTCTTGTTGAGCTGGCTCCTGAAGTACTCTGTGTTGGCGAAGTGAACCGGTCCACCAAAGTGAAAAATCTTGATCATGGGAATTTCAGTGACCTTCATCAAAAGGGGGACATAAATTGAAACTCGGCTGGTTGCAACTGCTATGCGAACGTGTTATGTACACCGCAGGAAATTAGTAATGCAACGCAAATTTTGGAACCCTGACACAACTGCACTCATATAAATATTTTGAGTTGTTACAAAAAGCATGGGCAATTGACCACCTAGACATACAAATAAGGATGGCAGCACTGGCTGCAGTAGCAGGCATGCATAAGGGTCTCCTCAATACATTTGCTCTGTAGTTATCACATGTCAGGGTTCGTACAGGTTTCCAAAGCGAAAATTTAAGGATATTCAAGGACTGTCCAGGACCTGTTCGAAGTTTTCCAAGGACTCGAAGCGGCATGCTTACAATAAGCACTTGCAATAAATATACGCATATTGCAATTATATTAAAAAAAGAGCGCAGTCTCAATGACTTCTCGCACCCTCTCTATAGGGAGAGGGCACGATGCCATGTCAGAAAGTTGTGCGCTGATGGGCTTCAACGCGCATGTATAGTCAGGCCTTAAAGGAGTCTTAAAGTCGTGCCACAATATTTGTGGCTTGCACCCTCTTTGCTGCAAGCTTTAATTATAGCTTCAATAAACAGAATACATGCACCAAGGTTTATTGCTATACAGACGGTTCTTGCTATATAATTTGTCGCTTTTTTGATATGGACCATTTTCAGTTCCTGTTTGTGGGGACCGAGTTGGGCAGGTACATAGCAGTGTAGCAGATTTAGTCACGTGATCACAAAGCTTTGTACGCGTCATGCTAAGTATTGTCAGCTCTCGCACACATGTTCCACACAAGCACCTGCAAAACAAACTCGCCGCTACCTGCAGCAGCCGCGATGCTTTGCCGGTATGTACGAGGCGGAAGTCCGGAGGTCACTCACCAGAATACAGATCTGGTGTGACGTCACTAGAACTTTCGTTGCCCTTCCTATAGAGCTACGCCAGTGTTGGACGCGCTGGCGATGGGCCTCGATTAAAGGAACGAGCATTCAGGAACACTAGAGAAGTGACTTAAAATATATTCTTAAACCCACACGGCGCTTGCTATAGCCTTGACATTTGATGGCACCACCCTATAAAGAGTGTTGACTTGTGCACAGTTCACCCTCGCAGCATGTTCCTCAAAAACTAAGAAGTAACAACTGTGACAGTGGTTAATTTACACTCATCCTATGGATATATGTGTGTTCTTTTCTAGCACGCTTCTTGGTTTGTTTAAACAGCCCGCTTCCAGCGTCGAGCTGTGATAGTGGTTCGTCAGCGCTCGTCCTGTGCACTTTCTTTTCGTGCGTCCTTCGTGCTTGAGAGGCGCGTTGCACGTATGGGGTTGCTTGCCCTTCTTCGTGTGACATTCAAATTTTTGCTATCACATTTACTGCTTCACCCTGGCCACAAACTCTTTTCTTCACATGCACTTTTGCTAAATGGGACCATGTGCACCCACGACGCATTACTGCTTCAGAAATAAGGAGTGACAAGTTCACACACCGACGTACCACATCTAGGAGGTCACGATACCGATATAAAAGAGCACTGCTTAGGAAATTCAAGTATTTTCAAGGGCCTTGAAAATGAAATTTTCAAATTCAAGGGTTTTTGAGGATTTCAAGGACCTGTACGAACCCTGCATGTTACTCTGATCCCTCTTCCCGCCCCACAAGTATTTCTAGCATCCACAGAGTAAGGAAACGAGAGCATACTTCACCATTTGGTACTTCTTGATGGGCGCAAAGAATTCAGTGTCAGCTACAGGGCCAAGCAGGAACGACTTTGGGCTGCGTAAATGAAGAACTCCTAATCAGCTTGACATTATTTTATAGCTAGAATAACTGTCTTGCAGACCATACACTTGAGCAGGTAACAATATATGTGTTACCTAAATGTGTGTCCAACAGGATGTTAAAACAGTATGGTATAAGGAATAATTCCATATATTTAGATTTGACAAAACTATTAAAATACTTGAAGGCATATCAAACTTAATACAGTCAATTTAAATTACAGCTATACATATTTTGTTATAGTGATAAGCCATATTTTCTCATTATTAAAAGTCTAACTTATATATGAAGCCCCATTTTTGCTTGACACAAGAAATATTCGTCAGTCAGTGCATTGTGATTCATTTGTGACAGCTTAATGACAGCATCACATTGTTCTTAACATCCCAGAACAAAAGAAAGGTGCGAAAGATGCAGTAGTGAAAGCCTCCATATTATTCCTAGGGACAAGCTTTTATGAAACAGGGGACAAGCATTTATGAAACGTGGCGCCACTAGTACGTGTACACCAAAGCTGGGGCGTCAGACGTGTGACCTCGTGCTCACCACAAGAATTCCAGTTCACTGAACTAAATAACATGAAAGGTTTTGCTGTCGGCACAGCTTCATACACATACACAGTGATGCAACGAGCAGCCCTGCAATATACCTACCAATCCCAAAAGTGGTCTGAAAAGACAAAACTGAGCACATGATGACGCAGTAAAATCTTGTTAAATCTCATGACAGTGAAGTTACACCCGACACGAAAATGGCTTCATTATTGCGTTACATCTAGAGCCTAGCAGACAGCAAAATTTTGGGGGCAAAGCACATTCAAGTAGTAAAGTGTGAGCCCTGTTATGCCTGCGAGTCCACAACGAACGTCCGTGCCTCGGAAAAAGGAAATCTGTGTCAAGGCCAGCCCGCCTGACACGAACAACTCAACGGCGTAAACTTGCGGCGGCGCCTTTCTGGCGCGCACGTGCTGTGAGTCACTCGAGCAGCCCGTCGAGCCAGCAACCGGCGCCTTCCTGTCTGGCGTCTGACGCAATGCGCGGCGACGTCACTCGTCCTTGGGTGCAGCCACCTGCAGCGCAGGCTCTCCAGATTCGATGAGAAAGAATGACGCGGCCCAGCGGCGACCCCCATTGGAGGAGTCTGACCCCACGACCAGCGGCGCTTTTGGTTGGACATTTGGGTTGGACCCGGTGCATATAAAAGAAGCCCTGCGGCGCGGCGCGAGTAGCAGACCTGTTGGAGAGCCGACATGTGTGTCAGGAAAGAGCGCTATGTGAGCAGTCCTATGTGAGAGCAGACATGTGTGTCAGAGAAGAGAGCTATGTGATAGAGCGTTGAGCTGTGTGTCAGAGAAGAGAGCTATGTGATAGAGAGTTGAGCTATGTGTTAGCAGACCCTTTTGAGAGTAAAGCTATGTGTTAGAGAGAAGAGCTCGGCTCTTCGCGTCTCTGTCGGCCCCAGTGCCGAATTTGTAACGCCTCTGTATGTATGCTGTACCTAAACCTTGTTTTACTCACCGTCGTCTCGTCCGCTCGTCTATCAGCTCTGCGCAGAAGCAGTCGCGAGCTGAGAAACCTACACTACCAAACGGCTGGTGACCTTCCCGGTGGAATTCGAAGCAGTGGCGCTTTCGGGACAGTGTTGGCGTCGCCGTCTTTCGAAACAGTGGTTGCAGCGGTGAGATTCGGGGCGCCCTTCGTAACGTCGTCGGAGGCGCGCTTCGCAACAGCCCGAATCCAATCGAATACTTTTCAAACATTTCTACACTATTTTTCGAATATTTCAAAAATAGCTGAAAAATAAAGTGGAGAGATTTCTTAAAGATATTCTCATGAGACAGCCATATGAAAGTTTCGATTGGCTAGTTTGATGAAGCACTGACGGGATGGTGTCAAATAGTTGTTTAATCCAGAATGAGCCAATGCAAAAGACGAAGTGCACTTATATACATGATTTGACACAACCAAAGTGTTGCCGACAACGCCTAAAACGTGAAAGGCAAAGATGCTACTTTTTCAGCTTCTCCTCTGTCAACTTCTGTGGAAGCCCAACTGATGTGGTGCAGAAATGCGTGCTCACATCCGAGTCCGAATCTGCCTCGTAGACATCAATATATAAGAACATCAGAAATTTTGGATGCTAAAAATCATCAGTGTCCAAGTTCTCGAACTAATAGTCCAAATTTCAGATCCAAAACAGCAGTAATTAAGTGTGTTCTGCCAGATATAACATGTAGGAACCAGCGTTTTCTTGAGTCAATACATTTACAACCATAGCAGAGCCTGAAAGGCTCCTTTGCCGCAGTATGAGAATGTGATGGGTGAAGCATATTAAAAATCTCAAGGGGCCACTGTCAATTCGATGATGACTGTGTCTTCGGGAAGCTCAAATAGTTTGAATAGTCAAATTCCAGCACGAATTGAATCAAATAGCAAACACTATTCGAAAAATACTCGAAATCACGAATATTCGCACACCCCCAGTCGTATTCCAAAATTCATGATAAATGTTTAACACACTGTATGAATGCCAATGCAGTCAGCACTCCTTCACTTCGTTATAAAAGACAATTAATTCTAACAGTATTCATTTTGTCAAGGCTTCACTGTACTACTCAAGCTATTTTGTACCAGCAAACTTGTCTATATTGAGGGATGGCATTATAGGATTCTGTTTTTCTTTGAGTGTGACGACGGACAAAAATCAGGTGCTGTCAACGATGAAAATGTAATAAACGTGTTTACTAAAGAAAGCCAAAAAGAGTCATGCTAACAACTCCCTTTCATGCAAGCAAAGTGTGACTAAACTGTGGCCCAATATAATGCCAGATGTGAAAGAACAGACCTACCGTTGAATCTTGTAGATTAGAGTGAGCAGGGAAAATACGATGCCAAACACCAAGCCAGTGATGATGTCAAAGACAACTGTTGCACAAAACGACACTATCCACACTTGCTGAAAGAGAGAGAAGTTTCACGGTAATTTGTTTGTTGAACAGTTCCAGTGCTTCCTGAGTGCAACATCACTAACTTTGTGCCCTACAGATACACTGCAACACCACATCTTTCTCTTCTTCCTACACTCCACTGTATACTGCATGACGATAGTTATAGCGCGAGAACAAAACGACGACACAGAGACAAGAAGGACACGAAAGACACTCTGTGTCGTCGTTTTGTTCTCGCGCTATAACTATCGTCATGCCATACCAACTAGCCCAAGCTGCCACACTTCTATGTATACTGCAGCTAAATTTCACAAAACCCAAATTGTGTGGTTTAATATTACAAGAGCGCTAAGTACTTCTGCCAAATTCTAGTTTCTGGATTGAATTACACAACACTTCAAGTTGGTTTTAGGGAACGCTTTCACACAAGGCTTAATGCTAACTTTTACTACGTCAAGTTAAACCTTCTCGGAAGAAATGCACTGACTTTTGGAGATTTAAGCTGCAACATTTTCCCTCAAGATGTAGCTGCTGCAGTATGCATCATTAGACAAATAAAACTGCAAAGCTAGCCAACAGCATTTTCACCACTCCCACTTCCTTTACATCTTATGTGGAGGGAAATGTTTGCCGTATCAGAAGCATGTCTTCACATGATTTAAGCATTAGTGCAGTTGCTGGTTAGTAAGGCTATTAACTAGCAGCTACAGACGTTTTTATCAAACCCTTTCAAGAGCTCTTAGAATGACTTACTCCATCAATTTTTGAAATGTTCCAGTACCGCTTGAAGTTCCGAACCTGCATCACAATGCTCTTCAGTGAAGTTACAATGATTGCAGCCAGGACACACTGAAAGAAATATCGAACTAGTCATTATTGAAAATAAAAAGCAACTTATTGCCTAATTCTAAAAAGCGCCCTGTCTGCCAGACCCAAATGTGATACACATGATATCTAACTGCAGTGGCACATAAGCTTGAGGAGCTGACATTCTCGTGCACAGTAGCATTGGAAATTGTGTACTCAGCTACTCAAGTTGCGCGGTTGAAAAAATAAGAACATAGATGGAAACTATGTCTCTCCAACCACACAATTTAAAGATCGTAGCATCTGCTGGAGAATTATCTTTCACATTAAAAGCACTAGTATGTAACGGACTCAATTTGTCACATACAAATGAAGCTGGAAAAAAGACTGTCGTTAATACTTTCACAATGTTGTCTGTTTTATCCCAATCTTGAAAAAAAAAAATGTGAATGGCATGGACATCTTTTTTCCGTAATCTACCAGTTTGGGCTGGAACAACGTTTTATTTTAGGGCTACCAAGGACAAAGGGGTTTAAACATGATAAAAAGTACATGGGAGGTCAGTTAGTAACCGTCAAAAATGCAGATTTGGCAGTGCTGCAATGATAAAATTGACGAATCGGCAACACTGAAGCTACAATCACATTGATGAATTTTAGAATCGTTGAAAAAGCAGGAACTTTTCACTAAGCTGCGCAAAGCTCGACACAGCAAAGCTGGTTGATCCTCAGCTCGTCATGCTGCAGCACGGGAATCGCAACACCCACGATAAATGGATCCAGCGTGCTTGGCGGGAGAAGCAGCATCCAAGAGAAGGTAACAGGTAAGTACGAAATAAATGCGAAAATTGTTACTCTGAATATGTGCAAATTATTGTCTCTGAGCCTAGGTGTAACAAACCGAGCTGATTGCTAAGGCAACGACTCGGCGACAGCTGCTCTTCGGTGAAGCAACGGCAGTTGGTGCGACAGCTGCTCTCCGGTGCGGCACTTAGTATGTAGCTGTGGCGGTTGCTATGGCATCGGCGCAGCAGAAATTTTTTGTTAACAGACGTCTCACTGCTGCCTTTCACAGCCTCACTACAAAAAGTGGATTACTAGACCTCCTATAAACCGTCACATATTGCTCCTGTACACAGTATTAGCTTTGTCAAGCATTGCAGTTGTAAAGATAGAATGTGCGGATGTCAGAGCTTTCTGCTACCTATTTATTGAAAAAGAAATGTTTCTTTGATGTGCATTACAGGTGTAACTCTCCAGAAAACTATATCAGTATTTAGGAAAGTTTGGGCTGACAAATACTGAAGGAAAAGGGAATGAGCTAGGATTAGTTAGGGCATTCTCAGTAAACACAAGTAAGTACTTTACCACTCACATACAAGAGGAACTCAATAGACCATAAGAAAGATAATGTGCCTCATATCTAGCGTACTTGGCAACATTTCAGAATTCAACAGAAGCTTCATCCACAAAACTTCACAGCAGCTCTCCACTGCACTCCATCAAATACAAACTTTTAGTACCTGACAGATTCCAACATTGAGAAAACTCTCATTTATTATATTTACTCGCATAATGAATGCACTCGCATCATAAACGCACCCCCAACTTCAGTTGTCAAAATCTGGATTTTTTTTTCTTCTTCATAATGAATACACCCTTTATATTGATCTGGTGCAGTCCTCCTAACTGACACGTCGCACCTCCTTGCCTATTGGATCTCTTCCATTTTATATTGTTATGCCGACCACTTTCGGCCACTTTGGCTCGCTTCCTCTCCCCCTTTGCCCACTGCCGCGCGCCATATTGTTCTTTTTTCTATATGCACGTGGGAAGTCCCCTGTCTTTATTTATTATCTGTGTGCCACAGCGGGGTTCATGAACAGTGCGAGTGTAGAGACATCACAGCTCATAAGCACACAGCGAAGCTCACGAAACTGCCCGCGCCAGCCAACGGTTGCTTCCAGCAAATACAAAACTTAAGGCCCAGCCACATGCCCGTGATTTTCGAGCGACGACGACAGGATTTGCTGTTTCCATTCATTTTCCATGCGAAGGGCCATTCATTGCCATCGCGTTTCCATTCATTTCCATGCGAAGGGCCATTCATTGCCATCGCGTGACAAGTTTTTGAAAAACCAGAAAAAAATCGCTTGTCGCCCAGAAAAGATCGTGACGATTTCTGCAACATTGTAGCACCTCTCAATCCTCGCTCCGGCTGCAATTTGCTCTTCATGCTTGTTATCTGCTCGTACTTCAAGGAATACAAGATATAGGCTACCTTTTCAACAGTAACTTCTCATGTGGAGAGCAAGGTGGCAACGGTATTTTGCGCTAATCTTGTTATCAACGCTTTGTTTTGAAGCTTTGGTGGTTGCTTGCTGTAATGTCAACGGCGGCAGCGCGGTCGTGCGAGGTTGCCAGAAAGCTGGCAAAGCACATCATAGCATCGTAATGCATGCTTCTGGGCGCCCCTTGAGATCATGGTAGATACCACTGTTGCAGTTAACGATTGCAAGAAAAGAAAGCCGCGAAACACTCTTATGGAGTGCGCGGGCAGCGCAGGGGCAGCTTGCAGAAGATAGCACCTTCAACCACCAAATATGAGGGCAGTTCCACAAAGAAGCTCTTTGCAAACAACGTACGCTCGTGTATGTCAACTACGAAAAACTAAGCGACCTAACTCTTTTTTTGCATTACCACATTTTTTTGCTCATCCCAAGAAAGATTTTATAAAGTTTACCCTGCATAATTAACGCACCCCCAACTTTGCACAGACTTCTTTAGAAAAAAAATTCGTCCATTACGCGAATAAATATGATACTACGATGTCGTGGCAATCTGCTAATATAATTGGCTGGTGCAGCCGTGCAATTCTTCAGTGAATTGTGAAATGATGCAGTTGCCACTGCAATTTTAAAACTCTCACGAACTGTATAAAGTTACTTAGGTGGTATGTTGATATGACATATTGGAGGGAAACAGCAGGAAAGACAAGAGACCAGACAGAGAATAATAATTGTTGTGGTTTAATGTCCCAAAAGCACAATATGATTATGAGAGATGCCGTAGTGAAGGGCTCCAGAAATTTAGACCACCAGGGGATCTTTAACGAGCACCTAAGTTTAAGCACACATTTCAGCCTCCTGAAAATGCGGCCGCCTCAGCCGGGTTTCGATCCCGCGACCTGCGAGTCAGCACCTAAGTGCCATAGCAACTAGACCACCTTAGCGGACGACCAGGCATACAAGGGAGCATAAAAAGAAGGACACAGTGTCATTCTCTGCCTCGTCTTTCGTCTTTCACGCTGCATTTCCCTCGAATGTTGACACTGAATGCCAGAGAGGAAATTAAGAGCTTAACCTACGTACTATAGGCAGTTCCTCCAAGTAATGTCCCAGGAAAAGAATCATGAAAACTATGATGATGATGTTCACAATGCTGACGATCTGAAACCAAAAAAAAGCAGACAACCTAAGCATAATACCCTTCGTAATTTTTCCTGCCTGACTTTCCGCACATACCAGCAAAGGCCAGATTAAACATGCTATTTGATAGTAGGGGTATGTGGTTTTATTTTCACGAACATAAAACAGAAAAAACAAACCAGAAGCAAGGGCTATATAGCCTGACGAATGCTTTTGCTCCGAAATACACACTGGTACACAGCAAAAATGTCTACACAACTTAGACACAAATAAAGAAACAACCTTTCATACAAAAACTAACGATCAGCAAATTGTAATTTTGTGAATAAATATCACAAATCTGAAAAAGGAACAGAACATTTTGCAGTAATAAAATACCTTTAAAATAACATCTATATTGCAATATGTATATAGAATTGTTAAGGAGAAGAAGAAGTGATGATGAACATGTGTGGTGCCTTATGGCGCAAGGGCCAATTGATGGCTAAAGAACGCCACTTCAGTAGACTAGAGATGTTAACAATGATATGGTGTGTGGCTGTGTAGGGGCCTTAAAAATCCTCGCTCTAACGTGAGTAAAACATAGAAGTATTAAAATCATGACAGTGGCGTGAAATATGTGCAGTGAAAGTGGATGTCAAAAGGTCATAATAATGAAAACATGGTGGGGATGTAGTCACCGCAGCAGTGACTTCAGTACAGAAGTCGTGCTACGGATCACCTCGAAATATGCAGTGAAAACTATGTACGCCATTTAAAAATGTAAACAATGATTGAAGTTTAAAAATCGGTAGAGATTTGCTGTCAGTAGGGCAGTAAAAAGTGCTCTTTTTTTAGAGCATCTAACTCATTGCACTGGACGAGGATGTGGAGAACCGTAAGTGGTTCTCCACATCTCTCACACAATGGTGGATCGCCGGCAAACAGATGATATGAATTTATAGAGTGTGTATGTCCTGTTCTTAGCCTTGTAAGTGTTATTTCTGTGTGTCGTGATTTTGATAGTGGTAGGCAATTATCTAGTTGTGGCTTAATAACATGTAGTTTATTATTTGTGTGTCTATCCCACAAGTTCAGCCGATAACCACTGAGCTTTTGTTTTAGAAAGGTTTCATGTCAGGTACAAGGATTAGTATTGATGTATTAGCGGCATCGCCCCTGGCGGATACAGCCAGCAGGTCTGCCAAAATTTTTCCTTGTATCTCACAGTGCCCCGGCCCCCAGCAGACTACAACATGCTGTTTGATGAGTAGACTGTGCATAACAATGAATAGAGGGACACAAGAACTGGGCTTTTGTGTTTAAAAAAGTTTTCAAGGCCTTCACCACACTCAGAGAATCCGAGTAAATTACCGCTGTTTTTAGTTTTATATGTGCAATGTGTTTAACAGCCGCAAGTATCGCATAGGCCTTTCCTTTGAAAATGCTTGCATCAGGATGCAGGACGCCAGTATCTGCGAAGGATGGACCAATGGCTGCGTACGAAACGAAAGTGTGGACTTCAAGGTATCTGTAAAGAGCTCGGGACATGTGTACTTTTGTTGTAGTTCTAGGAAGTATGTGCGGATATGTACAATGGGTGCGTGCTTTGTAATCTTTAATAAAGACACATCACAATCTATTCATTGCCACCGCCATGGTGGCCGACATGCTGCAGGAGCCATCAAACCATGTTCGAGTGACACACCGGTTTCCTCAGAAAGGACCCTCACACGAAGTGAATAGAGTTGTCTCAAAGATGGCCGGTTTTCAAACAGAACAGAAGCAGACATGCCATCAATTGTAAAACGTAGTCTAAAAATTGACACACCGGTTTCCTCAAAAAGGCCCCTCACAGGAAGTGAATAGGGTTGTCTCAAAGATGGCTGGTTCTCAAACAGAACAGAAGCAGACGAGACATCAATTGTAAAATGTGGTGTAAAAAATGGTCCTTGTCTGCCTTCACTTTGAGATAATATAGAAAAGACATGTAACATCTCTGCAGGTGGAGTGACCATTCGGTCGATTCCACGTACGGGCTTTCAATGGGGCTGGTACGAAAGGCACCCGTAGAGAGACGAATGCTTAGGTGGTGGTGAATAGGGTCAAGCATATTTAGGGCAATAAGTGTCGCCGACTGATAGGTTATTGCTCCATAATCCAGGCAAGTGCAGACAAGGCTCTTACACAAGTTCATCAGACACTTCTTGCCACTCCCCCACGTAGTGCGTGACAACACTTTTAGAACATTCATGGATCTGATGCACTCGTTTTTTAGATACTTGATGTGTGGTACGAAGGTTAGCTTGGTGTCCAGAATTAAGGCTAAGAATTTGTATTTGGCATTAACAGACAGGTGTCCACCATGCAATTGAATGTCAGGTTCAGGATGAGTGCCTCTCTTTCTGGAGAACAAGACACATGTGCTTTTTGGGGGGTTCAATCGAAATTCGTTTTCCTCTGCCCATTTGGAGACCTTGTTCAAGCCAAGCTGAACCTGCTGCTCACAAATTGTCAGGTTACAAGACTTAAATCCAAGCTGGGCATCATATTTTAAATCCAAGCAGGACATCATATTTAGTAAACAATATTTTGTGGGATGCGAAGAGGCAAAGAATTCATTTTGACAATAAAAAGAGTACAACTGAGTACACTACCTTTCGGTACTCCCGTTTCTTGGACAAATGTTCGGGAAAGAACACTGCCCACTCTGACACGTAATGTTCGATTGGACAAGTAGCTTTTGATAAAAGTAAACATCCTGCCACGCACGCCAAGATGGGACTGGTCTCTTAATATTCCAGCTTTTTCGATATTGAGGAACACAGAAAGCAAGTATTGTTTGTGGACGAAGACGCCTCGGATCTGTGCCTCCATACGTACCAGGTGGTCAGTGGTGGATCTACCTTCTCGAAACCCGCATTGGAATGGGTCGAGCAGATTGTTTGTTTCAAGGTAATGTACAAGTCAGCGGCTTATCATGTTTTCAAAAAGTTTACACGTGCAACTTGTAGGTCCGATTGGCCTGTAACTACTAACAGAAAATGGATCCTTGCTTTGCTTTAAGGGGGGACATGGGTCTTTAAAATTTTTTTTCTGTTTTTGGCTCAATCTTGACCAAACCTCGCCATCTTGGACAGTTTTTCATGCTGATTTCAAATTTGTAATTGTTTCTGAAATAGCTTCAGTGGATAAAAAGATATTAACATCTGTAATTTAATTAATTATGCACTTCATTGGGGGCTTTTTGGCAACTTAATCAAGCCAGATCCAAAAAATAAATGCATAGCCCCAATGCTGAGGGCTTTCTGTATGGGGTGATGCTATTTTTATTAATTTTTAGGCATTATATAGATAAGAAAACAGACCAGCACTTACAATGGATATTCTGTTCCATTTTCGCTCATTACTATCCATAATTGTAATTAACAGTATGCTTCTAGAGTAATCAAAATAGCATCACCCGATAGGTAATGTTATTACAAATAAAATGATACCAAGTTTGTCATTCTCAATCAACAGTAACATATAAGAAAAACCCCTAAGGTTTAGTGTGGTGCACAAAAACATTGAACTGAGAAAAACGTATTTAAAGTTTCTAATAACTGTAACTTTTGCTAAAGTGAAGCTAGAGCAATAAAAATGGCACCGTTGTATAGCTCTACATTATGTGAGTATTGCTGTACCAAATGTGTCAATGCACCTTCCCAAAATATTTGCCACAGCTCATTTAAAAACTGTGTACTGGCCGTTGAATCAGTATAAGGAACCCAGTCTACAACTTTGTGGCTGTTCTAGTGCACTGAAAACCAAAGTAAGACACATGTTATATATAAAAGCATCGCCCTTTTATACATAAAACACTATTTCAAGTAAAACAAACATTTTTGTCCCAGACATCCTTACAATTCTACAGCATGCCAGGGCTGTATGCAGTGTCTCTTGCAGGCTTATGTCGCTTTGATCCGACGAAGTGCTGCAGCTGGGCCGAATAGAGTGCACCGCTTCGGCAGGCATTCGCGCCAGCGAATCGTCTGATTGTGCTGCCTCGGCAATAACAGGCACTTGCGCCAGCGAGTCGTCGTCTGAATGTGCTGCCTCCGCAATAACAGGCATTTCCGACAGCCAGTTGTCGTCAGAATGCGCTGCCTCGGCCATCTCCGGCGCTCTCGGCGGCACGCAGGCCGCTCCCTTCTGCCGCGCATTCCACGCTCGCTTTCGTTTCCTGCCGAAAGCTTGACGAGTGTTCTTCTTCAGGCGAGCTTCCCAAGCAATGCCGGCGAAATGCAGAAAGACGTATACGTTCGCGACGTCGGGACACGAGCGGGTAGCAGACGAGATAACACGCACGAGAGCAGGCGCCGACGGAGCAAAACCAAACAAAAAAAAAAAAGAGCGAGCAACCGTGGCCGCGCCGGCGCGCCAGCCAATGATAAGCGCGAGACGGGGGGGCTCGCCAGCGCGCGCGCGCTTTAGCCAATCAGCGGTCCGGCAGACGGCTTCGCAAAACGGGGGAGGGCAGTCGTTCTGTTGAAGTTACGCCATTTTGAGAGCTCGCAAAACGCGCACAAAGGAACCAGCTTCAAAACAAGCCCAAGATGGCGCCGATCCGCCGGCTGCTTCGCTGGCGGCGCGCGCGGGAAGTTCGAACAAATTTTCTGTTTTGCGGGTTGTTTTGCGACTCCCGTGATGGTTTGAAAATAGATTTTAACCTATTTTTTTATCGAATTTAGCGTTAATAATTTGAGGAGAGGTGCTTATAGGTTCAAAGATTCAAAAAATGTGTTTTTCTCAAAATCGATTTTTTGGCCATTTTTTACTTTTCTAAGACCCGCGTCCCCCCTTAAATCGGAATAATAATGGCTTCTTTCCAGGCAGAGGGGATTTCACTCGAAAACTAGATAGCGTTGTAAAGGGAAAGCAGGGCTCTTTGCGTTTCAGAGGGCAGTTGTTTTAATATTTCCTATCCGAACCCGGGGCAGATTTATTGCAGACATATAGCGATGCTTGTAACTCGGCCAAAGAGAAAGGGTTAATGCACGGCTCATGTTCAGAAAATTTTCGCTGTACTTCCTGTTCTTCGATTTTTTTTTGTATCGTTGAAAAGCTGCAGTATAATACGACGAGCTGGTCACCTCTTCGAAGTGCGCACCAAGAAAGTTCGCCTGGTCTTTCAAGGTGTCTCCTTGTGTGTCTACAGGAGGTAGTGGAGATGTGTGTCACCCTGCTGCCTTGCAAACCATGTTCCAGACTTTAGTTTCTATGAAGTTATATGAAGTAATGCCTGGTAAAAACTTATACCAACTTTTTACTTTTTCTCCTAGCCTGCCGGCGTGTCTTCCTGCTTTGGGACTTAATTTTCTTGAAGCTTTCAAGATTCTCTGCTGTCAGCGAGTCCCGAAGCAACCTCCACGCTTTGTTTTGTCGTTTGCGTGCTTTGCGACACTCAGTGTTCCACCATAGGACACATTGCTTGCCAGGCAGTCCAGATGTTTTTGCATTTCATCGGAGCGTCGGTCAGAAAAGCTGAAAAGTATCGTACAGCTGCATCTATGCTTAGACCAGATAGATCAGTCCAACTTATGTGAGTAATCTGCGAGAACTGTGCTCAGTCAGCTTTGTCAGTGATCCATCTGGGGACCTGTGGGCGATATTCATTTGGTATTTTGGTATGGGTGTTCTTAGCATTACCGGAAAGTGGTCACTTCCGTAAAGAATATTGATGACGTTCTATGTCAATAAAGGAAGGAGGGATGGAGAGACAATACTGAGGTCTATTGACAAGTAGGTATTGTTGGCGAGGCAGTAGTGTGTGGGCTCTTTCCGATTTAGAAGACACGCGCCAGAAGTAAAAAGAAACCGTTCAATCAGGCGACCTCGAGCATCGCAACGAGAATCACCCCATTTATTGCTTTGTGCATTGAAATCTCCAAGGAGGATACAAGGTTCTGGAAGTTTATCTATCAGGGACTGGAATTCATGTTTTTCAAGATGATGGTGTAGAGGTATGTACACAAAGCAGATGGTGACGAGTTTGTTCAGAAGAACTACTTGAATAGCCACTGCTTCAAGAGATGTTTCTAGTGGTAGACGTGCAATCCCTTGATTGCCTATAATGGCCACACCACCAAATGACGCGACGGCTTCATTCCTGTCCTTTCGAAAAAATAATATACTGGCGTAGAAAATTAGTGATCTTGGGTTTTAGGTGTGTTTCTTGTACACACAGAACTTTTGATGAATGTTTATGTAAAAGTTCTTGAACATCGTCGAGGTTTCTCAGGAGTCCTCTGGCGTTTTACTGTGAAATTTGTCTCCATTTTTAATGTAGTTAGGTGCTGTGTGTACAAAAATGTTACCTTAGGTTACAGGGCCTGTTGGGGCCCTTTGACGCGGGGTTTCTCTTTCTTGTTTCACTTTAAAGAGCTGCGTCTTTACTTCGGTGTCTGAGGCACTGGAGGAGTATGGCTTGTGTCCATCACCTCTTCTGAGGTAGTAGCTGGTACCTGCTTGGCAGGCACGTTTATGACAGTTTCGAACCTGACTGCACTTGCTGTGGCCTGGGGTCCGGCAGACTCTGAAGTCTGCTGGCACTTTTGAGCAAGAGGCGGAGCAGTACAGACTGCTCCAGCCGGAGGCACTTCTGGCACAACCGCAATCACACTTGGTGTGGATCTCGCGGGGGCCGAAAAATGTGGCACGGCGCCTCGGCGCGCCACGTAAGCAAGGAAGGTTCAGAATAGTTTTGTGCAGAAAGCCGTTGACATGCCTCTTGAAATGATAGGTTGAACTTGACCTTAAGTTATAATATCTGTTTCTCTTTTTTCCATGCAGGGCATGATCGGGAGTTGGCAGCATGATCTCCTTCACAGTTAGCGCAACAGGCTTCTGAAGTGCACTTTCCGGATACATGTTCACAAGATACGCACTTCGCGCACCTAGTGCGCCCTCTGCATGTTTGAGATACGTGTCCGAAGCGCTGACACTTCAAACATCGGCGAGGATTCGGTATGTAAGGTCTGACACGAAGCTTACAGTAACCTGTTTCAATGGAGTCAGGAAGGTTGCTTGTACCAAAGGTAACTATGATGTGCTTTGTGGGGTCTGTTTTTTATCTCGCCTGATTGTTATTCTTTGTACTTTCACTATATTTTTTTCCTCCCAGCCTTCGAGCAATTCACTTTCAGACAGCTCAAGGAGGTCATCATCAGATATGACACCATGCACTGTGGTCATCGAGCTATGTGGGCCCCTGATACTGGGATGTTATCAATTGCTACTAGTTTTGATAACTTGTCGTACTGGGTCTTGTCGCGAACTTCTAGAAGGAGATCGCCCTTCCCCATCTTTCTTACTTTATAGCCATGGCCAATTGCATCTGTGAGCAATTTCGAGACAATGAATCGTGAAATAGATCGAACTGCTTTTTTTTTTCATCCTGGCTATGAATTACGTGTCTTTAGGGAAGGTCTGTTTTGGCTGTGCAGAAAAGAAGCTGTCATCGTGCGCCACCTTTTCAGGTGGCGATCAGGGAGTGCGGAAAAAGGGTTTTCCATAAGAAGAATTTTCAATTCGGCGGCGATGGTGGTCACCCACCACTGAGCCTAATAAGAGGGCGCTTCAAGGAAGTACACTTGAAGTCGCCAGCCATGCATCGCCGCTGCAACCGAATGTAACTACCCAAGGTTGGACAACTACATAGGGTTAACCCTCACCGCCAGGAAATTTGGAAGTAAATGAAAAAGAGAAGATGACAGGACAGATAAAAAGTGAGAGATAAAGATAAAGATGTAGAAAGAGAGAGATAGGAAATGGCGACTGCCCATTTTCCCTGGGTGGGTCCGCCCAGTGGTGCCATCTACGTGAAGCCGGGGCCAAAGGCGTGTGTTGCCTCCACCAGGGGGCCTTAAAAGTCCAATCACTCGGCATTAACTCAACCCCCAGGATCCCCTTTTGCCCAGGCACGGCTAAGCCATGCACGGCAAGGCATGGAAAAAGTCAAAACCCGCCTCCCCCATTGGCTCGAGTCCGTTGTGTTGCCACACACCAAACGCCTGCTTGTGCAGACGCCTCTGCGGGTAGAGGAACAAGTAAAAAAAAGTGAAAGTGAAACTAGAGGTAGACAACTAACTAGGCTTGAGCAAATAGTGAATTTCAGGTTCAATAGAGAGAGCGAGAGAGAATTCATTAGAAGGCAGAAAGGTCAGTCTGAGCTAGTGCACTCTAGCCTGCTATTCTACACAGGGGACAAGAGAAGCAAATCGTCATTTAGGCCAAATAATTTCTAATCGAATTTGAATAGTATTTGAACAGTATTCAACATTGCAAAGCAAAATGGGCATATTTGTCATGACCCAACTAACCTGCACAATATTTTCTAAATATTGAAACTAGGACTGTGCGAATGCCACTCTTCACAGGAAGTGGAAAGGACTTCAAATTGTAGCAAGATCTGACTATCGGTAGAATGCAAGTTATGACCTGTAAAGAATGTTACGTCTGAAAATTTGCAATACGTAGAGCATATAAGCTGGTATAGCATGCTTTTAAACTTAAAAGCGATGAATTAATGACAGGGTATTATGTTCATTTAACTTTGAAGTGGGGCCTCGCAGCAGTGCGGATTTTTTCTCAATATGTGTTTTCACGGCTTAGCAGCCCTTCACTGAAGCGAAACCTTCTTTAAAAAAATGTTACAATATACAAACAGGTGCTTTCACGGCTTCGCACTCCTCCATTGCAGCGATATCATCTTTACAGGGGCCTACATGCGAACTATAAATACACTTATTTGTTCATTTCGAATGCCAAAGAATTTTCAATATTTTAAATTTGAATCAAAGCGAATTTGAACAATCGCACGAGCCTACTATTAACACGTTCACAGCGGGGTGGGTCACCAGCAGGTCACGGTCTGCGCTCCTCCTATGAAGCTGCAATGTTACGAGTACGCCTGTACTTGCAGATGCAATAACTTCGTGATACTTCAACTCAGAGGAACGAGTCTTGTTGCAAGAGGTCACAAATAGCCAGAACACTTTTCTTACATTAGATAGCGTGACTTCCCAGTGATCCATGTCACACTCTATGAAATTGTTTGCACGCTGCGTGCAGTGTGACCTACCGATAGCCCATGCACAAGAACTCGCTATCCTGTGCTGCCATATAAGTTTCGAAAATGCAACCAATATACAAATTTTTCATTGCACTAGCTGTCAGATGGCCCTGGTGCGTTTTTCTTTTTTCCAGGAGGGTAGTGGCGGCCTCTTTCTCAGTTGTGTTGCTCGTCCCTATTCTGCTCCCGTTTCTGAAATAAGCTTCCCTCAAATACCTACGGGCGTTCTTCCTGCTGTTCCCAAATATTTTAATGCGGTTAATGAATCATGATGCCTTTTACAGATGCATAAGAAAGCACACCACAGACGAAACAAATGTGTGCGTGTGTTTTCTAGTGCCACTGACTTTGGTTCTCAGAAAGGTTTACACAAAAAACTAAAAAAATAGCTCTCTATCTTTTAAGCCAACAATTTAAAACGCCATCCGTGAAGGTAGCAGTGCCTTCCCTTTGGAGCGAGTGAAAGGTGTGTAGGCACATGAACCCGAGTGGATTACGGCATATCTGGAAAATAACCCGAACGGCCCCCTGGGGGGTCACTCCGCATGTAAAACAAAACCTCAAGAAAGCAAGCTGCAGCAAACGTCTTAACTAGGCATTAGCAACTCAAAAGTAAGGACACTGAGAACAAAACAACATCCCAAGAGCTACGAGTGAAATAATTTTTTTTTTCCAGAAAGAAAGTGAAGACACAAGCATCTGGAAAGGGGCTGCCTACTCCATTAAAAGTAGGCTAATGAGCTAACTACAGTGAGTACATGCAGGACAGTCGAGCCATTGTGCAAGGAAGGCACATCTCAAGGCAAGCACAGACACAATTTGCTGCAAGATCAAAATAAATTGAAGGACTTAGCTATCCCATCCCCGATATATTTTTCATTTCTAAAAGCAACTATTCACAGCGAACAGGTAATGTTGTGAAAAAATGAAGTCAGGTAAGAAGAAGATATGGAGAAGCTGGCTGGTGTGCGAGTGTGTTGGTCAGCCATCTTGACTCCTTTGACTGTAGCAGTCTCCCTCCATAAATGCATCCTGTATACTTACGCAGGGTCACCTCTTTTTCTTTCCCGGTACAAAGATTACACTGTGCCAGAGAGCACTAGCATCTCTTCTCTAAATGACTTCATTGATATTACAGGATGAATCAAGAAGCACATTCAAAGGTGTGACTAAAAACATCATGCCATACAAACACCTAACACGCTGAATAAAACAACGAGTATGCGTGCAAGAAGGTGTCATACAAGGATGCATCAAGAGCCCTGCATCGTAAAAAAAAGCATAAAAAGACATCACGCAACCAATGCTTTGGGAAGCACTACAACCTCATAGAGGTCCTGACTAGGAAGGAAACCAGTGCTGAGAACAACTTTAAATAAAATACATAAAGCTCATAGCATTGACCTCCGATGTCACCCACCTGAGTCTTGCCACCAGCGCCCTCTTGGACAGCGCTGCGGGGCACAGACGCAGCAAGAGGAAAGCAGGAGAAAAAAGAGGAGAACACGTGGCTCGCTCCGAGGGCGAGAAACTCCTGCGTGACGAAAAACACTGCTCAGTTATAACTCCTACGGGTAGTCACTCATGTACAGTAGTCACAAACTCAAACGCTACATCACGTTTTTTAGCATACCAACAGTACGACTGATTGCAAGAGATAACACATCACCTCGCAACAAACATAGTCTTTAAAGATAGTGTTAGCTCTGATCTATGTGGTCGAGTTGAAATTGTGCCATTATGACTCTTATTATAGACTGCGCAAAAAATGAAAGCCTGAGAGTTACTTAGCCCTAAATTATCGTTTTTTCAATCCATAAGTACTGTACGTAGAATTTGTAAAAGATTGCATGAAAAATAGGTTCACATCAAGATGAAAACTGCAGTGCAAATTAAGCGCAATAACAAACAGACAAACCCGCATACGTAATGATATGCGTCAGTCCCCATGAAGGTTTTCTATCCACATCTCATTTCACTCCATTGTAATAACGAAACTTCAAGTGAAACTATAAATAAAGTCCCCTATGCTTTCATTGGATCTATTATATTTTGTCGTACAGTTTTGTCAAATAATCATGGGCTCCATTCATTAAGAACAAAATTTATCTTAGAACAAACTTCATACTTCAAAAATAGGCATTCACCAAACAAGATTGTTTATTAGAAATCAAAGCAGAATTTCAAGGTCACTTATATTAGTTTGTTTGAGTTGGCTTCAGTAACCTAACATTTCTATATATATTGTATTTACTTGTGGCTTTGGCAGCAGTTTTGAGACCTACATGAATAGATTAAGTAAGGTTGTTTATCAAGAAAACCACATTCAAGGACACAATTCAAATTAAAAATTGATGAAGTTTTCCAGAAACACCATAAATGAAGGAGTCAAAATGACTGGTTTACCGATGCTACTAAGTACTATGCATAAGATTTCGCATGTTGTTCGCCATTTCTTGTTTTTGTGCTATGCTAATAAGAAACATGTACTGCAAACTGAAATATTTTAGTGATATAATGTTCAAGAACTTGAGGGAAATGTATGGTGGTTCCTGCAAGAAAAGCATGTATATAATGCACTATTTTTTACACTGCGCATGTTTCCGTTTCCTTTTTGAGACAAGTAACCATCCAAATAGTCTTAACACCACAAAATAAATATGCCGTATAGCAGCCAACAAACTGAAAAACATTCACAGCCTTGAAATTGGGTCGATAACTTGAGTAATTACCACAAATTGCCACTTGCCTCCGTGCATCCAAAGGTGAAATTACAAGTAAAGTAGAATACTAAGCAAACAACCACAAATACATAAAATACATATGGTGTCATGTTTCATTTACCATACAATATCTAACACTCCATCAAAAACACATTGAATCAACATGCAAAATGAAGCTATGCACATACAGATAGAAAAGCAACAATTGGAAAAGTGTTCAATTATGGTTAGTTGGTTTACATCACCCCTTACTTACCTGCTCATGAACTGCCCATTTGTAACATGAGCTTCTTTGCATGCAAGCGAAGCTTAAACGTCCGACGGGCAGGGCTTACATGTTGCCTTGCTGCCCACATGTACGTCCGGCACATTAGGCGACGAATTTGTTTCTTCAGGCTCTGGACAATTATTCATTCAGTTTCAGTATTGCCAGCTTAAAATGAGAGCTATCAAGCTATTGTTATGCATAGTCATGCAGTCTAAGTATTAATGACAGTTCCATGTATTAGCTCCTTCTTGTTGCTTGATTTTCCCCTTTGTTGCCCCACTATATTCCTGTGCACTTCTGTTTACCGATTGTTGTAACACACCTGTTTCCAGCAGTTCATGAGAGCACAGAGCACGCTTGCCCTTTCCTTCTGCTTTCCTTTCCTTACTGTTTTCGTCTTTCTCTGCCTATAATTCTCAGCAACAATAGAAGCTCCAGGTTCTGCACGGTACGACCGATCATGTCTTGCCAAAGGCAGAGGTTGGTTGCTACTGTGAACGTAGCACTCATCACGAAGTCTTCGTTCTATTATTATCACTTGATTACTTGTTTATTTTTACAGGAAGCTTACTTTATTTGCACACAGGCAAAATGAAGCCGCCATAAGTGTTCAGCTTCTAACCATTCACACAGGCACATTACTGGATTGGCAGGCACTGCCAAACTTCTGTGCAAATGATACAGACTAAAAAGAGTATAAATGGCATATAACCCTTTTTTACATGCATCTCAATGAAGCCCAAATTGCTAAGCTATAGCTATACATGCCGCTATTCAACAATAATTGTGCATTCTCGTTACTCATTCAGAACTTCTGTGCTTCCTGTACTAAACTGCAGGTAGAGCTCTCAATTTCACGAGTGCATGTATGGCTTTTTGTGGTAATCCATTATTTATTGCCATCCCAGAGGCACTGTCTATATTCTTTATGCCCATATTTAAACTTGCCAGGCTTGGCTACTTTTTTGGTCCGGTGATGACAGAAAAAACCGCTCCGTTACTTCGCTAATTCTCGGCTACTTTCTTTTTTCTTCTATACGAAGCAAACTATCAGTGTCTTGTGACATCACAGTCACTAGCTATTGAGTATGTGGTGTCATAACAAGGCGAACAAAGTGCATTTCCAGTTCCCAAAATTTCCCTTGGCGCTTGTATTACAAAAAAAAAATACTTCGATACTTAGCTGAGACTCGGGTGAAAAATGTTGCAAATGACTTCGTGTTTTACACCACCTCTTGCTAAACGTGACACCAAACTCAGTGAACAGGACATTTGTCCCCCATCCAGGAAGCTTCGCACTTATCAACATTGTAAATTCGATATCCGATGAACTGTGTTTATTCATTCTTAGTGCTAGGTACAGGCTGCAACTTCGAAATGTTAACTACTTGAACTAAGCCATACCACAAAAAATGACTGCACAAGTGAAAACAATTTGTGCTTCAATCCTAGCGATTTTGAGCACACTCATACAATACACATTTTTATCATCACCACAAGGCTGGTGTTTCTGGAATTTTTAAGAGGAGTCATGCAGTATGTAGAGCAGTGGAGGCCTGGACTGAGTGAAGACACTAAACACTTGCCCAGAAACGTTATAATAAATAAAGGTTTGTAGTACTGCTACAAAGAAAGTGTCGTACCTGCAACACTGCAAGAACCTTCGTCATCTTGCACAAAAGAATTGTTAAAGTCAACAATTTATGCTTTCATTTTGTCAATTATGATGCTGAACAGTGCTGTTACACCTATTTTGCTTTTCAACCAAAAGGCTCTTGCAGTTGATAATTTAAGCCAAAACATCCTAATTGTTTTCATGCACTCTGGCTAATTTTGGCTACTTTTACGGCCCTCTGCTCAAACTGGCTACTTCTTGGCTAGTTTTTCAAATTCATGGCCATGTTTTGCCTTTTAGACCAAGCAACTCTGCCCATATTTGTGGCCATTGCAGCTTTCTCGGGCCAGCTTATAAAACACATGAGCACTTACTGTACCCAAAGCACAGAAGGGACGCACACAAGTGCTGAAGATGTTTACCTGATTGGCATCGACACTATAGCCATGTTTCAAGCCGAAAATCCTCCCCAATGAGAGTGTGATGGCAAAGCTGACAATAGCCATGACGAAGGATTGTGGCAGGATGGCAGCTATTAATGATGTATTGAAGCTAGGAAGCGAGGGCTCTGGCAACCTATCGTACAGTGGCAAGAAAGATAAGGAAAGGTCAATGCTTCAGGACCATCTTGGTTGGACAAACACTAGAGCCCTCATCCACAATTGAAGAGCAGGCCTTTTGCTTAAAAAAGAAAACAATTTAAAGGCAGCTCACACTTCCAAACTGAAAGTGACGAATAAGCTGCAATGTTTACTATGCTAAGTACAAAGTGCAGCCCTCGGTTTCCAGAATGCATGTCACTACATTAGCAAAATTCTACACTTAAACCTCGATACAACGAACCCCAAAAATGAAATATCAGTTATAAAGTAGTAAATGAAGAATAGTCTTGCAATAGACATAGTGTTAGAAATATACCTTTGTAACATATTTTTGGATATAACGAAGTAATTTTGGCATGAGATGCAACTTTGTTACGAGGTCTGAGTGCATTGTTTTCGAACAACTGGTTTGGAAACAACTGATCACAAGTGTACCTAAAAAAATTGAGGGACTCCTAGGCTTCGCCTTTAAGAGTTGAACGCGATAGCGAAATCCGACCCCTAGTGCGCCCTTCAACCGCTAAGTGCATACTCATTAATATGTTTTGTGACATACACACACACACACACACACACACACACACACACACACACACACACACACATGCACACACACGCACGCAGTAGATTGTACGAGCACACGCTATTATCGTCGAATGGGCTCGTTTTCATTGTGACACCTGTCAAACAAAATGCATTAAAGGGGCCCTGAAACACTTTTTCAAGTAACCATAGAATGAATTCATTAAAAGAGCTTATTGCCTCACAAATTCAACTCCACAATAATTTTAGCAATCCGTCCAGTGCGAGTGGAGTTACAAAGGTTTGTCACATGCTGCAATGGCATCATCTCTTCTCTTGTTCCGACAAAAGCGCTGGAAGCTAAGCAAGGAGGGTGGCAAAGAAACAACTGTGCCTCGTGACCTTGAGCACTTTTTTTTTTTCGAATGCAAGACTTTTTTAGTGTGATCGCTTGTGCACGCGTGGACAAGTAGCGGCCTCCCACGGCGATCTCTGTAACTTGCTTTTTCAGTCACAGACGCACATACAATTTTTTGCTCACAACCACTGGGGCCGACGTCGGCGACGGGATTTCTGCGACATGAGCTCTCTAACACTATCACGTTAAATACCTGGTCTTACAGCTGTGATCAATATAGGTATTTATCAAACACATTGCAAATTTTTGTTTCTCTTTGAGTAAGCTTGAGGAAAATGAAGCATGGTTGTGCAATTATGCTTGTCAATTTCCCATATGTTAAAAGCCAGGTTCATATTGTCTAGAACATCACTGCTTCCTACATCCCATTTTCGTTTGTTTTGGAACGTCTCTTTTATACAGCCGAATCTCGATAATTCGAACTCAAAGGAGCCCAAAAACTTGTTCGAATTAAAAGAAGTTCAAATTAATTAAAGTTAAATAAACGAAGGGCTCTCCATGCAGTGGCGCATGTGCATTGAGCTAACACACGAGGGAAAAATTTCAGAAAACTTACATTTATTCACAAATCACAGGACATCCCTTATTACTTGAAGTAATCGGTGATGTGCGTCTGCACATGTTTGCCTTGCAGCGAGCTTGCAAAGCATTTCCACTTTGGCTTCAGCTTTCTCCTGGCAAAATAAGTTGCGCGCGGAAATGTCCAGCGCCAACACTTTCTAAAGACGACGACAACAAGAACAGCGTAGCGGTAGCGGAGCCTCTCCGCTACGCAGCCGCAGCATGGCCAGCACATTACGAGAAAAAAGGAGCGTCTCCACGTGGAGAGAAGTAGATCGGCATTTGAGAAAAAGCCAACACTCCACGGCAGCTTTTTTTTTGCTCCTTCGCGCGCGTCGTTGAAAGGAGAAGAGTTACATGGCAGGGATGGGAAAGGAGAAAGCGTCGCACAGGCGCGTGAGCGACCCCCCCCCCCCTCAAGGCGCAGAGCCATGCTCCCGCAAAGGGCAAGGACAGCAGAAGATAGTGCCTTTGATAGTGCCTTTTTCCTTTCCTTCAACCACATATTCATTCAACCCAGCGACAGCTTTCTTTTTTTTTTTTCCTCTCTCTTTTCGCGCGCGGCGTCAGAAGAAGGAGGGTCTTTACGTGGCAGGGATGGAAAAGGGAAAAGCGTGGCACAGGCGCGTCGCAGATCGGCAATTGAGAGAGTGCGAACATTCCACCGCAGCGTTTTCTTTCATTCATTTCCTTCGCGCGCAGCGTTGAGGTGTCGCAGGTGTCGCCGCGGTATTTGGCGGGGTGCTGAGAGCATTATCGAAGCTCAGTATGTCCGAATTAACCGTCGCATGTTTTACGCGTTCGAATTACCGGGCGTTTTCGCCCACTGGAATACACGTAGCTTTGATGGGACCTCAGCGTGAGTTCGAATTAACCAGAAGTTCGAATTAAGCGTGTTCAAATTAATGAGATTCGACTGTAATAATTTGCTTTGCACCTTTCGATTTTCCTGACTTGTGTATTTCCAACGGCCGTGGGACAGCTTGAGAGCTCATCATAAAATTAGACAGTTAATCGTCACAGGCTTTTACTTACTCACCTTTTAAATAAAATGAACTAATGCACGAAACTTTGTTAATCATGTTGTTTAGCACCGTTCTTTATAGCTGTACTTTTGTGAATTATTAGTAGGTAATACGTGATATTAACAGCAGCATACAGTCATCATTTCTGTGCCCATTTTAAACAGCGTGGCCTGGAAAAGCTCAATGCTTTCCATGTCCCTGCATAAATTTAGAGTCACAAAAAAAAGAGACAGAGAGATGTGGCACAGCATTGACAAGTTTGTGCCATAAGCAACACAGAATACACTCACTAAACAAAAGTTGTATGGACCAGAAAAAAATGCTCCATTCAACAGGAGTTCCATTTACTTAAGAGATGAACAAGGGTGCATGATCTAAGGATGAAACCAATCATGTTAGAGGTGTTTGCTCCATTTAGGCAGCAATTTGGATTAACTGAAAGCACACTGTAGCAGTAACATCCTCCATTTGCATCATGCTCTGCATTGCTCCCTCAATACAAATGATCAGATGACAGAAAACAATAACATCAGTTTAAGGGTCAAAGTAGCCCTAATGAGCACATAGGTACCAGCAGCTTACACTTGTGGGACCGTTCCAACAACTGCAATGCCATGGTTTTCTTTCATGTCGAGGTAGTGTGATGCCAGTGTGAACAGCACCACCTAAGGGTGAAAAGAAAAGCATGCAGATGGATGTTGCATTTACCTCTGACTGCAGAAATACAGACATAAAGAAATAGTAGGACATTTTGTACATTTTAATATAAATTCAAATGCATGTCATCATGAGCAGATGATAATATTATAAACTGTACAATTTCCAATCAGCCTCAACTACTTAATACAATCAACTTGATTGATATGTGGGGTTTAACGTCCCAAAACCACCATATGATTATGAGAGACGCCGTAGTGGAGGACTCAGGAAATTTCGACCACCTGGGGTTCTTTAACGTGCACCCAAATCTGAGCACACGGGCCTACAACATTTCCGCCTCCATCGGAAATGCAGCCGCCGCAGCCGGGATAATACAATCAACTTTTCAAACATACATCCTGGAGGGCACAGATAGGTGTAATTGTGACTGCTGTTAAGCATAATGCTCATGATCAGATTTGCATTGATTATGCACTGATTATGCATTATAACTTGCACTGATTATGATTTAATTAAAACCTCAGAAGCAAGAAGCTCGTGATCATGAGCATTATGCTCATGATCAGATTTGCAATGATTATGCACTGATTATGCATTATAATATAGCTTGCATTGATTATGATTTAATCAAAACCTCCGAGGCAAGAAACTCCTACTGGTCCATAGCTTGGGAGACGCAGCCCAATATGCAAATTAACCAGGAAGCGATAAACTGATCGCGTCACTTATCCGGTCAAATTTATGTGCGAGAATTCGGGACCACACAAGTAATAAAAACTATCCGAGAAACAAAGTTAAGCGAATACAATTTACTGATTTTCTACTGTACTTAGAAGAGACAATTTGTTTAGCATACGCTCACAAGTAATAGCATGTACAGACAGATAAACCATGCAAGCATTACTGTAGCTACATCTAAGCCACAAACTGGTGAACTTACAACAACCAGCTCAATGGGAAGTGGAATACCCAACCTCTTGAGGACAGAGGGATCGAGGAAAATCTTGACAGCCATGATTATTGCTACGGCAACAAAGGCCACCACTGTAGTCTGCCACGCAACGTCATCAATGCGGTCAAAAAAAGCATAGATTGTCTGCAAAAAAAAAGAGTAAGACATTATTTCCAAATGTGCTAGCACATATACGGCAGGTGCACATGGCCCTGCTAAACACAAGTTTGTTATATGCAATGATTATAAGCGTAAAGTGTAAACTAACAAACGATGGGCGACATATAATGATACCGTTTATAACAACATATCGGACAGAACGATAGCACCATCCACTTGTGTACGCTTCCCGAGATAAAATAGGCCGTTTATTACGATGCTACAGTGATGCGATATCGGATATAGCGATTGAATCCAGTGACAGCTCGTGCCAATCGTAACACCCGGAAAAATTTCAAGATAAACAGATTTTCGAGATAAGCAAAAATGTGCTAATTGCAGGGAAATATGAGCACTTTTCAGAAAAATCACCACTACTTGTCGGCTCTTCAGTGACAATTTATAATCTTTCTTCTCGTGCAAGTTTACAAGAGAAAAGAATAACATACAAGAGGCTTTAACCGGCTGGGTTTTGCCGCACTGCCATTTAGTTAGCAGAGAAAAACTGCCTAATGCTCGTCTGCTTTGCGGTGGTACGTGGGCCTAGGAAGGCGTCCTCCCGCTGCTTAACACATCGTGTCAGTCAATCTTCCCCACCGCTGCACTCGACCTTATTTGAAAGCAAGCGCAGCAAATTTTTCGTCTCAGAAGATGTCGGCATTTCTCGAGGTGGTTCGTCATCACTGTCGTCTCCACCATCCCCTATGTTAGAGGCCATTTGAACAATTTCGGCGCCTGTCATTTCTCCCGTCACCACCACATCCTGCTCACACAGTGCGTACTCCAGAAAATCGCGTCATTTTCGGTGGCACCGTTACCTATAAGT
The DNA here is from genome assembly GCA_013436015.1 of Rhipicephalus annulatus. Lineage (NCBI taxonomy): Eukaryota > Metazoa > Arthropoda > Arachnida > Ixodida > Ixodidae > Rhipicephalus > Rhipicephalus annulatus. The sequence continues at coordinate 499,817 of WOVY01010626.1, read as the reverse complement.
TTTATGACCTCTTGACAAAGTTCCTCACAGTATGCGAAGTCATCCGTCTCTGCCGTCTCTACTTCTGGCAAACTGACATCACGTTAAAACCCAGCATGTGAAACCTTGTCGAAAGCGTAGACAAAGGGATGCTGAACTTCTGCGCGATGGTTGATTTCGTTTGGCCTCCTTTCTTCACTTCCTTAATTAGGGCAACCATTTTTTTTTTAGTCTTAGCAACTTACGCTGTTTTGACGCCATGCTTGCCGCACTCATGCTAAGTTGCCGCTCCTCATATTCAGTGAAAAATCCGTACCGCGTAGTTTGCACAGATGAAAGGAAATCACACCTCACGGAAAATCATGAGCGCTACACAAAGCGAACGAGACAAACTACGCAAGCGTGGGCAGAGGGCCTCCCTGCTCACGCATGTGTCACATGACGTGCCACAGGGTTACTTGACAATGCTGATATGTTGCTGGGTGTGATGAGTGAAGTGGCCGTGCGTGATCGGGAAGATAGAATTGTGTTTGAAGTGCGCGCCACAGAGACAGTCGAAGAAGACGACGCAGGAAAATCAGGGTAGTGGGGTGTGCGAAGAAGAAGAAGGAGGGAGGCAGACGTGACTGGAAGGAAGAAGCAAGGTTGAAGAACCAGGGCGTGGGAGCAGTGACCCGTCGGGTTGCGGACTCGAGGTCTCAGCGGGCTCCCACCTGGGGCCATACCAGCCGTCCTTGCAGTTCGGGCCTGGCGTGGGCGAAACGTCGCCAGGACGTTTCCGTCAGGCGAGACCGGCACCTACGGCAGCGAGCGCCAGCCAGCGTTCGAGATAGGCATGGCAAACGCCAGGCGTGCTCCAGGTCAACGACCTCCGCAGTGAGCCGCGTTCTTGGCCGCGGCTGTCATTGAACTTACCAGGCTACCCAAGCGTCGGCCGTCCCTTCCCAGCGTTGAGTTTGCCGCCGGGACTTGACCACCGCCTTCCTCTCCGGTGAACTCTTTCCGTATTTATGCTCTTGCGACTCTCACACCAGCATTCCAAGCGTGTTATATTTTTTCCTTACTTGATTGATTATTACACTTTTCATGTCTTTTGTAAATACATTTTTTGTGTGATTGCATAAACGGCCTCGTTACTGCCCGATGACGATTGGGTCATCGCAGGTTTTTGTACAGAAACACGAGCGTCTCGTCTAGAGCTTTGTCTCTCTATAACAGCTCGTTACACTGGGCTGAGACTTCGTGCACTTCGCGTTCTCGGAAAGCATTGACGTAGTGGCAGGCACAGCTAAATAAGAAAAATATCAACAGACTTCAGGTGTGGCAGCATCGCGCAAATCTTGTGAAATAGTTCGGCGGCGGAATTTTCGTTCCACTCTTAGTCGAGATTTAAACTTATCCATGACCCGACCCAAAAGTAATTCGAGATAAAGGAAAAAATATACATGGAACATATAGAAAAATGTTCTGTGCCACAGAAAATTTTGACTTACCCGACTACCCGACTTACCCGAATTTTAGGGATGAAAAGAGGGGGGCAAAAGGGTTAAGGTCTCACTTTGTCATGTTACAGAGCTAAAAGTGTGTAACTTGCAAGAAAACTAATTATATACTTGAAATCAGCATAAAAAGTTCAATAAACAGCTCAAGATTCATTGCTCCAGGGTGAATATTAAAGAAAAAGTGTCTTCGAGTAGCATCTCCCCTTAAAGCCAAGTTAGTATGAGAGCAGCTATATTATTGTCAAATTATCTCGACAAATGCTATTGAATTTAGACACTGTCACATTTTAGTTTACATTTTAAAGCCGAACTTTTTGCCACCGAATGACTGACCAATTTTTACATATCCAGACAACACAGAGTCTACAAGAAGCAGCCCAGTGAAGGGTTTCAGGTTCGCAATTCCAAATGGCTGTCGGTTTCTAATATGCATCATGTGTGCAGTGCACAAGCTGCTTGCTGTCCATCTGCGTTAGAATAAAACTCTTATCGCTGGCAATAGAACCTACAACTCGCTCAGCAGCTTTACATAGAGATTGGGAAACCACAACATCTCCCATGCATGTTGAAGTCATAAAGCGGGTGTGATTATGAATGTTGAAGTTTTGAAGTTATAAAGCGGGTGTGATTGGCACAGGGCAGAACAGTTCAAAAGATACGTTCATGCAACAGTGCCAGTTCATCGTACGGCCATAAGTGGAGCTAAGCACGCTGTAGCAGTTTCACGAATCACTACCTGCTCACTTTGTAAATGGTGAACATTCCGCTCATGTGAGGCACCCTGTTTCCAAATAGAGATCCCAGCTGACTGACCACCACTTGAATGGCCACGCCAGTTGCAAAGCCGTTGATCATCTGCTCCGACAAGAACACGTTGAGCGCACCAAGGCTCAGGAAGCTGAACACCAGCTGCTCACATGAAATGCATGAGAGAACAAAGAAAGAAGAAATGCTAAATACTCAGTTACAGTAGCAGCTCATGCTACAAAGTTCAATGAAAATAATGTAAAGACATGTAAGGACACGTTTCAGAAAGCCTACTGTTTTGATACAACAATCACTCAAAAATTTTCATCAGTACGTCTACTATTGCTCTGCTGTCATGCGTACATTTGGTTTTGTGTGGCTAGCGAGAATGAAACATTTTTGTGAAAACGCTATAAATGGATAAAAGAACAACCATAATGATCACGTTTGATTGGTACATCAGTGAAGAAGCATCCAAGAGTGTTTTCAGAGAGGAAAGCCCTGGATGTCATGAGAAAATCATGACCCCAAGACATTGATGCAAAATGATATCATCCCCACCAAATTACTCGTGGTGATAATTATGATGACGATGGCAGCCTGACTAGGACAACATCGCCAATGACAACTGAACAGGGACCTACGTGCCATGGGGCAAAATCAAATTCTGGCTGGGGACAAGTAGATTCCTGTTTTAGAGTAAATAATATTTTGTCTTATAAACATTAAGAAAAATAGAATGTTGCTGAATTAATATAAAGTACAGTAAAGAGCAGCGATGGCGTAGTGGTTAGAGCATCCGCCTCGCATGCAAAAGGTCCGTGGCTCAAATCCCGGTGCCGCGCAGTTCCCAACCGGATTAAAAAAAAAATCCGCGTGGTGATGGAACTGCATTACGAGGCCTGGGGTGCGGCCTCACCGGTAGCCACCGCCGGGAATGCACACCCACACCAGAGAAGGATTGGCCACCCTGGTGCAGTATGTGGCCACTACCTCCCACATGCATACGTCAAATAACTCACGGCCCTCAGTCCCCAGCAGCTGCGAAGCAACTGACCACGGCGGCGGTCAGATCTGCAACGCAGCAGAGGGTGCCAAGAATCTCTGGATCCAGACAGGCTGCCATTGGAACCTGAACTTGGCAACATTTATTGCTAGAACCTTATCTAGTGAGGGAAGTCTAGCTGTACTATTCGAGGAGCTAGAGGGTGTTAAATGGGACATAATAGGGCTCAGCGAGGTTAGGAGGACAGATGAGGCCTATACGGTGCTACAGAATGGGCACGTCCTTTGCTATCGGGGCTTGGCTGACAGAAGAGAACTGGGAGTGGGGTTCCTAATTCACAGAAACATAGCTGGCAACATAGAGGAATACTATAGCATTAATGAAAGGGTGGTAGGTATCATAATTATACTGAATAAGAGATACAAGATGAAGGTGGTACAGGCTTACGCGCCTACATCCAGCCATGATGACGCTTCAGTTGAAAGCTTCTACGAAGACGTGGAATCGGCAATGAGTAAGGTAAAAACACAGTATACAATACTGATGGGAGACTTTACTGCAAAGGTAGGAAAGAAGCAGGCTGGAGACCAGGCAGTGGGATATTATGGCATCGGTACTATAAATGCAAGAGAGGAGCTACTAGTATAATTCGCAGAACGCAATAATTTACGGATTTTGAATACCTTCTATCGAAAACGAGGAAACCGCAAGTGGACATGGAGGAGCCCTAATGACGAAAATAAGAACAAAATAGACTTTATAATGAGCGCACACCCAGGCATCGTGCAGGTTGTAGAAGTGGTTGGCAAGGTACAATGCAGTGACCATAGAATAATGCGATCTCGAATTCGCCTAGACTTGAGAAAGGAACGACAGAAACTGATACGCAAGAAGCCAATAAATGAGCTAGCACTGAGAGGGAAAGTACAGGAATTCAGAGTCTCGCTTCAGAACAGGTACTCGGCTCTTAATGAGGAAACCAACCTTAGCATAGATACAATGAATGATAATCTGACGAGTATCATTACGGAGTGTGCAGTGGAAGTTGGAGGCAGGGTAGTTAGACAGGACACTGGCAAGCTTACCCAGGAAACGAAGAATCTCATTAAGGGGGGACGCGGCCCTTGAAAACCGAAAAATCGCGAAAAAGTCGGTTTTTGAAAAACCACATTTTTGGGTTGTATGTCTCATAAACTACCTATTCTGTAATTATCAGCACCTAATTCAACCGCAAAGTGCAAAAAAATACTATTTTCGAGGCCGCCGCGGCGTCCAAAACAGGCGCTTATCCCGAAATCAAACCGAACTTCGCGCGCGCGCCATTCCCGGACCATGCGGTCGTCCCGCGCCATCTTGGTGTTGTTTTGATCGTGAATTCTTTCTCTCTCGTTCGCCGCCTTGCAAAATGGCGTCGGCAGCACAGTTGAGACGCTATTGGCGTTTTCCCACGATGCGATGCAGAGCGCTGATTGGCTAGAGCAGCGCATTCATATCTCACGGGAGAAAGCGTGCCCGCCATTGGCTGCTGTGCAGCAGCGGGGGCGGTCGCTCCTCTCGATGGCGCGTCCAGCGCGCTCGCTTCGTTGTTGCTCTCTGCTCCGGCCGCCTCGATAGACGTCTGCTTACGAGCCGCTCTTCGCCTTGTGCTATCTTTTCGATCATTTTCTCTCGTTTTTTTTTTTTCTTTTTGCACTAGTTCTGTGCCTTTCGTCTTTGTTGTTGTGGGCAATGCCGGCAACGAAGCCGAAGTCAGTGCGGAAGTCCGGTGCGCGGAGGCGCACTATGCGGCTTGTACGATCATCGAAATTCCGCTATTCTGCTGCGAGTGCCGACTGCGTAGACGCTTGCAACGACGGAACTGTGTTGTCGGCTGTCGCCAGTCGAGAATCCGACACATCGAGTGTGGCTGGAGCCGCAAATGCACCGAGTGTTTCCGAGATCGCCGGCTCGACACGTGCTCCGAATCGATACCATCCAGTGTGACACCGAGTGCTTCTGATATCGCCGGACCCAGCACTTCGTCTGAATCGGTGCCATCGAGCGTGACACCGAGTGCTTCTGATATCGCCGGACCCAGCACTTCGTCTGAATCGGTGCCGCCATCGAGCGTGAGTGGACCGTCGCTTCATCTGCGGACGCGTTTCCTAACGAAGGAAGAAATCGATGCGAATGCGAAACGTCGTGACGCCGTTCGCGCTGAACTCGAGTCTACGTCGGCGACGCAGAAGAAATTTCAACTGATGCAGCCGGCTCTTGCACCTGCAGTGACAAGTGAGGGCGAACATTTTTCGCTCGTTCAAATGAACATCTTTAACGTCGTGCTCAGCCGCACAGTGTGCAAAGAATGTTTGAAAGGTGCTATGACTGTCCGAGAGAGCACCAAGCTTGGACTTGCAACAAAACTTGAAGTCGTGTGCGCCTCTTGTGGCACCGTCGATAAATTATGGACATCACCCCACAAAAAGGACACGCAGGCCTTCGATGTAAATGTCCGCGCCATAATGGCTATAAAGCAAATAGGCAAGGGGCAAACAGCTCTTAATGACTTTTGGGCTGCCATGAACGTCTCTTACAGAGGTCTTCACCACAAGACGTTTCAAAAGCACTTGAAAGAGACGTTCAGGAAGCCAGAGGCCACCGCTTTGGAGAAGTTTTATGCTGATTCTGCCACAGCAGTGATCAAAACATATAAAAAAATGGACCCCAGCTTCTGCAAGGACATCACCGTAGTGTACGATGGCACATGGCATAAGCGTGGTCACACATCACACATCGGAGTGGGATCGGTAATTGACTTCTTTACAGGTCTCATCTTGAATGCTGTAGTTCTTTCAAACCACTGCCTTGGATGCCAAACAGGGCCCAAACCTGGAGATGCAGCATACGAAAGCTGGCAGAAGCACCACATTTGCCAGAAAAACACAGACGCAAAATCGGGAAGCATGGAAGTGGAGGCAGGCTTGACTCTCTTTGGGCGGTCTGTATCCAAGCATGGCCTGCGGTACACCACTCTTGTGTCCGACGGAGACAGCCGTACCTTCGCTGCCCTCACAGAAGAGAATGTGTACGGGCTAGTGCCAACTGTAAAAGAAGAATGTCTGAACCATGTTCAGAAAAGGATTGGAAGTGCTCTTCGAAACATTGTGCAGAAAAGTGATAAGCCACTGAGTGGGAAGGGGAAGCTGACTAAAGCCCTCATTGAAAAGCTGACAGGATATTATGGTTGGGCCCTGAGAAACAATTCAACTGACCTAACAGCCATGCAGCGTGCAGTGATGGCAACATATCACCACGTCACATCGACTGACCAGGACCCTCACCATGAACTTTGCCCAGAGGGGGCTCAATCGTGGTGCCGCCATAGAGCTGCAGAGGCAAAGCGTGAGCCACAGCCAAAACATAAACACAGCCTACCGGACTATGTCGCTGCAGCTATGCTGCCCATCTACGAAAGACTGTCACAAAAGTCGCTTCTTCAGCGCTGCCTGGGAGCGAAGACGCAAAATGCATCAGAATCATTCCACTCCATTCTGTGGTCTCTGATGCCGAAGGAACAACACTCATCCTTGATCGCGGTAGAAACAGCACTGCATGAAGCAGTGCTGCGCTACAATGCCGGCTGCTGCAAAGCAACCCAAGTGATATCGGACTCCATTGGACTTCAACCAGGTCATCTGGCCATCCAGCGAGCTCGTGAAAAAGACGCTTTACGCCTAAAAAAGAATTCTAAAAGACACCAAGAGAAGATGGAGGCCAGGCAAAAGAAGAAAAGAGTGCGCCAGGACACTTCTAGCTACTGTGCTGGAGCTTTTTGAAGAAAACACGTGTTTTGAACTTTCTCGGCCTGTTTTCTCAGAACGGATTTTTTTGCTAATTGTGGTGCTGAGGAAAGCAAGAACTCGAAAACCGTTCATCAGATTTGTGTGCCGTTTTTTTTATTCTGTTCCTGAATGACCTTGCAAGGGCGTAACAAGCTCCTTTTTTTGAAAATTGGTGCTGTTAATTTATAATAAACAATTAATTTTGATGAATCTGGTCATTACTGGTTACATCAAATTCAAAGTTGCGTGAAAATTTTTGGGGGGGGAAATTAAAAAAAAACGGCTTTGTAGCGCCCTGGGATAGCTATCAAGGAATGACCACAATGAATTTCAGCTTTCTACTATGTCCTGGGATTTCTCACGACTCTTCCTCAGGCACCCATGTGAAGCACCCAGTTAAACCTCAATAACTCTGGAACTAAGAAACACAGCTTCGTGAAACTTAGCAATTGTGCTAGTTTTATTGTAGTGAACAACCCCTGAAAGTTTCATCCAGACATCTTAAAAAATAAAAAAGTTTGGTCTCCAGGGTAGCCTCCCCCCTTAAGGAGCGTCAAATCATTAAAGTCTCAAGTACAACAGACAAAATAGAACTGGCAGAGCTTTCGAAGTTGATTAATAGGCGTAAGGTATCCGATGTAAGAAGGTATAACATGAAGAGAATTGAACACACTCTGAAAAACGGAGGAAGCGTCAAAGCAGAGAAGAGGAAACTTGGGATAGGCAACAATCGGATGTATGCACTAAGGGACAAAGAAGGCAAAACAACTACCAATATGGATATGATAGTTAATATAGCGGAGGAGTTTTACAGAGATCTGCACAGTAGTCGGGACAACCATGACTTTAATACTATAAGAACTAGCAGTAACCCAAATGACACCCCACCAGTAATGATAGAAGAAGTCAGAAAAGCTTTGGAGAGCATGCAAAGAGGCAAAGCTGCTGGTGAGGATCAGGTAACATCAGATCTGCTGAAAGATGGAGGACAGATTGTGTTGAAAACACTAGCCACCCTGTTTATGAGGTGTCTCCTGACGGGAAGAGTACCAGAGTCTTGGAAGAACGCTAACATCATCTTAATACATAAGAAAGGAGATGACAAGGACTTGAAGAATTACAGGCCGATCAGCTTGCTCTCTGTAGTATACAAGCTATTTACAAAGTTAATTGCTAACAAAGTAAAGAAAACATTAGAATTCAATCAATCAAAGGAACAAGTAGGGTTTCGAACAGGCTACTCAACAATCGACCACATTCATACTATCAATCAGGTGATAGAGAAATGCTCAGAATATGACCAACCACTATACATAGCCTTCATAGATTACGAGAAGGCGTTTGATTCAGTAGAAATATCAGCCGTCATACAGACACTGCGGAATCAGGGCGCGATGAAGTATATATAAACATCCTGGAAGAAATCTACAGGGGATCAACTGCTACCATAGTGCTTCATAAGGAAAGCAACAGAATACCAATCAAGAAGGGTGTAAGGCAGGGGGACACAATCTCCCCAATGCTATTTACCGCGTGCTTACAGGAGGTTTTCAGAAGCCTAGAATGGGAACAGTTAGGGATAAGAGTTAACGGAGAGTACCTTAGTAACCTGCACTTCGCCGATGACATTGCATTGCTGAGTAACTCAGGGGACGAAATGCAACTCATGATTACGCAGTTAGATAAGGAGAGCAGAAAGGTGGGTCTTAAAATGAATCTGCAGAAAACGAAAGTAATGTACAACAACCTCGGAAAAGAGCAGCGCTTCGAGATAGGTAATAGTGCACTTAACGTTGTAAAAGACTATGTCTACTTAAGGCAGGTAATAACCGCGGAGCTGAACCACGAGATTGAAGTAACTAGAAGAATAAGAATAGGGTGGAGCACATTTGGCAAGCACTCTCAAATTATGACAGGTAGATTGCCACTATCCCTCAAGAAGAAGGTATATAACAGCTGTATCTTGCCGGTACTTAGCTACGGAGCAGAAACTTGGAGACTTACAAAGAGGGTTCAGCTTAAATTGAGGACGACGCAGCGAGCAATGGAAAGAAAAATGGTAGGTGTAACCTTAAGAGACAAGAAGAGAGCAGAGTGGATTAGGGAACAAATGGGGGTTAAGGATATCATAGCTGAAATCAAGAAGAAGAAATGGACATGGGCCGGGCATGTAGCGCGTAGACCGGATAACCGCTGGTCGTTAAGGGTAACTAACTAGATTCCCAGAGAAGGCAAGCAGGTTAGGGGGAGACAAAAGGTTAGGTGGGCAGATGAGATTAAGAAGTTTGCGGGTATAAATTGGCAGCAGCAAGCACAGGACCGGGTTAACTGGCGGAACATGAGAGAGGCCTTTGTCCTGCGGTGGACGTAGTCAGGCTGATGATGATGATAACAATGCACCAATTGACGTCTGAAGCTACGTGAACAAAATAGGTAAAACATTCGAAAGTTTAAACATATATCAAAGTCTATTAAGACATTAAGAAAATTGATACGTTTGGCACATCACCTAATGGCATAAGTAACTTAATACCAATGATATTAGCAATCAGGCATGCAAGTTCAGTAACAACAGTCACACACTTTGTAACATTACCATTCTTCAAATCTTCTCATGCAATTACTATCTAGATAAGTGCTACGCCTCTTGTTATACAAACAAAATGTTAACAAGAGGCATGTAATTTGCTTGAATAGCCCAGATAATTACCACATCCCCATCTATATACTGGTAGGAGTACAACATACAGGTTGGAGAGAAAGCAGAGTATTTGTGCAAGATGATCATTTGCACTATGTGTCTTATTACTGTAAAATAAACAGGCCTAAGTGTGGCTAGTATGTGCTGAGTAGGAAATATGACTGCTGCCTAAACCACTGGCACTGCCTGTGTACAATCCAATGCCATATAGAAGCATCACAGCAAGCAACGACTGATAGGGTAATAAAAATTTATGCATCGGTGTACAGCTGCAGGATAAAAAGCATACGCTGCAGAATATACAATTGAGTAAACCCACACAAATATCCAGCATTATGGCCAAAGGCAAAAGGAACATGTCGAGGTAGGAAAGTCCCATAACGCTCAATGTGATGAGATTAAAAAGATTTCCTGATACACACTGCAGTTAGCTGTAAATGGGGAAACTGGGAGGTAAGGCAAGTGACTAACTAGGAGTGTCCTTGGCACTGTGGAAGCTTGCATTAGGCTGATCCTGACAGCAACAATTTGCAGTAGAGTATGATGTGACAGAATCCCGCACATGTTTAAGCAAGAAGGATGCTTCACTAGGAGGGTCTTTAGCGGTACAGCAACTCTGGGATGGTAACCTTACTTGTATGATGCCGATAGTCAAACAGAGGGCAGATGTGACCTCTGCCACAGTGTACGGCACCGGCTGTGTAGAGTTGTGAGGGTTCAGCCCATCGTGGCTTACGTCTCCCGAAGTGAGCTCACGAACAATGGTTCCAGTCATCATTGACGTAACAGCATCAGCACCTGCACACACCACTTGTTTTAAGCAGAGGATCAACAGGGTTCAATTAAAGTTCAAGGAAAAACGAGTCTCACTTCGAATTACTCGTCCTTCCTCACGTTCTGCTACACCAGAGTTTTCGCAAACGAAAAGAGAGGTAAGGTATCGCTTCTGCAGTTAACCTTTCACAGAAGCAATGTGTGCACGAAACCTTGATACTTCCAGTCCCACTGAGAGGTATAGTGTTCCGACATGTTGTACCATTGCAACAAATGGCAAGTGCACAGATCATAAAACTTGCCATGAACAAAAACATAATATAGACACTCAGTCAAAGTTGACTGTACTCATCCTCTTAGTTCTACTTGCAATTTATCGCACTAGTTGGACACAACTTGCCATCTTTGGCATTTTATGTATAGCCTTTCTTGACATATTGATACAAGCACAGAACAAATGTTGGCCTTCCTGCCATACAAGAGTAAAAAATAAAATACTATTTTGAAGACTCCTTGCCAAACAGCCACTCTGTAGAGCATTGCATAACAACAGAAAGTGATGCATTCTCAATTGAGGATCCTGAAGACGATGATTCTTGGAATAGACAGAGGTGGTTCCATGAAGGGTACAACTTTCTACAAATCATCATTTTATGCAGGCTATGAAATAAACAAACGCTATTGAAATGAAAATGTACTGCCGTTTCATTCAGCAAAAACTTACAAACCGAGTGAAAAAAAAAAATGTCTTGATGACTTCGGTACAATTTTTTTCGTTCTTCAAGCAATGGCCTTGTTTAGAATTTTGATTCAACTACACAAATGATGCTATGGCCATCAGCTATCGCATTTTTCTCATGTCCACCAAATTTTCGTGCTGCTTTCAAGTAAATGTTTTATAAATAATTGTTAATGTTAATGTAAAAGTCTTATAAATAAGGACCTAGACGTGTATACCTGAAGGGGGCGATTATTAAGACTCAAGTGTGAGCACAAGAGCAGCCTACAGGTCGAATCTCGCAGCATCGTCTTCTTCTGATTAGCTACAGTTCGGGGTAGCCACATGTTAACTGGTCTTCGTTCTCCTCACGGATAAGTGCAACATCTCTCTTAGATGAAGCGTGCGGGGTTAATTAGGTGATTCATTATGGCGTGTAGAATTCAAGTGAGCAATGCGGACAACATGGGTTCTAGCAGCTCTTCGGCCATTGGCCGTGAGGTAACCGATTGTGTATGTCACCTAAGTGAGTTTGTTGACAAGACTAAATGGCCCATCGTATGTGGGCAAGAGCTTCTGGCATAACCCGCACTTTCGCACCACAGTTGATAGCCACACTAAATCACCAGGGCAATAAGGTACAGCACAGTGGCGAATGTCGTAGGTTGTTTTTCCCCCGAAAAATGCTATGCTTGCTATGCCAAAGTCCATAAACAAGCAATACAACGCACCTCTTCGGAGAGTCAGAGGTTTTCGACCACAGTGACGTTCTCGTAGGAAGAGAAAGACAAAACAGTAACGAGAGTGTGCCACGGCAGACGTGCATAGAGCAAAAAGAAATGACTGTAGCCGATAGTCTCATGTTTAGCACTGTTGAATGCACATGCTATAAAAAAGAGTACATCAACCCAGTTCTTGTGGCCGGATGAAACATATATATAGAGCATGTTTATAGTTGTTCAGTTGGTGCACTTTGTGAGCCCATTTGCTTGCAAATGGTAGGGTACCGAGTGACGCAGACGGGAGTCGCACAAGCATATCAGCTCCTCTACGATGTTTGCCATGAATTGTTGTCCTCAGTCGCTGATTATCACGTGAAGTGGACCATGTCGGAGGACAATGTGATGCAGCAGGAATGCCAAGACGTGGCTGGCAGACATGGAGGGTAAGACCACTGCCTCACAATAGCATGTGAGATAGTCGACGCATACAATGATCCAGCAAGTGTCCTTAGCTTATTTGTGGAAAGTGCCCATGAAGTCAATGCCCACTTGTTGGAAAGATGTGCATGGCAGTGGTATTGGCTATAGGAGATGAGCTGGGGCAGCAGATGGGCGTTTGTGGCGCTGACATTGCGTGCAACTGGCCACAATACTATATACAATAGTATTCTATAAATATAAGCTTCCCTTTCACATAATTCAAACAAGCACTTCCTTTACTGCCATGCAAACTTTCTGCGAGGCTGTGTGGCTTTCACACTGCGTAAAGCATGCTAGAAACATCACCAGTGTCTATGCAGCATGACGAATCAGCATAGAACTGCATCAAGTTCATGCAGTTCAGTACCTTAATGAATATTAAATAAAATGACCAAGTTTAAATGCTCAAAACATTTTATTGACGCACCTAGCAAGCATGTTTCTTCACATGTTGTGCCGATTTATCTCCCTACAGCGACTTTCAGACTTAAAGAGTGCATAAAATTATGTTTGCATGTTCTCAAGGTTTAGACACAGTTCTTAGCTTAAAGTGGGAAGAGTTGGTTAAAATGAATCAATTTCAATTCATTTTGGAGGTCAGTAAAATTAAAGTTCAATAGCATTAGCTATGAACGAGCAATAAGAGAGTGTTACTTTCCTGATGCAGTTCTGAATTTTCACTATAATCTACACGTCAAAAACAGAGACAGATTAGCCAAGACATAAACGGTTCGCTTACCAACTGACGCCTGCCTAGCTGTGCCGAGAATGAAGTAAATCATCATGGAAAACATGGCATTGTACAAGGCACAAACAGGTGGGACTGCTGCGAGTAGGGCATAGCCTAAACCTGCAAGCATAAGAGAGAGAGTTGAAGAAATAAGTGTTTAGTAGCAAAGCAGAAGGGCTCAGTGGCAATGATTGATTTGTGGGGTTTAACGTCCCAAAACCACGATATGATTATGAGAGACGCCGTAGTGGAGGGCTCCGGAAATTTCGACCACCTGGGTTTTTTAACGTGCGCCCAGATCTGAGCACACGGGCCTACAACATTTCCGCCTCCATCGGAAATGCAGCCGCCGCAGCCGGGAATCGAACCCGCAACCTGCGGCTCAGCAGCCGAGTACCTTAGCCACTAGACCACCACGGCGGGGTGGCTCAGTGGCAAATCAGTACTAGATCACATCCACGTGATAATTTTTCTGAAGTTATTAGAACACAACATGTACTATCATCACGTGCATGTCAAAGCAGGTACACATTGCAGGTCACATCGAGTCCGATAGTAGTTCAAGTTTAATTAATAGAAGGAGTGGAGGCATGGATTGAAGAGAAGTGACAGCAACCAAATTAGGTAATACACACTAAACATTAATCTGCTCTACTTCTTTTTAATTTCTGCTTTAATGTGCCCCATTCCGTTCCTCCTGTGATTTCTTTTATGCTCATATAAGATGCCCTCGTGTTAAACAAAATTAAATTTTGGGGTTTCACATGCAAGAAATGACCCCCCCCCCCCCACGCTAGATACCGTGAAAAGTGCTCATAGGTGGCAGTCAAGTAAATAAACAGACTGACTCGCATTGATAATTTGCAACAGCATAAATGCATTGAAATGCCCAACTAAGCCAATTAGATTATTGTATCGGAAGAAGCCAAGCAACGTGTAGCTTGTAATATGTTTCACTATCAGAAGTTCATTATTAGCGAAGAAAATGAAGATTGAAGCTTCAGTTTCAAATTTCCTGCTATAATCTCCGGGTGGGACGTCGCGAACTTCAAAAATTATTTTTGTATCTTTGCGAGAACAGCTCGAATAAATATTATGAAACTTTGTATGCTAGATCTGTGGCACCTGCAAATGACAATGCACGTCACATTCACCAATCAGAAACCACGTAGGACCCAGTAGATGCCGTCAAAATTTATAATGTCACACTGTTTAGTGCAGTATTCTCAAGGTGGCGTCTCCGCCCGCACTTTCTTTAAGCGCGCTTTCTCAATTAACAAGAGTTGTTTTCCAGTATAAGTGGTCTTTTTGGGACAGTTCTGCTAATACACGAAAATCATTTTTTCTAGTGTCCCTCTAAAGAAAATCCATTCCATGAAGCCAGCCAGCCCTCTAGGTTAGTAAAAGTCAAGTGTTTGTCTTGTACTGTTTGATATTACCTTAGTAAACCTTTTGCGTGATGCACCAAAAGTAAGCTGGTAGGTCTATAATTCTTTCACGTCTCCCTTCGTGCGTATTAACAATGTAGTGTTGGCATTGTTTCGCTGGCACATTGAAGTTCTGAGACACCGAATGTAGAGTGTCAGGAGTTTCTTTAGCGTAACATTCTCCCCTCTTTGATTAGGAGATGCTACTAAAAGGCATGCCATCTCGACACAAGGTAAGCAAGCATCCACCTACTCTGTGGTACATGAAACATGGCAACAGTGAAGCCAGTCACAACGTCAGCAAAAAGATATTCCTTGACCGGGTAGGTCCGCAGCCACTGTAACACAGGCAACCGCTTGAGAGCCAAATGCTTGAGTCGACGGCTGCTGCAACGTGACTCCCTCGCCTGCTTGATGACGTCTCTGAAGCCAGTCTTTTTCGGGGGAAGCTGAATGTACGCACCATCAAAGCCAGCCTGCATGTATGCAAGGAGAGCCACATAAAAAATTGTAGCTAGACAGGGCGACCCAGACTCAGTGAAATTGTTAATGAGCGATTATCAAATTTGAAGAGAAATTTTGCAGCAAAAAAGATATAAAATGAACACAGATTGGTAGCATACATGGAATGATCTGACAAGAAAAGCATAACTCAACAAAAGCCCTTCATTTTGTCAGTCACAACAATAACAGCATAATGGATGCTTCGTAGTCAGTACAAACCCCTTGCTCACAATTCAAGTGACTGAGGCAATTATTTACCACTGATGAGCTTTAAGGAACAGAGCACTAAACTGAACAGAAACTGAAAATCAAGACCTTGAAATGAAAGTCGAGTTGCTTTAAATGGCACAAAAGCAATAAAGATTAATCTGCACCAGCAACATATTCATAAAATTTCATCAGTACTAAATGCAGCATAGGATACAGAAATGCAACTCTGATTGGCGGTCAAAATAAAGAGGTGGGCCTCCAGCCAAGTCCTGTGATTACTTCGTACTCAGCCTAGTATGCCTAAAGATCCTCAAAAAGGGGACTAATACTCATTGGCTCAGCTAGTGTGGTGGGTTGGTACAGGTCAAAGCCCACCACTGGAAGTTGTCAATTTTGCATACATGCACACATAGAAGCATACATAAAGTATATTTATTTATTTATTTTGGTGCAACTCCTCCCCAAAAAAAATTTCTGGCTACCTTACTATAGCTACAATGTTCCAAAATTATGCGAAGGTTCCCTGCACAATCGACAGCTTTTGTCCCAACCTCCTGCTACCAGTAACCTAATAATGTCTGCCAGTTCAGCTGCCACTAACTGAACTTACCACCACTTTCTGGATGCCAACCCATTTTAATGAGAAAGTGTTGAAGAGCTCACTTCCAGGAAAAATTCCAGTGTTGACGTCAGTATCAGTGTTCCAAAGCTACCACCCATTACAAGGGGTGCAGGTGCATGTGGCCCTTTACGTACGCATAGTGGGTACTTCAACACTTTCAAAAAGGTGGTATAATGGCATAGTGGACACTTTGCAACAGTCCTCGCAGTATAAGCATACTGGGATAGTCTGAGATGGCCAATGTTACATGCAGAAACGTTTATTTCCATGTGGCATGGTAGCAGGGGATGCACATGGGCTGATTATGGTACACTCAAACCTCATTGCAACAAAGTTACATTTTACACGAAAATAAGTTTGTTATATCTGAAAATTTGTCATAAAGGTATGTTCCTAGCACTGTAGTTATTGCAAAAATACTTTTCATTTACTTCTTGATAACCAGTATTTCGTTATATCCGGGTTCATCATATTCAGGTTTAAGTGTAATGCATTCTACTCCTGACGACAAATGTCGAGCACTCTCCGGGGTTTCGGGTGCTAACAAAGAAAAGGAAACCAGTGTTTTTTTTTTTTTCCCACTGGGTAGGTCTACATGGGGATGCTGTACACGTGAAGCATGAGCCGAAGGGGTGTGTCTCCTCTGCTGGAAAGCCTTGAACATCAAGTCTGCTTGCTTCAGCTTAACCTCAAGGATCACATTTTCCCTGGACACAGCTCAACCACACACATGTCAGGCATGGAAGTGAGTCAAAACCATGCCTTATTAGCTCAGGCCCATGACAATGATGCTCGCCAAGCACCTGCAGAAGCAGGTGCCCTGCGGGGTGACAAATGCATCATGTAAACTATGGTTAAGTTTCTCGTATCTGTCAAGGCTTGTCTATGTTTCTGCTTCGCTACATGCAGTTAAATGCACAATCGATGTACGCGTATTTGGAAAAAAAATATCACCTGTGTATATGAGGGTCGTGGAATGTTGCTGCAATGAGAATCCCGGGAGTCCCCGGTGTGGTCATTCACCAGGTTGCTTCTTTCCATAGTCTCGATTGGCATGGAGATTCTGAACGGGAAAAAACAACATACATTACAATGTATTGAGGTGCACAGAGGTTACAAATGTAAATGATAGTAAAGAATAGATAATTCTTTACACAGCAAAAAGAATGCACCAAACCTTGCAAAACATATGCACAAAACAAAAGCTGCATCAAAGTAATGATTTCAAACCAATGCAGTAATTAAATACAATAATATTGCTACTGGGGATACTTGCAGAAGACAATCAAATGGTTAACCAACAGAAGAAAATTTATCATCTTAAAGGCCTTCCATAAAGGATCTTGTAAAGCTCCAAATAAATGAACTTATTGGCAGAACTATGATGGGGCTCCTAAGAACCCTGAAATCACTTTATACCGCTAAAGCACGATTTTAAGGGAAGTTCGTCAATTTTCTGGTAATAGGATGCTTATAATAAAGGTTAATGAAAGCTGGAGCTCCACTTCTTAAATTTTTTTACTGTAACCCCAGTCCTTGTACGTCAGGATGAGGTTTCAGATTTGAAAATATTTTCTTGTAATATGTTCTGTTGTTCAGTTGTAATAATTCTGTTGTCAGTCCGTAAGTTTTCTTACAGCATGGCAATTTTAGTATTTCCCTTTTTCCAAGTACTACTTATCTGAGCTAAAAATAAAGAACCAGTCTTGAGGAGGGCTGTGTAAAAGAGGGGGGGGGGGGTGTTTCAACCCTGAGCCCAGCCTCACTGTTTTCAACACTCACTGTATGTGCGCATACTAGAGATCTGGAGCTGCAACATCAGCCAACTCCCCCCCCCCCCCCAACGCTGGTATGAAATCCTCGCTACACTCTTGATACCGCAGTATGAAGCAACAGGAATTTCAAGGCTTTCTATATCTGTATCTTACTTGCAGAGATTATTTCCAGAGTAGAAGTGCGTTTATCTATATGATGATAAAAGAAGGCAGGCATGCAGGAAGAAACACGAGGCATCAGGTCTGATTTTGTCTCTAGCATCTTTGTGTGCACAACAACCTCCTTTATCATGAATGTGTCCCCACTCACTAAAGTTTCTGTCAGTCTATCTATTTCAGCACATTCAATGCTGCCTTCAACACTTAACAAAAAGAAACCTTTTTTTTATATAGTAATTAATGGAAGGATAGGTGCATGGCCAATGACAGAAGCAGAGAGATGGTTTCAAGCAGAAACTAGCAAGCACGTCCGTTCACTATTTTTTGCAACTTGAGGTTGCAGTCAAGTTGAGATATTACTGACAGCTGCAAACAGACAAAAGCTTTTTTTTTAATTTTTAGATGTATTTTATACTGCCACAGGTGCATAACGCTTCTTATTGCAAGCTAAGTGTATTGATTGATGGGATTTTAACTAGTTTAAAGAATTACGGTTGGCAATGCTTTCATTCTCCCTTCTGCACCCCAAAGAAAGCACAGAGAATAAATAAGAAAATGTAAAAAATAGACACCCTCACTTATGCAGCTTTACAGCAAAGGGGGAAAATGTGGGGAATAAGATCATCAGTGTGCAAAAACTAAAGAAGAAACAAGGTTAGCATATACTACCTCATAGGGTCTCCATGCTTTCACTGGTTTCTTTCAAGGCTTTATCAGCATCTATAGGCAGAGATGATAACTGCCGTGGCATGAATTGCTACCCATAAAATTTTTTAGGTGCTCTCGATATCCTTTCAGGCAGTGTCACCACATGTAAAGTTCGAAGCATACCTCTCTTAAACTTGGTGATACAAAAATAAAATGCTGGACAAAAAAGACTTTCCAATAGATCCTAGCTTCTGACAAACACCAAAACCATATGTTTAAGCTTCGCTAGTTAACCATCTGTACAGAGGGCTTGTACGGTTATCTTTTTTTTTCTGCTGACATCCCAAAAAATATTTTCTACTTCCTACTGTTTTATTTATACTCGTGCTAATACTGGTTTTACAACAACAACGCATACTTTGATTCAGAGTAAATGGCTTTGCAGTGCCAAATAGGCTTTATCTGCCAGACATCCTTGGTCCTAATGTGATCATAACCCCTAGACACAGAACTTGCTTTCTCTCAGTACTTCATAAACAAAAGAATCAATGAGTCCAAGCTCTCAGAAGAATGCAAGTGCCTCAGCAGTGTGTTTTAATATTTTTACTTTGGTCGATGCAACGGCTCGAGTTTTGTCACCTTAACCATTTTAGCAGTGTTGCTGTGCTTTAGAAGTAGGTGCGATGACATGAGAAACATCTTCAATACTGACCTTCAGCCATCTCTGCTGTTGTGATAGATTTTCCACAGGTCATGCTGAAGGAACTTTTTTCGTCTTTTTTTTTTCATTTTCCCGAGAACAAGCCAGAATGTAGGTGAATGAAAAACTGTCACATCCTGGAAGCCTGTCCGTTGTCACCTGTCAACACGTCGCAAAGGAAATGCCGACCTGCTATTGTTTTCAAAAAGGTGTCACAAATTCTCTCAAGGCTAGTTGCAGCTTTTTAACCTGTCCACTTCTTTAAAGCAAAGCTCTTGTTGGCTCATTGCGAAACAAGCATAAATAATTGTCTGGCCATGTAAACCATTCTCATGTCATAGACATTGTAATAACAAATGCCAACTTCATAGGCTGATATATAATGGTCACCCTGAGCTGGAAGAACATGGCCTGGCCGCCTTTAAAACTATTGCAAGAGAACAAAATAACTTCACTTGCACATAAATCAACACGAATGATTTCTAGCGGAACATGAATTTCAGATTAAGCGCAGTTAAAAGATGTAAGCTGCTCACTTGTGGTGCCATTAGTGATATTTGTGATTGAAAGCTCACAAAGTTCAAAACTAAGCAAACTCCTCGTGTCCACCTACTGCTTTTTAGGGTGTAAGTGAGGTCAACATACGAGAGTCAATGCCAAGGATAGCTCAGTGATTCTCACAAGAACCACTTCTATGGTTAGACCCAGATCATTTTCAGGGCTCCTCGTCCTGATTTAACCAGCTAAATACGAGCTTCTGCGAGCTGCATGAAAAACAAAGGTCACAAGACTGCGCATGGAGCCTACTTTACCCTAATTACGATCAAAACGACACTAGCTGGACCCACTAAAAGGAAATGCTAAAAACAAAAATTATAATTCTAATCTTTAGTGCTTTAAATCGTGCTCATGGAGGTAATAAACGCCGACGGCAACAATGTTCGTTCGTTGTAAAAGTTCGCTATTTATTTTACTATATACATGCAATACAGCCTGCTCGGACTAGCAATTTTTATTCGAGAAACAGCACAACACAGTTAACTCGCGTCATATGAGCTACCCGATGACACAGAGTTTCTAGGATTTTTCCAGTACAGCTACAGATTTCACAGAATTATAATCAAACGTGCGTGCCTTTTTCATGATATCATAGATATCGTAAGCTGAGGCACTGCCGAAGAGCGCCCGCCAAGACCGGTTGATCTGCATACGTGATCAATATCTGCTGTGTGCGTGTGCTGAATCAATTATTACAATCAATAACTCTTCGACCATGTATACATAAAGGAACAACAATTCTGCATCATCCGAAAAAAATATGTAATTGCATTAAGTGCGAACCGGTACTCTCAAAGCAAACGTAGAGAAGTATATTTGGTATCACTGTCACAGAACGCAAGCTCTCCTCGTTAGAAAACTGTGAACAATCTTGTTAATTTTATCACAAACTTCGAAATCCAGTCCGGAAGCCACCTCCTCCAAGTCTTTTTTTCTCCTTCGGCTAAATCGGTTTCATACAAACCGCCGCGGCGAAGTGGCCGCTCCGAGTGTAGAAACGTGCGATTACGATCGAAGGACAAAAAGAACGCTACGGCGCCAGGTTACGAAACCAGAAGATATTCGGTCTCTTGCACAACTGACAGCGGGTAGACAAACCATGCATATGAACGTAACATAAGCACCGCCATCTCTTCTAGTACTCACGGTTTTTAGTTTATCCTTTTTATCCTTCTTTACTAGTTGACCGCGCGCCAAACAGGCGCTCTCTTCTGCATCGCACGCACCAACAACGCCTGCAAGATTTCTTGTGCCTGCCGGATTATCGGTGGTCACTTGGGAAGCGGCGGTCGTCGGAACTACAATGGTAGCGCTACTCAAGTAGGGGTGCCTTCCAATTGGGTTTTACGTTTTTAGAGCTTATATGCAACAAAAATAACGCAAAAAGTTCTAAACAGGCGTAAACGTAAATAAAATTAACCTTACTTAAGTGACGCCGTCAATCAGCAAGCAACTTTTTTAATACAAGGCATGCTTTGAAATTAGTAGCCAACGTTAAAATTGCCGATCTCAAAGGTCAAGTACAAAAACCCTTATTCCTACGTAGGCAGCGCTACTATAGAGGACCAGCGTTTCGCGCTTATCCGGCAGGCACAAGAAATCTAGGAGGCGTTGGCACCAATCGCCAAAGCCTCACTGACGCAGTGCATCGAAATAGCAGAAAAGGAACACAGGCCCCTGTGGCTAGCATTTTTGGATATCAAGGGAGCGTACGATAGCGTAGTTCACGAGGAATTATGGGGAATACTGGACACACTAGGCGTGGAAGATGGAGTCACTGATCCTTTAAAGGATATCTATAAAGGTAACAAGGTAGCTAAAAAGTGGGAAAAACAGGTATCCAAGCCTGCAGAACTAAAACGGGGGCTTAGACAGGAGTGTCCTCTGTCACCCTTATTATTCATGATGTACCTACAAGGATTAGTGGCCAAATCAGAGGAAAGTGGACTGCACTTCAACCTTTCTTTCGTCAAACAAGGAAAATTCATTGAACAGGCACTACCAGCATTGATGTACGCAGATGATATAGTGCTAATGGCCGACAACAAGGAAGATTTGCAGAAATTGATGGACATCTGCGGTAATGAGAGAGATAGGTTAGATTTCAGATTCAGTAAGGAAAAATCAGCAGTCATGATTTTTAATGACAATGACGGTAGTGATCTTTGAATACAGGATGTCACTCTACATATATAACAGATAAATACAAACATCTGGGCGTATGGATAAGCAATGAGGCCGAGTACCTAAGGGAACACGAAATATATGTGACGACTAAAGGTAACAGGAATGCAGCGGTGATGAAAAACAGGGCACTATGGAATTACAATAGAATCATGTTGTGAGAGGAATATGGAAAGGGGTCATGGTTCCTGGTCTGACGTTCGGCAATGCGATCTTGTGCATTAGATCAGAAGTTCAAGCAAGGTTAGAAATTAAGCAACGTGGAATAGGTAGACTTGCCTTAGGAGCTCACGGGAATACACCAAATCAGGGAGTACGAGGTAATATGGGATGGACATCATATGAGGGCAGGGAAGCTAGCAGCAAGATAACATTTAAGAAGCGATTGAGAGAAATGGGGGAGGAGCGTTGGGCTAGAAAGGTATTCAGCTACTTGTACATGAAGAATGTCGATACAAAACGGAGGAAGTGAACCGGAAAGTTGACTGGTAAATACTTAAAAAACAGCAGGGGGCCAAACTAAAAAAAAAATAATCGGTTAAGAAGAAGGTGAAGGAAGCTGAGACCGATATGTGTAAAATTGGCATGATTAAGAAGTTCCCACTAGAGATCTATCGAACTTTCAAGCAGGAAATTGCCATGGAAAGGATCTATGATAATACTCGGGGTAGTTCTCTACTATTTGAGGCCAGGACGGGAGTATTGCGAACCAAGACATATCAGGCCAAATACGAAGGGGTAGACACGGTATGCAGTGCGTGTGGAGAGGAAGAGGAAAGTGCCGAACACTTGATAATGTTCTGTAAAGGGCTTCACCCTATAGTTCAGGATAATGGCGCAGAGTTTTTCAAAGCACTGGAGTTTAGGGACAGGGAAGGCAAAATAGACTTTAAGCGGGTAAAATAACTATAAGGATGTTATCTTATTGGTGGCTAAAGTCAGGGCACGAGTGAATATTAAACCCTTCACTGCAAAGTACGAATCCTCCACTTCATTATTTAAAGAAAAAAATAAATCTAGTTTTTGGTTCATTTAGTAGTACGGCTTGGTGGCGCGAGCCACCGCCCAATCTCAAGGGTACAGCCATATTTATCCATTCATCCATCCAAAGCGAAAGCAATGATACAGTCATCCTCCGTGGATACAGTATACTAGACACGGAGGAAGGAACGTGGTACTAGAAGAGGGCAGTGGTAGGGTGGCTGGAACCCTAGCAGTGGGCTTACTCCGCCGCTCCTCGGACGCAGTTGGTGTCGCATAGCAGAGGTGGCGCCACAGGCATCTTCGATGGAAGCTTCGCCTGCAGAAGCTGCTCGGCGCTTCTATTGCGACGCGCGTTTCTTCGATATTTATAATACACTTGCTTGTATTGACTTCCCTTTGACTGTACTGAGAGCGTATGCTTCTCTCGGTTCACCATTATTTCCTTTTTTTTTTTGCGATAGATTTGCCGAAAGTCAGTCTGAAGGCAGCTTATGCAGATATGCTTGCTCCTTTCTAGTGCGATGCAGTTAATGATTTTTTTTTTCTTGGGGTCGGGGGAGCTTGAATTTTTTGCACATGTTGAGAAGCCCTACATTTGTTCAGGCCATCTTGTATTTTCCCCATCATAACACCTCGCTGAGCTCAAAAGGATAGTGTACCCCTCAATATATGCGGTTTCATACAGTGACCAGCCGTGTACTTCGATCTAAGTGCACTTTAAAAAACCCCAGATGATCCAAATTTCCAGAGCCCCCCACTACGGCGTCTTTCATAATCATGTAATGGTTTTGGAACGGTAAACCCCAAATAATATTATTATTACAGTGACCAGATATATGGTTACATGCTGCGTAGACCTAACCTAAAATGATTTTGTAGCAAGATTGTGCTCTGCCTTCCACCAGATAATTAAAAAACAGCGTACGCTCGCTTCCTAGCCGAGCTTTAACATGCAGGCGTGCTGGCTGAGTTTGTGCCTTTGCTATGATAAAATGAGATTGTAGCTGAAATATCGTTTGTTCTAATTCGGTTGTTGCACATTGCACAGTAGTTAGCTCGGGGTTTTTATTAACTATAATTACGCAGTTACACATCTGTTGGGCCTATGTATAAGTTCCTGTTCCTGACATGAAGCTCTTATTTTCAAAACTGAAGCACAATATTCAACAACTGATTAACTGATTTACTCACACTTTATTCACTTCATCATGTGCAACGGCTCAGCTTCAGCTGCTTGGCCCTCTGCCGCTTTCCTCCTTTGTCACTGTTCAGACCTTTCACATAAAAATAAAGACGTGTGGCAGCGTAAAAACTAATTACTTTCGCTGTGAGAGTAGCTGCATGCACACTGCAGCCAATTTCGATGTAAAGTCTGTGCTGAACAACTGCCAGCATGTCCATAATGCTGTCAGAGTGCAGCTCGCTCTGGCAGAAACAATCTGTGAATATATCTTCACGCTTTTTTACAAAGCCGTACAGCTGACTAGAGGGATGGAGGAGGCCTCCTCGGTCACAATAGTTTGTAGCCGAGCAAGCTGAAAGCTTTCACCAGGGGAGGTCGCGGTGAGCAGCTTGACGCAATCTTGGCATTTTGTTCTAGCATTGACAACGCATTTTCGTGCAACATAGCCCAAAATATGGTAAATGAGCCGGGAGTCACTTCTCACTACGTGCTGGTTGTGGTTATCTGAAGCCGTAGGGCCAGCATTATGCTGGTGTACCATGATTTTTTTTTTTTGTTTTCTCTTCAGCTGCAGTGGTAGCAGCATTTTTACTGCACTCCTCTCTATCAGTTGATAATTCGAGCGAGTCAACTTCCAGCAAGGAGGCCAGGGTACCCTCCTCGTAGTTTTCATTGCTAACAGTCCTAACCAGACCATAAAATGAGAGGCAATTCACAGTGATTAGGAACTTTGTAGAAGTTGGGTGATCATTATTGTAGTAGTAGTACTTTTATTTACAGTAAGCCGGATACAGAGCTCACTGCACGGGCAAAGGGCTAAAGGCGAACAGCCTGACAAAGGCCCTTGTCCCTCCGCAGTCCGTGACAGTGCAAAGCTTAGACATCAGCACTGACAAACAATATATATATTCAATACATTGGTTTCAAGCAACCTGCAATTGTACACACAAAATTCAAACATAAATAGCATAAGAAGTTTACATAACACATTTTAAGAATTAAAGGTCACTCTCGTAAAAATTCACAACTAAACGATATCAATGAAACAACTCAAAAACAGACACAAAATGCATGCGGATACAATGAATTGCGCTGTATACACTCGTATAATTGACATAGAAATTTATGAACAATTTAAGCATTTGCAGAGGCATGAGACTCCATTACGTAGTTTCGATAGTGTAGACCGGTGGTTATGAATAAGTTCTTTATTTGTTTCTTGAAAGTAGTAGTAGTAGTAGTAGTAGTATTTTTATTTACAGTAAGCCGGATACAGAGCTCACTGCAGGGGCAAAGGGCTAAAGGCGAACAGCCTGACAAAGGCCCTTGTCCCTCCGCAGTCCGTGACAGTGCAAAGCTTAAACAATATATATATTCAATACATTGGTTTCAAGCAACCTGAAATTGTAAACACAAAATTCAAACATAAATAGCATAAGAAGTTTACATAAATCATTTTAAGAATTAGAGGTCAATCTCGTTATAATTCACAACTAAACAATATCAATGAAACAAACTCAAAAACAGACACAAAATGCATGCGGATACAATGAATTCCGCTGTATACACTCGTATAATTGACATAGAAGTTTATGAACAATTTAAGCATTTGCAGAGGCATGAGACTCCATTACGTAGTTTCGATAGTGTAGACCGGTGGTTATGAATAAGTTCTTTATTTGTTTCTTGAAAGTTGCACTACTAGCCCTAAAGTTCAATTGATCTGCAAGGGTATTTAAAACCTGAGGTACCTGATAAGCAATACTTTGTTTTCCATACTTGGTTCTTGTTCTAGGAGCTCGTTTCTTTTGTTCTCGCATACTGTAGTGTGGTCTTTCGGTGCAACTTTCTTCATATAGCTTAGTCTTTTGTATTAACTGAAGTAATTTAAAATGATATAATTGATCAATTCTGAGTATGTAATGTTTAATGAATGGTGGAGCAGTGCGCAAGTCTTGTAGATTCCCCCTGTAATTTTCAAAGCAGCACAATATTTTCTTTTTTATAGTTATTAACTTATGGTAATTCCCTTGTGATGTCGTTCCCCAGACTAACATCCCATAACTTACTTTAGAATGGAAGAGTGCACAGTACATACTTATTTTTAACCTCAATGGGATTAAGGGCATTGTTCTAAAAAAACAACCAACTATTCGCGCTAATGCGGTGATCAGATGATTTACATGTGTATTCCAGTTTAATTCCTCCTGAAACCATACACCAAGAAACTTTTGTTCCCTAACATGTGCGATGCAATTTCCTTCGAATTTTACAGCTATGTTACTAATAGGTTTGTTTATAGGTCGGAATATCATATAGGTTGTTTTTTTTTGCATTCAAGCGCAGTCCATTTTGCCTTAACCAATTTGAAAGATTGCTTAGATAATTATTTACACAGACCTCAAGTGATATTAGATTGTCTGATGAAAAGAAAACATTCGTATCGTCAGCGTACATTATAAGTTCAGGAGAATGAGGTATATCGACAATATCATTTATATAGACAAGGAACAATAATGGCCCTAGTATAGACCCTTGGGGGACTCCTTGGTTCAACTTTATCTTTGCAGAAATAGTGTTATTCAGTTTTACATATTGATAACGATCTTCTAGGTAACTTTTAAACAGTTGTAGTGCAACTCCACGCACCCCATAACTTGATAATTTATGAATCAATGATTTGAATTGTATGGAGTCAAATGCCTTTTGAAGATCGAGGAAAAGCCCAAGAGTATATTTTTTGTTTTCCATATTTTCGATTATCTTATCTTTGATATACAGTAGAGCTTGTTCTGTTGATTTATTTTTTTGAAAACCATACTGACTTTTTGTTATTATTTGGTGCTTATCAAAAAAAGATGCAAGTCTATCATAAATAACCCCTTGAAATATTTTTGATATTGTTGGAAGCACGGATATAGGTCGATAGTTCGCTAAAGTATTGATATCACCACCTTTATGTACTGCAGTGACTTTTGCTACTTTTAGCTGCTCTGGAAATACACTGTTAGTGAGGGTGAGGTTGATAATATAGGCCAAGACATTAGATATCAATGGTGACACCATTTTTAACTCAACAGAACCTATCTCGTCAATCCCTGATGCAACATTGTTTTTCAGTGTTCTAATTATTCTTTCTACTTCAACCGGATCTGTGGGTGCGAGAAAAATAGAATACGGCAAAGGAGATTTATCAGGAGTTGGAGCATTATCTCGCTTTTCATCCGTTAAAATAAAGGAACCCGCATTTATGAAATGTTCATTCATGACATTGGCCAACCTTTCACCACTGAAAATCTGACCATTAATTGTTAAGTCTTGTGTCCTATTACAACCCTTTTTTCTGTTCGTAAGCCCATTTATGACCTCCCATAGCTTCCCCTGGTCATTGTAAATGCTTTCAAATAATTTTTCATAGTAGTTCTGTTTAGCCTTCCGTATTTCTGAATTTAAAACGTTTCTGTATTTCTTGTACTCAGCTAAGGCGTCTGTGTTCCGCGAACGGATGAAATCATGATACAATTTATTCTTTATTTTTATGCGCCGGTAAAGATCACGACATGAAAGAGTTTGCAGTTTTTTTTTTTGCCCGACGGCATTATGGTGGTTGTAATCCGAGATGCCATGTCAAGAAGAATATTCAAGCAATGTTGTTTTATTCTATTTTTTTCAACAAGGTGAGCCAGTTGATGTCAGTGATGACATCACGGTATGCTGCTGTTAGTCTGGGGAACGGTGTTGTCTGGGGTGAAGGCCTCATCAGGAGACATACGGGCCATCTTTTGCCTAAGATCGAGGACATAATTCACATTGTGTATTTATGTCTGTAATAAACGAGTGAATTGTGTATTTATGTCTGAATAAACGAGCGCGGAGAATGGGTCTGCCGCAAGGTATCCGCACTTCTTTTCCCTCAATAATATGCACATAGTCTCTGAGCACATAATGCGGCTCGAAGTAAAGCTCGCACACTGCGCTGGTGTCTTCCAAGGGCATGTCCTCTCTGCACAGGTTCTTCTCCCATTGTTTACGCCTATTCTCATCCTTCGGGACGCCAAACAACGATAGCGTCGGCCCACACTTCACGAACACATAGCCTGTTTCGCACCCAGGCGCGTAGCAGTGGTTTTGCCGATATCACGGCATGGCTTAGGCACTAAAGCACATACCGATTTCTTGAGTGGTGCGTACGGCTCACAGCTGACGGCAAAAACTCGGCGCTACAATGACCACAACAATACCACGTCGCTCGACAACTGCAGCTGCGTAGGAGCTGGCCAGCACTTTCAGCTGCCACGCTCACCCAAAGTTTTATTGATAGCGATGCCAGCGCCGCCGCCTGGGCGAAGAGACGTTTGTGGAGCCAGCCAACCGCATACCCTCCGCCGGGGAGTAAGCCCACTGCCCTCTTAGAGTACACTCTAGTGATGAACCGGTTGCCTAGAACTGGAGCTAGTATTGCCTACAATTTTTGCAGTAGGCTCGTCATGTCGCCATTGGCAGTGCTACAACTAGCTACAACTACAAAGAGCATAACATTGAAATTTTAGAAAAAAGCTGAAAGTTTTATACCAGCACCATTTTTTATTGTTATTCCAATACAATAAAAAATGTATATATGTCCTGCCTGCACAAAACGGAGTCGTCGATTTGCTCACGAAACATGTAATTGTGATTAATTGGATGGATGGATAGATATGACTGTACCCTTTAGATCGGGAGGTGGCTAGCGCCACCAAGCCGTAATACTTAATGAACCAAAAACTAGATTTATTTTTTTTCTTTAAATAGTGAGGTTGAGGATTCCTACTTTGCAGTGAAGGGTTTAATATTCACTCGTGCCCTGACTTTAGCCACCAATAAGATAACATCCTTATAGTTATTTTACCCGCTTAAAGTCTATTTTGCCTTCCCTGTCCCTAAACTCCAGTGCTTTGAAAAACTCTGCGCCATTATCCTGAACTATAGGGTGAAGCCCTTTACAGAACATTATCAAGTGTTCGGCACTTTCCTCTTCCTCTCCACACGCACTGCATACCGTGTCTACCCCTTCGTATTTGGCCTGATATGTCTTGGTTCGCAATACTCCCGTCCTGGCCTCAAACAGTAGAGAACTATCCCGAGTATTATCATAGATCCTTTCCGTGGCCAT
Organism: Rhipicephalus annulatus; assembly: GCA_013436015.1. Lineage (NCBI taxonomy): Eukaryota > Metazoa > Arthropoda > Arachnida > Ixodida > Ixodidae > Rhipicephalus > Rhipicephalus annulatus. The sequence continues at coordinate 470,531 of WOVY01010626.1, read as the reverse complement.
TTCCTGCTTAAAAGTTCGATAGATCTCTAGTGCGAACTTCTTAATCATGCCAATTCTACACATATCGGTCTCAGCTTCCTTCACCTTCTTCTTAACCGATAATTCTTTTTGGTTTGGCCCCCTGCTGTTTTCTAAGTATTTACCAGTCAACTTTCTGGTTCACTTCCTTCATTTTGTATCGACATTCTTCATGTACAAGTAGCTGAATACCTTCCTAGCCCAACGCTCCTCCCCCATTTCTCTCAATCGCTTCTCAAATTTTATCTTGCTGCTAGCTTCCCTGCCCTCATATGATGTCCATCCCATATTACCTTGTACTCCCTGAGTTGGCGTATTCCCGTGAGATCCTAAGGCAAGCCTACCTATTCCACGTTGCTTAATTTCTATTCTTGCTTGAACTTCTGATCTAATGCACAAGACTGCATTGCTGAACGTCAAACCAGGCACCATGACCCCTTTCCATATTCCTCTCACAACACGATACCTATTCTAATTTCACAGTGCCCTGTTTTTCATCACCGCTGCATTCCTGTTACCTTTTGTCGTCACATATATTTCGTGTTCCCTTAGGTACTCGGCGTCATTGCTTATCCATACGCCCAGATATTTGTATTTATCTGTTATATCTCTAGAGTGACATCCTGTATTCAAAGCTCACTATCATCATTGTCATTAAAAATCATGACTGCTGATTTTTCTTTACTGAATCTGAAATCTAACCTATCTCTCTCATTACCGCAGATGTCCATCAATCTTTGCAAATCTTTCTTGTTGTCGGCCAATTGCACTATATCGTCTGCGTACATCAATGCTGGTGGTGCCTGTTCAATGAATTTTCCTTGTTTGACGAAATAGAGGTTGAAGCGCAGTCCACTTTCTCTAATTTGGCCTCTAATTCTTGTAGGTACATCATGAATAATAAGGGTGACAAAGGACACCCCTGCCTAAGCCCCCGTTTTACCTCTGCAGGCTTGGATGCCTGTTTTTCCCACTTTATAACTACCATGTTACCTTTGTAGATGTCCTTTAAAAGAATTGTGACTCCATCTTCCACGCCTAGTGGGTCCAGCATTCCCCACAATTCCTATTGAACCACGCTATCGTACGCTCCCTTGATACCCAAGAATGCTAGCCACAGGGGCCTGTGTTCCTTTTCTGCTATTTCGATGCACTGCGTCAGCGAGAACAGATTACCTTCCAAGCTCCTGTGTTTCCGAAACCCATTCTGCAGTTCCCCCAGCACTCCCTCATCCTCTATCCATGCCTGCAGTCTTTCCTTTATAATCAGCATAAAAGCCTGTAGACCACTGATATCACTGTTATAGAATGGTAGTTGTTTAGTCAGCTTTTTCCCCCTTTCCTTTATAGATCATTCTCATCCTGCTAAGTTTCCATCCATCGGGGACTTCATCATCGGTTATTATTTCGCTCACTGCCTCTCTCAAAGCCTGCTTAGACTTCAGACCTAATGTGTTTATCAGCATAATTGGAATGCCATCTGGGCCTGTTGATGTACTACTGGAAACCCTCTTCTCAGCCCTTTCCCACTCTCGTTGTCAAAATGAGCCATTGTGTCACTCGATTCATCCTTGTCTATTGTGGTGCATAAAGCACTTTTTTGTTGAAATTTTTCCGTCACCCTTGTTTTTATATATTTGATAGCTTCGTCCCCTTCTAGCGTAGCACCTTGAGTTGTAGTTTAAACCTCTGCTCTAGGCTCATCTCATTTCTTATGGAGTTTAGATGGCTCCAAAATTTCACAGCTACCTTTCTATCTTTTTATGTACTTCTGCCAGTCACTGATCTCCCTTTAATTCTTCTAATCTTTTCATTGATCAGAAGGGATGCATCCCTTCTACAGCTTAGAAAGATTTCCCATTTTCTTTCAACATCATCTGTCTGTTCACCACGCTGCTTAGCATGTCTGTGTTTCCTAGAGGCTTCCTGACGTTTTGCTATGGCTCTCTTAACTTTCTCATCCCACCAATTCTTGAGTTTGTGTCTTGTTTTCCGAGGTGACTTGTCACGTGCCTCAGCAAGCTCTAGCTCAAACAGTCTAATTAGATTCGTGTATGTCCACACTGTTTGATTATCCTCTGTGATTACTTTCTCAATTTGTTAGTAGCTATTTCTATTTGCCTTTCTGAATGAAATTTTTCCTGTAGTTGTTCATCTTGTCTCCTTCCCACTTTCACTGCTCTTCCAAAATCTAGCTTGATACGTTTGTCACTACTACCCAGACTTCTGGAGCCACCTTCATCTATGCGCAATCCCCTGAGCTTATCATACATCCTATGTGACATCAGTGCATAATCTATCGTCGACTGGAGCCTTCCTACCTCCCATGTTATTTGTCCTTCACACTTCTCGGTACTGTTGCATATTGTAACGCACTCTTCAATGAACTCTTTTAATAGGCTAACGTAGGCAGGGCGAACTTGTGCCCGAGAATAATAACACAGCTAGATTGTCTCGAGGATTCACTTCTGCCTCTTCTACGTTCTTCTTTTTTTCCAACACGGTTCGCGCGCAGCTGGGTCCCGCAGGCTCGTGCATCGCAAATCATCTAGAGGGCACAAGTATCGGCTAGCGCGCGTAATTTGAAGTCACATTGTGTCATTGCCCCCATTTCCAGAGTGCATCGTCCCGATGCTTGTGTCGAACTGGTTGCATGGCAGTCATTCACAAAACCTCGTCGGGGATGTCGTTAACGTCAAAGAACGTTGTATCTTCGGCGTTTCATTGCCTGTCGTGATATGGTTTCATCCTGACGACATGCACAGTTTCCGTGCGATGCCGCCATTGGGATGAAATATCCTGTTCTCTGGCATAACTTTGTAGTTGAGCGAGCCGACGCGGCGGAGCACTCTGTACGGACAGAAATAGCGGCGAAGCAGTTTTTCTGACAGGCCTCGTATTCGTATAGGAATCCACACCCATACTCTGTCTCCTGGTGCGTACTGGACGTCTCTTCTTCGCAGATTGTATCGATGTTTGTCCGTTTTCTGCTGTTGGAGAATGCGATATCGTGCCAGCTGTCTGGCCTCTCCTGCTCTTTGTATGTAGTCTTGAACGTCATAGTAATTCTCGGGCGTCTCGTCAATAGGTAACATTGCATCTAAAGGTGTCGTTACCGTCCGGCCAAAAACAAGTTGGAATGGCGTCATCCGTGTTGTCTCTTGCATCGCAGTGTTATAGGCGAATGTTGAATAGGGTAATATTTTATCCCAAGTACGGTGTTCTATATAGACGTACATTGACAACATATCAACCAGCGTTCTGTTCAGTCGTTCCGTAAGACCATTTGCTTGAGGATGATATGCCGTCGTTTTCCAATGACTGGTGTGCGTCAATTTCATAATACATTTCATCAGGTCGGCCGTAAATGCAGTCCCTCGGTCCGTGATCAACGCTTTTGGAGCTCCGTGCCTCAGTACGATGTTGGAGACGAAGAATTCGGCTACTTCAACGGCTGATCCTTTAACAAGAGTCGCTGTCTCGGCATATCTGGTTAAATAGTCGGTCGCAACTATGGTCCACCGTTTTCCCGATGACGACGTAGGAAATGGGCCCAGTAAGTCCATTCCCACTTGTGCGAATGGGGCTTCTGGTGGTTCTGTCGATTGAAGGAGACCTGCTGGTTTTAGCGGTGGAGTTTTACGTCTTTGGCAGTCCCGGCAGGCTCCGACATAGTGTCGTACAGAGCTAAGCAAATTCGGCCAGTAGTATTTAGTGCGGTGCGTGCTAACGTTCTGCTTACTCCTAAGTGTCCAGCTGATGAATCGTCGTGGCAAGCCTCCAAAACCTCTGGTCGCAGATGTTAAGGGACGACAAGCAGGAATGTCGCTATATTGTTGTCAAAGTTTCTTTTATACAGGATGTTTTTCGTAGGACGAACGCTGACAAGCCGCGGACGAAAGGTCGTGGAACATCGACAGACTGTCCTTGTAGGCACTTGATCAAGAAGAGTATCTCAGGGTCGGATCGCTGCTGATGTGCCATCTCTGATAGTGTCACAGCTCCCAAGAAAATGAAATCTTCACCATCCTCGGTGGAAGCAGAAGCAGCAGGTTGAATCGGAACACGTGACAAGCAGTCCGCATCACTGTGCTTGCGACCTGACTTGTACACAAGCGTGATATCATACTCCTGTAATCGCAAGCTCCATCGTGCAAGCCGTCCACATGGGTCCTTGAGATTAGCCAGCCAGCATAGCGAATGATGGTCGCTTATAGCTCGAAAAGACCTACCATATAGATATGGTCGAAACTTGCTGATAGCCCATACCACGACAAGGCATTCTTTCTCGGTCACTGAGTAGTTCATCACAGCTTTCGAAAGAGTGCGACTGGCATACGCAATGACACGTTCTTGTCCGTTTTGCCATTGGACGAGCACGGCCCCAAGACCTGAATTGCTTGCATTCGTGTGGATATCGGTTTCCGTTTCCTCGTCAAAATGCGCCAGAACAGGGTGGCTTTGAAGGCACTTTCGTAGTTCATTGAAGGCATCCTCTTGTTCGGCAAGCCATACGAAAGGCATTTCCTCTTTTGTCAGTGTCGTCAGTGGTTCAGCAATTCGTGAAAAAATTTTAATAAACCATCGATAATAGGCGCAGAGGCCTGAAAATTGCCTAACAGCCTTTTTGTCTATTGGCTTCGGAAATCTTGCTACGGCCTCAGTTTTTGCAGGGTCTGGGCGGACGCCTTCTGCACTGATGACATGGCCGAGAAAAAGGAGCTCACGGAAGCCGAAATGACATTTCTTCGGTTTTATCGTCAAGTCCGCTGATTTATCGCCGTGAGCACGGCCCGGAGCCTTTGCAAATGTTGCTCGAAGGTAGCAGAGAAGACTACGACATCGTCGAGATAAACCAGGCATGACTGCCATTTAAGACCACAAAGCACTGTGTCCATCATCCGTTGGAATGTGGCGGGTGCTGAACAAAGGTCAAAAGGGAGTACCTTGAACTCGTATAAATCATCCGCACTGTGCCCATCATCCGTTTGAATGTGGCAGGTGCTGAACAAAGGCCAAAAGGGAGTACCTTGAACTCGTATAAACCGTCCGGTGTCACAAACGCTGTCTTTTTGCGATTTCTTTCGTCAACTTCTATCTGCCAATACCCCCTTTTAAGATCCAACGAGAAAAAATACCTGGAATTTCGCAGCCTATCCAGAGTGTCATCAATTCTTGGTAGAGGATAAACATCCCGTTTCGTGACGGCATTCAGCTTGCAATAATCAACGCGGAAACGTAAGGTTTGGTCTTTTTTTCTTCACAAGAACAACAGGTGACGCCCATCGACTTGATGAAGGCTGCATCACATCGTCTTTTAGCATTTCTTTAACCTGATTACCAATAGCTTCTCTTTCTCTTGGTGACACTCGATAGAGATGCTGGTGTATTGGTCTCACGGACTCGTCGACAATGATGCGATGTTTGGCGATAGGAGTGCGTCGAGCCTTAGATGGCAACGAGAAACATTCGGCGAATTCCCTTGAAAGACCCGCTTTTAGCTTTTTTTCGCTTGGTAGTAGGCCTGGCTCAATGTCGATGGCAGCAAGGACAGACTCCACGTCTTCGAAATCAGACTCATTGGTTTCGAAAGTGCGCAGCTCCGTAACCTGGACGAAGTCATTCAGACTGGCGACGACGGTTCCTTTTGCTACGTGCTGCACCTCAATTGCAAAGTTTGTGAGTAGAATATTTGCACATCCGTCACGTAACTTAACGAGGCCTTGATCGTGCCATGCAGATCCCTTTTTGGAGTAGTAAGGCAGTGTTGTTGTCAGCAAATCCTTTGAATTCACTGAATGCTTTGTTGGTTACTGCGACAGATATGCTCGATCTTGGCGGCACCATGACGCCATCATCTGCAATACAAAGGTCATATACGTTTTCTTCCGTTCCAAAGGTAACAATCGCGTGTCTAGTCGAGAATGCGACGGAAGATTCTCGCAAGTTGATTACAGCGCCATTAGCTCGTAAGAAATCCATGCCGATAATCAAGTCTCTTGAGCATTCCGGCAGCACAATAAAACTGGCGACGTACGTGAAACCCCGTATTCCGATTCTTGCTGTGCATATTCCAGTAGGGTCGATAAGGTGCCCTCCTGCTGTGCGAACTTGTGGTCCCTTCCAAGAAGTCAGCACTTTCTTCAGAATTTAGGAAGTCCGCTACTCATCACTGAATAATCTGCGCCGGTATCTACCAGTCTGATGACTTCGTAGCCGTCAACGAACACACGTAAATCGGAAGCAACATCACTATCGAAGCACCGGTTTCTGAATCGGTCGTCGTTCAGAGTCAGCAATGGAGGTTTTTCTGCATTAGCGTCGACAGCGGCCTTGCCTCCACAGGTCGCTGTCTCTAGTTTTCCCGACGCGGGCTTGGGAACGAGACCTTGAAGAGCTTGCTGAAGGTCGGGGGCTAGACGATCTATACCTCCCCGTTGTCGTTGCACGATGTTGGTGTCGTTGGAAGCCACTTCAGGTTTGACGACCTGACAGGTATTCTTCGATTTCGAAAGGACGTTCACCATTTCATGGTCGAGGTGCACTAACAGGAAAACCACGTAGTCCTGCCTGGCGGTAGTGGCACTTTTGGTAGAGATGACCAGGCTCCCCACAGTGGTAACACAGCGGTATCCTGTCGGGAGTGCGCCAGACATCGCTCTTCCTTAGTCTCCTCTCTGGCGTTGGCTGCAGGGTGCTCGGCGGAATCGGGTACTGCATAGGTGTAGCCGCCACGACATCCGCACGTCCTGGAGGTCCTCGTAATAGCACATCAGCATACAGCCTTCTCGTCTTCTGTTGTAGTGTCCGCCCTGGCTGTGCGTTGCTCGAAGGTTCGCGTACCACCTGCCTGACCTCCTCACGGATCACATCGGCCAGAGACGAAAGTATTGGAGCGTTCTGGTCAAGACGCTGCTTCTGCAGCTCTTCTCGCACAACAGACCGCACTAGCTCGCGTAATGCTGCTATGCCGTTACCGAAGACTGGTGGCAACATGTCCAAGGAAGTGACGATGACATCCCGGTTGTATAACCTTGCTCGCTGTTGTAGCGTCCTTTCCATTGTAGTCGCCTCGGAACGAAACTCGGCGACGGTGCGCGGCGGGCTTCGAATTAGTCCGGCAAAAAGTTTTTGCTTCACGCCTCGCATCAGATGGCGCAGCTTCCTGTCTTCGCTCATATTTGAATCCGCTCGGCGGAATAGGTGAGACATGTCTTCCAGATACATGGCGAAAGTTTCGTTATTTCGCTGATTTCTTGTCTGGAGCGCAGCTTCAGCTCTCTCTTTGCGGTCTGTGTTCGGGAAAGCAGCGAGCAGCTCCCGTCGAAAATCATTCCACGACCGGAAGGTAGCTTCGTGGTTTTCATACCACGTTTGTGCGCTATCTTCCAGTGCAAAGTAAACACTTCCAAGTTTGCGCTCTTCCCATATCCGTTAGCCTTTGCGACGCATTCAAAGTGTTCAAGCCAGTCCTCTCCGTCCTCGTAGCTTTTGCCGTGCAAAGGTTTTGGTAGCATTGGCTGGTTTACTACAATGTCGGCTGGATTGACCTGAGCTGTCATGTCGGTTGCGTACCCATTCACAGCCGTTTACGTTCCAAGGGAAGTCGATAAAGGTGAAAATTCAGGACCCTCACCACGTAGGCGTCGACTGCAGCGCTGATGAACAGGCGTCAGCTCGTTGGGTCGAAATTGCTGTCGTTCTGGACTGTGCTCCATCACTCGAGAGGGGCTTGGCATCACACCCAGCACTTCCACCAGATTTGTAACGCACTCTTCAATGAACTTTTTTAATAGGCTAACGTGGGCAGGGCGAACTTGTGCCCGAGAATAATAACACAGATAGATTGCCTGTTTGTAGCCTCTCGAGGATTCACTTCTGCCTCTTCTACGTTCTTCTGTTTTTCCAACACGGTTCGCGCGCAGCTGGGTCCCGCAGGCTCGTGCGTCGCAAACCATCTAGAGGGCACAAGTATCGGCTAGCGCGCGTAATCTGAAGTCACATTGTGTCAATATGATCAAATCATGTCTTTCCCACATATCCATGATCATTTTGCCTGTTTGGTAGGTATACCTATCTGTATCTTCTATGTGTGCATTCATATCTCCTAGTATAATTATCTCACACTCTCCTCCTTACTCCTCAATGTCTTTCAGTATACACTCTACCATTGCCTGGTTTTTCTCTCTGGCCTTTGTTCCCGTCCACAAGTACACCAAACTAAGGAGTGTCATTTGCCCCGCCATGCACTTTCCCTTTTAGCCATAAATGTTCCTTGACCCTTTGCCAGTCTGTACTTTTATGAATGAATGCCCCAACACCCCCCCCCCTTTTCTTCTGCCTTCTGTTCTATTACAATATTCCCACGAGTACTCTGGATTGTTAGGAGGTTGTTTCATGTCCCTAAGATGCGTTTCTGCAAAACCGTATACCACAGGCCTCTTCTCTCTTAGCTGTTCTTCTATCTATTCCCACTTCAGCTTGTTCCTGCCACCCTGCATGTTAATAACCCCTATGTCTGAATTGGCTCGGCGCTCGTGGCTACGTCTATTTCTGCCCCGGACTGTACCTATCTCATATACTGGTGCCACTTTGGAATCGTAGCTGTCTATACCACCTGTCAAAGAGTCTCCCTGGTTGTTTTCCTCGTTACTAGTTATCCTGCACCCCGAAGGGCCCGCGTGCACCCCAAAAAAGCTACTGCGCGTCCTGCAAGTCGCCAACCCACCTCGTGACCTAGCCGCCTATCGAAGTGAATTCTGTCTCGTTGAAAACCACCCCACCTATGCACCTCTCTGTTTATTTCCACCACATCAAAGCTTTTATCTCTACTCATCCGCCATATCTCTTAGTTTGCATTGACAACCGCTCTTTGCAGGTTGCCGTCACGCACCGGTACCTCCGGTATTGCGCATATCACTATCTGAACCTGAGGAGAAGTGGCGCGCATGTCATCGAACCCTTTCGCCAGGCTGGTCGTTAGTCCTGCCGTATCTTCATTTAAGATATAGTTTAAACCGCCTAAAATTACCACGAGGTTTCGTCTATCAGCTGCAGTTTTGAGTTTTGCGCTCGTTTGCCTCATGACTTCTTCCAGCTTGCGTCCTGGAAATGTCCCTACTGCAACCCTCTTGTCACCTCGTACCCTCTCTTTGATTGCTTCTGCGCATAGATTTAAATTCGAGTCCCCAGCGATTATCATATGCTGTGACTTTTCAGCTGGAGCGTCCTGCACCTGAGGGTTACTTGCACCTGTGACACTGGCTGCTTTGTCCCCTCCCAGCCCCCCCACTACTTCGCTGAAGCTGGGCCTTGCGACAATTGAACCGGCTGAACCTGTTTTTTCCAAACTTGTTAGCTCTTTCTTCTCCGCCGTTCTGGTTGCCGGTGCCCTACTGTTTTCTCTGTAGGCCGCTCCTTTGTTCACCTTGGCTAGTGCTTCCTCGGCGGACTTCAGCCTTTCTCCCATTCTCCCATTGTCCTCGTTTTTTCTTGCTCTGCCGCAAACGCACTCTCCAGCTCGGTGATTCTTAACAGCAGTTCACTCCGGTCAACCATCGTTTTCTCCATATTTTCCTCGACCTCACATTGCCTACACTTCGCGTCAGTCTCCTCTCCATTTGCTTCTGCACTTGTGTCCATTTCCAAACTCACTCCGCATCCTGAACACTTTACAGCCTTTTTAACCTTGTATTTATGACAGCGATTGTCCTTATGACTTGTCTCACTCGATAATTACAGAACACAACCTCTGCCCTACGAAAAAAAGAGTCTAAGCTCTACTACAAAAATTTGCGTGTTCAATGTACGTGCACCTCCCCCACGGGGTGGCAAGAGAAAAAAAACAAAAAGAAACAAACACACACACCCACACGCGCGCAAACAAGTAAATACCCCTGGAAAAGCCGTACGATGTAATAAGTGCTACACAAATTTTAACTGCTGCCTTATAATTATAATGGCAAGCTCAAAACATGCAAAACCACTTATCTGCGAAGTCAATCGGGAGCGCTAAAAAAACACGTCCATCCACCGTGCCAGTCCGAACTGAACTGAATTGTGATTGATTTTTAGCGCCCTATCACCGTGAACTGTCGTAAACTCTGGTGGTGGCGTGGTCGTGAGATCACGTGCTCCCAAACATTTGGTGACGCTAAATGCTGAAGCGCGCTTTCCGAATCACCGCGTACCCAGAGGAAACAACGTAGTTTCTGTGGTATCAGCCATGACCCGACCCAGTACACACACTAGCCTGTCAAAACCCTTGTCTGTGCCACAACCAGCCACAACTCACCCACCAGAAAACGACATGTAATGTGGCACAGCCCCCATGTCACGGCGAAGGAAAAAAGGAGCAAAGACTAAATCAGGAACACCCAACCTCGTGCAGTGAACACCTCCTAAAAATTGGTGCAGTGCTGAGCACTCGGCCAAATGATTCTCGAGGGGCCGATTCTTATGCTGGGACTAACATCCTCTTATTGTTTGGAGCCAGTCACTTGGGTGCGGGCCGCAGTGCTATTCTGTCCGAGGTACATAAATTAATTCAGGCAACCGGAAAGATACGTGGCTAGTAGTACTGCCAGATAAATACAATTCTTTGTCTCCCTTCTTCTTTTTTGCTATCTTTAAAATCTGGCTTTTCAAATCCTTTTGCCTTTTTCACTTTTTTCTTTTTATGTACTTTATTATACAATGCGTTCTTATCTGATTTCTCTCTCTTCTAAAAAGCATTGTATTCCCATTTTTATCATAAAGTACAGTTTGGCTAATCACCTTTGTGGGTAGGAGCAACACCACCTAGATTTTTCTAGGTGGTGTTTTCTAGGTGGTGAGAAAAAATCTAGGTGGTGTTGGTAGGAGCCAATATCTTTTGGGCGACAGCACAACACAAGAATGTACGCCATGTTGTAGATGGCACTGCGCTGAGTGTCTGTAAAGGCTCCAGAGAGATCTTCTCACAAAGACATAACACTTTCAAAAATCGAAGGCCGTCACAAGAACACGACGAAAGGCATCTTCAGGGAACAACGAGGACGATGGCTCACTTGCTAATGTGTGTGGCTCGCTTTGAAGATTATGAAACTTCGGTGGTGGCAGCTTGGGGAAGAAGGGTTGGGAAAATAACCTTCTTGTTTTGAGCTCGTAAACATAGTGTATGTTGGAGACTGGACGAGAAGTAAACAAGATAGCTTTAATTTATGTAACGCGGCCCAGCCTGGTGTATTCTCCCAAGAAGTATACCTACACAGCGTGTTTCTTTTTTTTAATCGCATGGCGGAATAAATTTCGTTTTCGGGAGACGTGTTCCTTTTACTCAACGACCCTGACTCGCACGCAATTTATGTAGACTCAAACTATCAACGTCTGTCGCTTTTACCACTTCACGGCGGTAGTATATATCATGTAGTCGTTTTTTTTTTGAAATGCCAAATTAAGATTGTATGGTTAGTCATGCGTACATGATACAGCCAACTTTCACTAAAATTATTTTTATATTACCCGGAAATCATTTCTCAAGAGTGTTAATGACAGGCGTAATTAACCGAAAGAACACAGGGTATACCAGTGAAAAGTCGTGACACTGAAAGAAGTTCCAAAGCATGCACTAGAATATATCTTGAGTAAGGAAGGTATCTTCACAATAACCGCAGAGTGGACAGTGCCTCGTTTGTGTTCAAGGAATAACTAGCTGAAACAGGCAGGGCTGGGCCGGGCCCAAGCCTTTCGGGCCGGGCACGGGCCATATCTAAGAGCACCTGGCCGGGCTTGGGCGGGCCGGGCTCGTGCCGGGCGGTGCTCTAGTACAACCTACGTCACCCAAGTGGGCATTATTGTAGGGGGTTAGAAAAGGACTTAGCTGTAAATTCGGAAGAGGCAGACATTCGCACCGCAGTGCCTGCGCAATCACTAAAAACACACATCTTGCTGTAACGAACTAAAAGCATATCGACTGGAAGATCGACAACACACGCATCCAACTCATTCCATTTACGAGTAGTGAAAGTAAAAAATAATTAGCAATGAAACCAGCACGACATCGGACCTCGTAAATTTTTTTCGAGGAATTATTTCTATGTGACACGTACTATGCGCTCAATCATGTATTAAAGGGCCCCTAAACCCCCTCCGATAAAACCCTAACATTTGAAGTAAACAAGCGCATCGCGCGCAGAATGCCGTCGCGATCAACGATTCCCCACGCCGCAGCGCTACAGGTAACGGGCGCGCCACAATTTCGAAAAAAAAAAACTATAGCTTCTCCTCTCTGGTCCCCGCCATTCCCGCTACTACCATGTGTGACATCACCAGTGAAACTCGATGACGTCACCGATTTCGTTGCTTGCGATTGGTCGAACGACAACCGACGACATCCGGTCACTCTGCAAACAGCTGCTCACGCGCACCTTGCTGTTCTTGGTCGTGTTGCCGCTTGCGATCGACATCTGCGGCCCGTAATGCAACCGCCAAGTCACTAGCGTAGGGGCACGGGCCGGCACGACAGCTACAGCGGTTAGTCAACGATCAGTGCACCCAGATGACACACACAATACAGTTGATGTAAAGCTGGGGCCTCGTAGTGGCGGATCGCAGCAACCGGAAGTAGACGCTGTTTCTTACAGCACGTCAGTGGTGACGTATGCCACGCGAGATGAAGAGGGGCAATCAGCTGACTCAGTGAGGAGGGGCCAAGTGGTTTTAGAAGAGGGTCTCGTAGGAAAGAGGGAAAGAAGTGATCGTGGTGTTTCGATCATTAAACGTGTGTCGCTATTACGGCACCGTTTCGAAAAATTCTCACGGCTGCGTGTTCGTTGTAGACTCGAGCACAACTTCCTCACATCAACTAAATTTCGACCACTGGGGGGTGTAGGCACCCTTTAACTTTTGTTCATGCGAATTTCACCACGAAATATCGAATGGAAATACTTCAATCTCAAGAATTTTCAGCGCTCCTCAAGAAGTTTCCATCCTGACACTTTTAATGCATTGTTATTTATATTTTCGATACACCGAAATCTTAGACTAAACTATAGCTGAATATGAAAACACGCGAAAGCCAAAAATAAAAGCACTTTTTTCAAATTTATCCGCCGTAAAAAAATTCTCCATAGTCCAAACATAGATTCCTCAGTATTAACTGACGAAAAAATCAAACAAATGAAAAACAATATAGCGAATAATCTAGAAAACAGATTCTAATCTCTCCTGTCACCCCACACTAAATGTAAAACACAGAGTCACGATTTCAGTGAGATATCAATGACTGAGATGACCATGGCTATGCAAGGACTTCCAAATTCTTCACCAAGTGTTTATGGATTAACTACAAAAACGCTAAAAATTCATCTCAATGAGGCTCATGATATTTTATTAACCTGTCTGCAAAGTGCTCATGGATTCCTTTTACTTGTAAAACTGCTAAAATATTTGCAGTTCTTAAAAACAGCAGCGCAGGATACACCCTGGACAATATTAGACCAATTGCGCTAACTTCTAATATTACTAAATTAACAGAAAAAAATCTTTATGCTCGTCTCATTGAATTAGTAGAAGACAAATAAATTCTGAGCCCCTTCTAAATTGGTTTTAGACCTGGATCCTCTATTTGGCATGCCCATATGGACTTGGAGAGCCGAATCAAACGAGCGCGCCGTCGCAGACAAATAGCAACCCTGGTAACATTGGATATTTCAAAAGTCTACTATAGCGTAAAACATGAAATATTATTGGATCAATTAAAATATCGTGACATCCTTTAATATATGATGAGATGGTTTAGTGAGTTCTTAAATAGAAGGGTGTTTTATAGGTCACTAAATGGCCAGTTCTCCAATACACATTCACAGTCACGAGGAGTTCCTCAGGGAGCAAGTACAGCGCAAGTTATTTTTAATATATTACTAAGCACAATTCCCTGCCATGATGGAGCACACATGTATGTACATGCCGACGACAGAGTCTTTTTCGCTTCAGGCACTGATATACATTTGTTATATACTTGCTTACAGACATATATGTATGTGCGCAATAGAACATTGGCTAAAGGCTATTCATTTATGTCTTCATGTTAAAAAAAGCGCAATTAAAGTTTTTCCTTTGAATACTCCAGTTACTATCAGGCTAACTTGCAACCTGAAGAATATACTTCAAGTAGACTCGGTAAAATATCTGGGAGTAGTTTATGCTAACAAAATTCTGTGGCATACACACTTCGAATACATAGCCAAGAAAGGAGTACGGACGCTAGGAGTCCCATGAAGGCTATGCAACAGTAGATCGGGGATGCGGAGAGATTCATTAATTATGATATACAAAATGTACGTGCGTCCCGTTTTAGACATTGGATGTGTTTTCTTCTCGGGTGCACCAGCCTATAAATTGCGTCCTCTGGTGGTCCTCGAAAGAGAGGCGCTATGGTTATGTCTTGGATTCGTCGACTTAGAGGCAAGTTTGCCCTCTTTTTTGTGAAGATTTAGAATAGTGCCGGTACTAACATTTCTGAAGTTTTGTTAGTGTCCAAAGCTAAATATTGCTTTTATGCACCAACCAGATTTACTTTTTTTGTCCTACTGGCCTCGGTTTGAGACCCCACAGGTGGAATACGTACAATGGTCCATTAGGTGTTAATCTGTGCAAAATACCTCCCATTACCAATGCAAGGCAGAATCTCGAAATAATTTCTGACGATATATATCCAAATCATGGAAAAGATTTGTTTTCACCGGTCTTCAATCGCCTTCTGCAACAACATTTAGGGGAGATGAATAAAATAAATATCACAGCTACAGATGCCTCATAATTCGAAGAGAAACCTGGTATTGACATTTTTTCTGAGACCTTCAACTGGTCCTTCTCATTAATAATTCCCGATTTCTTTTCAGTATTTTCGGCAGAATATATGGCGGTGATAATGGCATTGAAAAATCTCAGCCCGCCTGCCTCAAGTGTGGCCATAGTTACAGACTCGTCATCTTTGTGTTCGGCTCTCGCTTCCAATAGTGATCATGCATGTTTCATTTACTGGTCCCTATACACATATAACTTTTAACAGATTGATCTGGGATCCGGTAAACAAAAGGATAAAATGACTGAAATGGCGGACACTGGCGAAAGCCGCTCTCAATGGTGCGGTACATTAAGCTTTTCTCACAACAGCACTCATAATACGTAACAGACTTCGAAGGCGTGCCATAATTCAAGACTATGGTAAAACATTAATCACTCACCTCGGCGAATATCGATACCTCTTGTTCTATTGGTGTAGAAAGTTCTGGTGAACCCGCAAAGAGGGAGTCATTTTAACAAAATTACGCTGTATAGTTCCAAAGCTAAATTATTATATGCACAGAGCTGGTCTGGATCCTTCCCCTCTTTACTCATTGCGTAACAAGGATGAAACAATCAAGCATTATTCTTTTATCGCATAGTCGCTTCAAGTTAATGAGAAAAAAAACCTTGTTAAATCGTCTTTTATTCGAATTAGATTGGATTTCATTGTTTCTAGTATTCTCTCCTTGGGAGCCTCCTCATCAGGTCATGGTCAACAGGATATCTGTCCTGCTGTAAAAAGATTCTTGATCGAATTAAGGCGGTTTTGATAGCAAATCTTAAAATTAATGAAATGTAATTTCTTTTAACCGTTTTTAATTGATTAGATTTACAGTTATTATGTTATCCTCTATTTATATACTCGTTTCCTGACCAATCCCCTAGAGTGGGTGTGAGCCATGCATTTAGGTCATCATCATCGTCATCATCATCATCATCATCATCATCAAATAAAGCCTTTGTCCCGGTGCGGTCCTGTGGGTTACTTCTCGCTGCCCTGCTCTACCATCTGGCGACTTCGTCAGCTAGAGCACCTCTTAACGTTTGGTGGAGGTGCGGGGTATTTGCAGACCTGGAATTTTGATAGCAGAAACTTCCCCCCATGCCCCTTATTCCTGAAAACGCTGGGCCGAGAAGGTATCCCCAGGCATCCCCTGCCGTCCTCTGTTCAGGTACGCCACGCCAGCGAAACCCTCCGATTTTCAATGGAACTGAAGATCAGGACGTCGACAATCGTTGGCAGTGTACGACTTAGTTAGTGTGACCAATAGGTCGAATGACGCAGATAAGTTCAGATACGTCAGCTTCTATCTTTCTTTAGTAGCCAATGCTTGGTTCCACAATCATGAATCGTAGTTTACTATCTGGGCGGCACTCAAGACTAAGCTTTAAGATGTATTCTCGTGCTCTGTCGTCCGCAAGCTTCGGTTCGAGCAGCAGCTTCGCAACATGCCCAACAGAGGGGTGAACGCTTCACAAGCTACACTGAAGATGCAGTTGACCATTGCCGTCGCATTAACACCAATATGACCGAATAGAAGCAGATAAAGAACACTATGAAGGGCATAGAGGACGACGCCTTCCGAACACTTCTAGCGAAGAACCGTCAGACGATGAACAAAGTAACAGTTCTTTGCCAGAGCTATGAGGAAATACTTATGCAACAACGTTCTACGTGCCGAGATCTCGTATCAAATAGCACGCTTTTGGCACTGACTAACAGTTCCTGTGCTGGTCCCTCTGACTCATTTCTCAACCAAGTCAACCAATTTGTTCGATATGTCACATGTCAACTGTCTCTTCAGCCAGTCACCCAAGCGTCCGAGCCATTCTTGACTCCTGACATCCGGCAGGTCATATATGAGCAAATGGCAGACGTCGTACCTGTTGCTCATCAACTATTTCCCGTGACAGCTCCCCTGACTTACGCTGCCGCCATTGCTTGGTCAAGACCACCCTCTCCGACAGTGCCATACGTGCCTATGACCTCTTTCCCTTCTTTACCTTTACCTTCAACCGCAAACTACATCCATAGAGCCTACTGTCCACCATCGCAGCCCCATCGTCTTGCTCGGCAATATTTCGCTTAACCTGTGGCTGCTGCTTTCAACCCATGGCGCACACCTGACAAATGGCCCATCTGTTTCTCATGTGGCTGCGCTGGTCGCATAGCTCGGTTTTGCCGCCGGTGTGCATCGTAGTCTCTCGACTCTGTGCTGCCAGAAATCTGTTGTCCCGACAATGCCTTCACTCTGATACTGACGCTCGGCACTAAGACGCCTCGCCAGTTGCTTCTCAAGCTTTCGGAACGCGACGTTCCCCGCCGCCACTCATTCACCGACGTGAAGCTCCCAAAGAGTAAAAGTGACGAACGCAGTCCCAGAGGCAACAACTGCGCTATCAAGCAGCGCTATCAGTGATTTCCGACCAGCTTCATTTTAAGCCCAGCAATGTCGCCACACCGTTTTCAGCACTTTCGTCATGTACCGCTAGCGCCGAGCCGAACGATCACTTGGTAAAATGCACAGTTCGTGTTTTTTATAGATGGCATTCTTTAACTCACTGACTCATTGAGTTCACCATTCTGCCTTGATGCTCTCATGCCATGATCTTGGGAAGGGACTTCCGCGTAGGTAGCTATGTGGGGTTTAACTTCCCCAAACCACCATATGATTATGCGAAACACCGTAGTGGAAGGCTCGTAAATTTCGACCACCTAGGGTTCTTTAACGTGTGCCCAAATCTGAGCACATGCACGTGCCTACATCATTTTCGCCTCCATCTAAAATGCAGCCGCCGCAGCCGGCATCCGATGGGACTTCCTGTCATCTCATTATGCCGTGATGGATTACGCCCACGAAGAACCTTCACAGTCTCCATTCGGGGGCAACATTGGAGAAGATTCCTCAGCCATTTCTAGTCAAATGTTAGAGGCCACAGACACTACCTTTCTTTCTTTTTCGTCCGCTTGTGTTCCCATCTCCTGCGCTGCCTTTTCCGACACTACCGTTCTTTTCACGCCGTCTAAGCAAGCTACGCCACCGTCACCATTTGCTATTTCATTTTGCCCTCCTCACCAGTTCGACAGGGTGTCAGCGCACTTAATGTTTCTAACATGTCTCCGTGCCCACTCAACCTGCGCCACGCTGAGTGCTTTGGTCATGCTGACGACCTTTACTCAAGCTTTGTCTATCATGTGCCTTATGACTCCGCTCCTCTGCAGGTTGACGTCGTGAACGTTAACGTTCTTCCTGCGCCACCATCAATTGACCAATACCATTTTCTCGGTGCATTGACCCAAACCTCACATCCAACCAGCACACCCAGCTGGTCGTGCTCCTCGACCGCTTTCGTACGTCATTCGACCTCCTACAGGCTCGCTTAGGCCGCACTTCCACTGTTGTCAACCACATCTAAACCATAGATCATGCACCATTGCGTCAACGGCCATATTGCGTGTCTGCAACGGAGCGCTGAGTCATCGACGAGCACGTAGGAGACATGCTCAAACGTGGCGTTATACAACCTTCGTATGACCGCCCGTTCGATGTAATAACGGACCACCATTCCCTGTGCTGGCTTTCTTCCTTGAAATAGCATTAGGGTCGTCTCTCTTGACGAGCGCTTCGGCTAAAGGAGTACAACATTCGCATGCTCTATCATTCCGGCAGAAAACACTTCGACGCAGACGCCTTGTCTCACTTCCCATTACGTGGTAAGACCAATTCCTCTAATACTTTGCTAGCCCAGTCCTCTCTATGACTGCTTGAGCATGGTTTTAGAGCAGAAGAATGACTCATGATGGATTGTTTTTATGTTCACCGTTCTGCAAAAGCCATATATACCTCCTGCCAGCCGGGTATTGCGTCGTCAACCACACCACTTCTCCTTTCGCGATGTACTTTTACACCTCCGTAACTCTTTACGGACGGCCTAAAATGGTTGCTCGACGTTCCTCGGCATCTCCGCTCGGACATCTGTGTGGTGTTTCACGATGACCCACGGTGCACGCATGCAAGTGTACTTCAGACTTTCGAACGCCTACGCCTTCCAATTAGAGGCGTGACATGTACCACTTCGTCCGTCACTATGTACGCCATTGCCTGACGTACCAACGTCGCAAGGCCCACGGTGCACGCATGCAAGTGTACTTCAGACTTTCGAACGCCTACGCCTTCCCATTAGAGGCGTGACATGTACCACTTCGTCCGTCACTATGTACGCCATTGCCTGACGTACCAACGTCGCAAGGCCCACGGTGCACGCATGCAAGTGTACTTCAGACTTTCGAACGCCTACGCCTTCCCATTAGAGGCGTGACATGTACCACTTCGTCCGTCACTATGTACGCCATTGCCTGACGTACCAACATCGCAATGACCTTCCTCGCCGCTTAGCGGCCCCAATGTCACCTTTGCTTGCCCAACACATGCTACTTAAACGTGTAAAAATTTATATTCAGGTTCCGTATCATTCACCGTATCAAATGCCGTATTATTCACCGCACAACAGCATATCACACGCATACGAATGGGGTAACTGAACGTTTCTATAGAATTCATGGCGACGTGTTGTCCATGAATGTCACGTCTGACCACAGCAGTTGGGACCATGCTCTGCCATTTCTCACATATGCCTAAGATAATGCAACGCAAGACACCACGGGATCCTTCCCCCTCTTTCTATTTTATGGGCGTGAGCCGTCCTCAACAATGCATACTATTTTTCCGTATACCGCTAATGCCACGAAACCTACACTTCTGTCTGAAGCTGCTGCCCACGCAGAAGCGTGCCGAAAGCTCTCACGCGCGTTGGCATCTGAGGACCAGCAACGTCAGAAGCCCCGCGAAGATTCTGCCGTCGCGCCTGCATATTATGATCCTGGCTAACTAGTGCGGCTCTGGGCGTCGGCCACAAGCCATGCATTGACACCGAAATTCGTTTCGAAGTATCGGGGTTCCTACCGTGTGCACGGTAAAGCAAACGTCTCCCATGAATTATATCGTTGAACTCTTAGAACCACCTTCGTACAA
Source organism: Rhipicephalus annulatus (assembly GCA_013436015.1). Taxonomy (NCBI): domain Eukaryota; kingdom Metazoa; phylum Arthropoda; class Arachnida; order Ixodida; family Ixodidae; genus Rhipicephalus; species Rhipicephalus annulatus. The sequence goes on along the minus strand of WOVY01010626.1, from coordinate 450,651 downwards.
GCGCCGCCGGCAGTGCGAAATAGTGCATGTCAAACGTTTAAAGCGTTGCTGCGAGCCGTTTGTGCTCTGATACCCATAAGTCACCGGGGCGGCTCCTTTTACCCCGGGAAAAATTGTTGTTCTGAACAGCAATATGCAGTATATGTGACTTGAAAAGAAGTGGCCAACAAGTTGGTGATAAAGCTTTTGTTCCGGTGCAGTTCCGTGTGTTGATGTGTACGGGGGTCGGCCCCGAGGACCGGAACCAGCCAGAGTATCGGAGAGATGTCGAGGAGAGAAGCTGGGAGCTGCTAACAGCAACTTTTATTTACATTATTTACAGAAAGCGTGTTGCTACATGATGCGGTTAGCATCCTGGAAGCACTCAAGCTTCTGTGAGCTTCTCGGAGCTTGTGAGAGCTTGTCGGGAGCATCTCAGCGCTCACGTTTTGTGTCCTGGCCTTCCCAGGATTCCCTGCCAAGAAAACAAATTATGGAGGCCAGGAAAGTCCAATGAAAATTTTCATCTTCACCTCCACCCCCGAAAAGAGAAGGTGAAACGCCGCATCCTTTCCGACTCGGGAAAGAGGGAACAGGAACGCCCAGTTCTTTCTATGGCAAGGGAGAAAACACTGCACACCACGCATGACACGGCGAAGCACGAAGACGTTGAGTCCTACGTGGAAGTGAACTCGGCAGTCCGTTGCGGTGATGGGTATGCGGCACAAGCAGACCATGGTTTGCGGAATCGGTGGCATGGCGGAAAACGTGAGCACGCACTCGAATACGAATCTCAGTCGCTTGCTTTATTATCTAGGCACTCCGACGATCAAAGACGTACAGAGATAACTACTCTTTTTTAAGCCGTTTGGACTGGAAAGAGCCCTTCATAGGTCGTTAGTCGGTCGAGTAAGTTCAAAGGTTTCGACGAGGGGAGGTGGCTGGACCGCGAAATTCCAAGTACGGCTTGCTTGTCGCTGTCGCTTGTGGTTTACCTCTGGGAGCGCTGTCCCACAACCGTCTCACGTCCAAGCAGCGCCATGTCAGGGATGCCGACCACAACAGTGTTACTGAATGCCTCTTCTAAAAGTCTCAGCTTTGCCACAAAGGCGAAGCAATGAACGCGATGGCAACAAATTGGAAGATCACGCGCAAAATGGCAAGCAGATCGAAACGTGCCCCGTGCTTCTCACGTACAAATAACGCACGAATCGTACTCACAGGTACACATGAACGCAAATAAGCATCTTAGTTGTTACTTTGCTGTGTCTGAAAAGCGCGCTCTTTTCGCAAATGGAGACTGTGCAATGATTGCTGTGACCTTTGTGCGCCCGATAACCACGGCAGAATCATTCCGGTGAAAGCCGAAGGCCAGTCAAAACGTACGATCCTCCCCACCGTGAGATAAAGGCGCGCGACTGAGCGTCCACCTCTCCTCTCCGTGGGGCAAAGTACGCGTGGCACATGAAAGCGCGCACTGCCGCCTCGTGACGATGTGACGACGCGCCCTCATTGCGCCATTTTCTTGGTAATGCTGAAAACACAATAGCCCCCCCCCCTCCTAACATGCCTGTCACCAGCGGCAAGTGGTAGATATAAATGGGTTGATGTTGGAACTTTGACAGACGTGCTCCTCCGTATCTCAGTGGTGAACGCCTTGCACTCATGTTTCAGAAGTCCCGAGTTCGATTCTGCGTGCCGGAGTTTTTCTTTATTTTTTTCTTTCTTGCATTTCAATATATATATATATAGATACGTATACATACATTGTGAGTGACAGCGATCCCCACGCCGACGCCGGCAGCAAAATTCAGCCGAGAGTGTCCATATATTTGCTATGGCAATAATAAATAAGAGGACCAGAAGTAAGCCCTCCGAAGTGATGGTCTCCATAAACAACTAAGGACTGTCGAAAGGGCCTGCGAACGGGCGGAGGGCCATGGTCTTCCGGCCCCAACGTGGGTGCGACCCGCAACTACCACTCTGAAGTTCCTTAGGACTCAAATAAAGTTTGTTGATGGACTTTCTTGACTGACTGACTGACTGACTGACTGACTGACTGTGTGTTACTTCTCACTGCCGTGCTCTACCATCTGACGACTGTCACACCTAGAACGCCTTTTGACACTTTATTTAATCTAAGATGCCCGTTTTGTCGAACTAAAATTGCCGAACTAAATATTACCGAACAAAAAACTGACAGAAACGCACGCGCTGCTACGCCCACAACCGACAACGACGACAATGCAGTCACCCCGTTGCAGCCGCAACCCGTAGGCGCCGGTAACGACGACGGCGAGAGCGCACCCAAGAAACGCGCGGTCACCCACGACCAGCCAGCTTTAAAGGCACAGTTAGACGACATTAAGAGCACGCTATCGGCGATTAAGGAAAGCCTTCGCTTTCTTGGCGAAAGCATGGCTCTCGTGCAGTCTACTCTCGCGGTACATGGTAATCGTTTGGGCCAAGTGGAGCAATATCTTGATCACGTCGTCGCCCCTGCCATTGCCGCGGGTAAGCCATTGTCGCAACGTACAGCCGTGCCCAGTCCACCACATCACGCGGTCCTTATGCACCCGCCGTGTGCTCAGGCCAACTCCTAAATGCTTCAAGATGGCCAGGCCAATTGACGAGTTGCGAATCTGGCAATGGAACTGCAGGAGCTTCACCCACAAGAAAGCTTTCCTGCAGCAATACCTCCGTAGCCACGAAGCCAAACCTCACATCATGCTATTACAAGAGACTGTAGTACCAACCGCTACGTTTTCCGGATACCAGTGGTTGCCCGGCCCCTCGAGAGGACGCGGTATCGCCACCCTGGTCGCTAACAAGATTACCTGCACAGCGCACAGTCTCAATGTGCCCGAAATTGAGCACGTTATGGTCGAAATTTTCCCTGGCAATATATCACAACAAAGCGTATACATGCTGAATGTATACAGTAGTCCCAGCCACCATAGACAAAGATTCACACGCTTGTTCTAGAAAGCTGTCCATCTCGCGGAGCCTAACCCGCTAGTGATTGCAGGCGATTTTCACGCTGCGCATAGCGCCTGGGGCTACACGTACGACACACCCAAAGGTAACGAGCTTTGGAAAAATGTGAATGACATGGGCCTTATTCTCATTACGGACAAGGCCTTCCCCACTCGCACTGGTACATCCACGCAAAGAGATACTACGCCGGATCTATGCTTCGTCAAGAGTATCTCCGACACCCGCTGGTCCAACCTCGCGGTAGATCTCGGTAGCGACCACTTCATATTGGCTGTACACCTCCCCACAGTAAGCAGGAAGACCAAGTCGTACACGTGGGTCGACTGGGACCTCCTTTGTAAGACCCGCGCAGAACGACCTCCTCTTGATACCCCACCGAGCCTCGAGACGTGGACGGCCCAGCTTAAAGCTGATGTAAAAAAGGCAACCAAAGCTATCAGCACAGACCTTCCAACCAAAAAGATGGACAGTCGTCTTGCCCACCTACTAGAGGCCAAACAGTCTCTATTGGCCCGGTGGAAGGGCCAGCGCCTTAATCGGAGGTTACGCAAACGCATATCTCAGCTGAACAAGACCATGATGGATCACTGCCGCATCCTTTCAAAACAGCAGTGGGACGAAATTTGTAATTCGATTGATGGTCAGGTTCGAAATGGCAAAACGTGGAACTTACTCAAACACCTCCTCAATGAAACCATCACCCACACAAATCAGCGTCATTCGATCGTGAAGATACTTCATCAGGCTAAACGGACAGTGTCACCGGAAGATGTCAAGAACCTCGTGGAAAAATATCTCCCGCTTCCCACGGGCCCTTTGACCCCTCACCCCGATTACTCTGGCAGCGACAACACTAACTTAGACGCCGACTCCTCTATTGAAGATGTGCGCCGAGCTCTCCATGATCTCAATGGCCGCTCAGCCCCTGGCCCCGATGGCATCACCAACAAGCTCCTACGCAACCTGGACGATTCCTCCGTCACTTACCTCACTGACACTATCAACGAGATATGGAAAAAGGGTGAGATACCCGATGCTTGGAAACTAGCTCACACGGTTCTCATACCCAAACCGGGAAAGGCGCCGAGCCTAGATAACCTACGCCCCATATCTCTCACGTCGTGCGTGGGCAAAGTGGCTGAGCACGTCGTCCTCAACAGGGTTGGTCGATACCTCGAAGATAACGACTGAATCCCACACCACATGATTGGCTTCCGACCAGGGTTATCCACTCAAGACGCCATGTTACTCCTTAAGCATCAAATTCTAGACGGCGGAAACACTCGGGACACTCGTGCAATACTCGGTCTCGATTGAGAAAAGGCCTTCGATACAATAACGCACTCGTCAATCTTGAAAGCGATCGCAGCCCTCGGCCTAGGTCATCGATTTTACTACTTTATCCGCTCTTTTCTCACTCGACGCAGAGCCGTCCTCCACGTAGGAGACCTAGTGTCGGAAGAAGTGGAGCTCGGACAGCGGGGCACTCCTCAGGGATCCGTCCTCTCACCCACGCTCTTTAACCTCGTGATGATCGGGCTTTCCGAACGACTTTCAAAAATAGACGAGCTAAATTACACTATCTGTGCGGATGATTTAACCATATGGTGCTCCACAGGGTCGGATGGCTTCATTGAGTCCGCCCTGCAAGGGCTATTGACACCACCGAGTCTTACCTCGACCACACCGGTCTCAGGTGCTCACCTGCGAAGTCGGAGCTGTTGATATATTTGCCCAAACGCCGGGGTGCCAAGCCCAAAGGGTGGAAACTTCTGGCGGAACGCAATATCACCCTCCACACCAGAGATGGTCGTACTGTACCCAGGGTAGACACCATCAAGGTCCTCGGCATGATCATCGAGTCCCGCGGAACCAACACCCAAACAGTACACAAGCTCAGGACTAAGACTGAGAATGCCATACGACTCGTACGTAGAGTAGCCAACAGGCACCATGGCCTCAAAAAAGACAACCTGCTGCGTCTCGTACACGCGTTTGTTTTGTGTCATTTTACCTACGTTGCCGCTAAACACAAGTGGCTACGTGCTGAGCACGATCAACTCAATGCGCTTATTTGCAAGGTGGTCAAACGAGCCCTTGGCCTCCCTATCACCACTCCAACGTACAAACTCCTCGAGCTTGGCGTACATAACACGCTAGAAGAGATCGCCGAAGCTCAGGAACGTGTGCAATTGACCCGACTCACTACCACTAAGGCGGGCCGCCATATTCTGCGCGAGCTCGGCTTCCTCCTCGAGGGCCAGGGACCCCCCAGAGTTGACTCTAATTCCCCGTGAAATCCGCGACCTTATCACGATCGCTCCCATACCACGAAATGTTCACCCCGAATACAACAGAGGCAGGCGCCTTGCGCGGGCGACCGCCATTCTCAAGCGCATAGACATGGAAGCGGACAACGTCTCGTTCGTGGACGCCACTGCCTATCGCAACAACCAAGCCTTCACCACGGTCGCGGTATCATCCGCGCAGCGGACTCTTAACTCAGCCACAATCCTCACCCGAAACCCCGAAGTAGCGGAGCAAGTAGCTATAGCTATAGCTATGCTCGACAGCAAACGGGAATTCATCTACAGCGACTCCAGGCCGGCCATCAAAGCCTTCGAACGCGGAGTCATCTCCGACCAGGCGTTACGTATCCTGCGCAATGCGGACCCGAGTGCCCTGAAGCACCACACTGTCATCTGGTTCCCCGCCCATCTCGGCCAGGTGCCGGGTGCCCTATCCAACCTCAACTCCTCTTCTTTTCTGTCTCTTTCCGTTCTATTATTCTCCTTTTCCCCCACCCCAAGTGTAGGGTAGCCAATCGAGCCAAGCTTGGTTAACCTCCCTGCCTTTCCTCTCTATTTATCTCTCTCTCTCTCTTTCTCTCAACGAGATCGCTCATGATGCAGCGCGCGCACTTACCGACCGCGCTGCCACAGGGCAACCTCATCTTGCTGGGTTGGATACCAATCGGGATGCACCAATTACGTACAATGAAATTACAAAGCACTTTTACCTGGAACGCCGCATTTTTTCACCCCCACATCCGAAACTTAACCGACCGCAGGCATTAACCCTACGCCTATTACAGACACACACGTACCCAAACCTTGCCACGCTTCACGTTTATTATCCCGATGCATACCCAGCGACACATGCCCATCATGTGGACACACAGCGACACTCGCACACATGCTCTGGGAGTGTAGAACAACTCCTCTCGACTCTACCTCAAGCAAGTGGGAGAGGTCCCTCAGGAGCTCACTTCTCGCCGACCAGCAATGGGCCGTCCAGCAGGCCCACGAAGCGGCCGCCAGGTACTCTTTGTCGGTCCCTACGTGGAAGACGCCCGCTACGCGCTAAGCGCGTCTTGCAGGATTGAAATAAAGTTTTTTCATTCCATGCCCGTTTTGTTTTGTTTTATGTTTTTTCTACCCTATGACACGTACCCACATTGCAGGGTTGGCCAAGAATGCGTAGTCTAAAATTTAAAAGGTTATTCGAAAAATATTAGGTGACATTAAAAACTAGAAAAAATGAAATGGTAATTATACACAAAAATTGGGGGACCCTTAAGCTTCGCCTTTAAAAATTGAACTGAATAGCGCAATCCGGCCGCTAGTGCGCCCTTCAACCAGTTACTATGTTTTGTTACATACACACTCACGCGCGCAGACAGTAGATCGTACCAGTGCGCGCGTGAATGGTACATATAGGTTTTTGATCTAAAACAAGATTTGCATGGCCTCCAATCTCGGAGGCCCTAAAGAGTCCCACAATGCCTCTTAGATAGCAGCGCATTATCTAGTGTTAGCTGTTTGCTTGATCAACGCCTCAGGAAAGGCATGATACGTTTTCCGCTAGATGCACATAGTTGTCCATTTTTAGAGCTGTTTGAAAGTTGCTGTGTATTTTTAGCGGTGATGGCTGCACTATCTCCGACTTTTTAGACGTATTTGAGGCCTCCCAGATGCGCCTACAAATCGCCGATTGGGCTCGTTTTTGTCGTGACACCTGTCGAACAAAATGCGTTAAAGGGGCCCTGATACGCTTTTTTATGGAACCAGGGAATGAATTCACTACAAAATCTTATTGCCTCACAAATTCAACGCCACAAAAATTTCAAGAATCCGTCCAGTGCGAGTGGAATTACAAAGGTTCGTCGCATGCTGCAATCGCAATATTTCTTCTCTCGTCCCGACGAAAGGGCTGGAAGCTAAGCAGGAAGGGGTGGCACGACAAAGGAACTACGTCACCCACGCCTCGTGACCTTGAGCACTCTTTTTCTTCGAATGCGGGGAATTTTCAGTGCGATCGCGCGCGCACGCGTGGACAAGTGGCGGCCTGCTGCGGATATCTGTAACTTGCTTTTTCGCTCACACCCAAAGGTGCCGACGCTGACGGCGGGATTTCTGCGACACGAGCTCTCTAATACTATCGTGTTAATGCAATAAATTACAACTATACCAGTAATTTGCTATTAAAATCGTATTCCAGGCTGATGTATTAATCTTCTGCGCTCGTTTTATCAGGCTTCAGTTTGGTCAGTACCGCGCGTAGATGTGCGCCATGTTTTGGCGCCGCAACTTCTTCGTTGTGGGTGCGTGCACTACTTAGTGATGATCACCATCCTCATTGTGCTGCTCGCCTGTGAAGAAGGACGAAACATAATAACACATTCCCTATCTCTCTGTGCGGCACTTTCTGTTGGTGCTGATAATCACGTAACACCGGTGTTCCCTGCACTAGTACCTGCGCATTTGAGAAACGTACGATTAGTTTGGGTGCCTGGACTTAAAGATTTGTTTCTAAATGAAATAGCCGACTCCTTAGCTAAGCCCGTCAATCAGCGAACCAATTATACCACTCTGTCCATCATCCGCTTATGTGACTGCTGCTCGATTCCGCAGACGTACGCTTATGGAAGTCTTTAAAGGTTCAGTACTAACAAACTCTACAGAATATCGCCATTTATTATATCTTTGGCGAATAGACTTTTGCCGCACTCGAAAACAAGAAGTAGCTATCACAAGGCTGCGTCGCCGGGTACCAAATCTAAAATTTTATACACAGGTCTGCTCAGGCACCTTCGCCACTGTGCGCATTCTGTGATGACGTGGAAATAATAGATCATTTCTTTTTGACCTGCAGGCGGTTTAACACATTACGAAAAACCCTTTTAGAAATACCTTTACGTGGTATTGCTATGGACTTATCTGTGCCTGTCATTTTGTCTTTTGAAGCTTCAATTTCTGGTTTCTCTAATGCGACAGTATGCGCGGCCGTCCGGGACTATATTGATGAAACTAATAGGTTGACTAATTAACCAGTTTCATTATCCTAACATGTCCACATAGTTATGTACGTATAAAATCAGATTATTGCTCTATTCTATTAATAAATTCGTTTATATAAATATTTGTATGCATTACATTAAGCACCACACTTTCCTAGGCTATTGGTAATCTTTCTGTTACACCTCAATTATTCGAAATCTGAACAGTAATTTTTAAAACCACTCGATTCTTGGCCAATCCACCATAGTGGGTATGCGCCACTAACAATAGGTGAACAACAACAGCAACAAGGACGAAACGACGGACATGCTGTGCTGCTCTCGCCTCTTCGTAAGTAAACTGCGAAGCGACACGCGAATTACCTATGGAATGGTTTCCTTTGTGAATGGTGCCTCCTCCTTGACTCCACGCTGTATCCTTCGATGCAGTTTCTCATAAGCGAGCTGCTCACCACGGCGGCATATCTTCTGCGGCCTGAACAGACAAATGGAGCATTTGGAGATGCCGTGTAAGTTGTTCCCAAATACCAAGTACATACGCAAGCGCAGGCAGCTGTTTTTTTTCGGTACCACGACAAAAGCGTCGCCAGATTCATCATTGGAGCAAGAGCTAGAGCGGGATAACCACTTCAGTGTTCCCTTATCTATATCCCCCTCGTTACAGAATCCTGACTTCGCGTATTTCTGCTCCTTCCGAAGAAACAGAAACAATTAGAAAGCGGATGTATCCGTCCACGGGCAATGCAAGCTCAATCTGGCCACGATCGGGTATTTTTGTGGACTATTTATGAGCGTCACAATCGCAAGAACGTTTATTCACGATTAATGAAAATGCTTATCTTGTTAAGTTGTCACTATTTTCGGCTTCTGTATTGCATTACGACAAGAGGATTCTGTGCTACACGATAAACCGCAACGCAACTACTGAGACAAGGATGAAAAGAAGAATTAAGGACCACAAAACTTGGTGATCCTTTACGTCCTCAATAGCCAAGTCGTTACAAGCGTTGCTTCAGTTCTTGGGATGCTTCCACTTGTGGCGTTTCCCATTTGAACTCTACGTCCACTTTAAAAGAAGCAATAGCTTCATGATGAGGGAAAATTCCTTGACAATTAAACCATCTGTAAAAAGCACACAAACGGATAAACTGTTGCACTGCCTTGGGTCGTTGATAGTGGAACACGGCCAGGCTGGAGGAGTGGCACGCGCGCATTCTGCGGGCCGCTCCTCTAGCCTGGTCGTGAGCAGAAGTTAGGCCCGTCTCATGGCACTGGCATTGCCGGTAGATGTGGCCGGCTTCCTCACAGTGGTAACAGAAAGGGTGGTTTTCAGGGGCAAGCCAGCAGTCGACGCTATTAGGAGGGTAGCACTAGCTTACAGGCGTCGGTGGGAGTAGATAGCGGCGTCTTGACGCAGGCGTGAAGGATCGTTGCGGTAAACTGCAGCAGCGCCACTCATCACTTGTGGCTCGGGTGGCACTGGTTCAGCTACACCCAGTGATGTACTGAATTTCACGGCGTGCGACGTCAGCAATCGAATCGACAGGACGCTGCGCTGAAGGTGACACTTCTCGCTGCTCCTGTAGCACGGCCGAAGTGATGCCTCGCGCAGCTCGTCGCTTTACAACGCTCGTTGTGAGCATGCGGTGGTTGTTTTGTCTCGCGTGCATACATTTATAGCGCCTTTTCTGTCCCTAAAACACTCCGTTAGCATCTTTGTAAGGCATTGGATAAGACAAGTCCGCTTCTCGAAACATCGGCGCAAGCGCACCGCCCCTGCCAGCGCAGCTTCCACCTGCCCCTTCCTGCCATTGTTAGATGCAAAGCAGCTTGTGGCGGAGTTCAATCCGATGGTGCGCGACCCCTTACACTCTTGCAGCAATCATGTGGTGGCGTCGGGCTGTAGTTCACTGCAGTTACCGTTGCCGTTACTCGTCCCTAACTCTTCTTGGAGTTCACCACATGGTTTTATCGCCAGGCCATGCAGGAGCACATGCGTTCATCGCACGCCTGCATAATCTCGTTCCCCGATGCCATAGTGGGCTCCACCGCAAGGACACGTTAACATCGGGCGAGGTGCCCGTGAGGAGTAGAACTGTAAGTTGATCCTTCCACTGCTTTGTATGCTACTCCTGGTTTCCTTTAGTTGGAGATGGTGTAATGTTTTAGATACGAATAGCTCATTGACTAGCCAGTGTAACGCTGTCCCGTACGTCCGCACCAAACCCCTCGCCGCAGGTGTTGGAGCAGTGCCAAGTAGGTCTTGTCGCTGCTGCGCATTGACATCACTCTCTTCCTCATCCGCAGCAGCTTCCGGCCCCTCCACCCGCCCGCAACACACGTCTCTCTTCCTTCACTCTCTCCACTACCCGCAACGCTCGACCGCACGTCGAGTGGAAATACTAAGGAGCTTTAGAATACCGTTTCCAAGCGCTGCGGGCTTAGCAGGCGCCATATGAAATTTAGAATAGCGTTTGCCCTGCTGCAAACCACAACGCACGATCGCAGCGACACCGTAACCTCAAAACCAGCGCTTTCGGGCCACATGCGGGACGCGATTGCCGCATGCTATTTCAGATTTTCTGCGCGCGGGCTGCGAACGCCGACTCGCGTTACGACGCAAGCGCAGTGGCAGCGACCACCCCGCAAGGACTCGCGGTACGCTATTTTAAAACTCCCTTATAGACAGATTGTGCATCCGCAGCAACCGTGCGGATGCAGCCTGCCAGCCATTCGAATAGGGAGGCTGCGTTCATACGCTGCTGTGGACACGCAACTAAATATTGCCACGTTCCATTTCCCAAGTTTTTGTTATCGTCCGAAAACACCGCATGATTCTCAGCGCAAACCGCGCCTGCAGTTTTCTAGAAGGTTCCGGACTGTAGTAGATCATTTTGATAAGATCACGCCCACTGTGCGAACGGTACAGATTGTTCTGGAAGCTACGCCACCGCCAGCGATAACGCTAGAACATTCGACGGCAAGAGTATAAATGCCGACGCGCTTCGCCGCTTGTCAGTTGTTGATCGAAGGCCGACGCTCCGTTCGCCGCTATCAGTCCGAGACTGCTATCTGTGCGAGACTGCTGCTGTAATTGGACCTTCAGTTTACCGGGCACAGGTTCGCCCAAATAAACAGTTAAATTCCAACACGAAGTCTCCTGTCTTCAGCCACGTCACGACCCCGTGACAACCGGTGGAGGTGCTGCTTCGTTCATGTACCGGACGCCCCCGTCAAGCCGTGAACCCAGCCCACGTCGCGGAGAAGACACCGACGCCAACCAGGAGCAGCGAACAAGCCGCCGACAGCAAGGGCTACCACCAGAGTACGGGCTTCTACCAGACAAGGCGCGGAAGACGAAGGCCATGACCGCGACTGCAGCGACCATGACAACCGCAGCGTCCCAGCCCACGATGGTCATGCATCAACCCAGGGAACCACCAATTTTCCATGGGTCATCGTTCGAAGACCCGGAGTCCTGGCTGGAGACATACGACCGTGTGGCTGCCCTCAACCACTGGGATCATGACGAAAAGCTGCGTCGTGTGTTCTTCTATTTGGAAGACACCGCAAGGACTTGGCTTGAAAATCGGGAGTCCACGCTCCGAACGTGGGATGTTTTCTGCGGCGCATTCCTGCAAACGTTCGCGAGCGTCGCTCGCAAAGAGAGGGCCGCTGCTTTATTAGAGACTCGGGTTCAACTACCAAATGAAAATGTCACCATTTTCACAGAAGAAATGACCCGATTATTCCGTCACGCTGACCCAGACATGCCTGAGGAGAAAAAAGTTCGTTTTCTTATGCGAGGGATCAAACAGGAGCTCTTCGCGGGACTGATGAGAAACCCGCCGAAAACCGTCCAAGAATTTGTAGCCGAAGCGACCACGATCGAAAAGACACTGGACATGCGCACTAGACAGTATAATCGTCGCCTGACTGCAGACTGCGCTGCTGCTCAAGCCAGTAACTCCGGAGACCTGCGTGAAACGATCCGAGCGATCGTGCGGGAAGAGCTGCGCAAGCTGTTGCCTTCGGCGCAGCCTCAACTGGATTCAATCGGTGACATTGTGCGAGAAGAAGTTCGGCAATCGCTTCAACTTCCCCACGCACCGCTGCCCGAGCCGGAAGCCATGAGCTACGCCGCTGCACTGCGCCACAACGCTCCTCCCCGTCCACGCCAAAACGCCGCCCCGTCGCACTTCCGTCGACAGACGCCACCGCCGCCACCACCCCCACCGACGTCATACCGTTCGCCAGCAGCCCAGCGCAGTGCACCGAGGAAGACTGACGTCTGGCGCACCCCTGACCATCGCCCGCTCTGCTACCACTGCGGCGAGGCCGGACACACATACCGCCGTTGCCAGTACCGACAGATGGGACTGCGTGGCTTCGCCGTCAATGCACCGCGTCCACAGCCAGGAGAACGACCACGTGACATCGCCGACTACCTGACAGGAACTCGGTGGACACCACGAAGCCCTTCGCGTTCCCCGTCGCCCAGCCGCCGCACGTCACCGCACTACCGGCAGTACTCTGGCCCAACGCGGGGCCGGTCTCCTAGCCCGTTTCCGGGAAACTAAGGGCAGCAACCGGTGGAGGTGCGGTTGCTGTGCGACGAACTACCGAAGATCCTCCGACGACGACGACGCCGCGACGGAGCTTTCCGAACACAACGCCAACCAGGCAAAGCTCTGACGGCGAAAGCTCAACCGAAGGTGGCCTGACGACGCAACATGGAAGCAGCAGAACAAGCCGATGCAGCCGTGACCCGACGCCACGCCCTAACTGTAATGCGAGACGGCGAACTAGCGACCTCGACGTTCTTATCGACGGCCACAGTGTGACCGCTCTCGTCGATACTGGAGCCGACTATTCTGTCATCAGTGGGTCGTTCGCCGCGAAGTTAAAGAAAGTTAGGACAGCTTGGAAAGGCCCTGAAATCCGCACAGCCGGAGGTCATCTCGTAACGCCTGCAGGAATCTGCACAGCGAGAGTCACCATTAACGGCCGTATTTATCCTACAGACTTCGTAGTCCTACAGCATTGCTCGAGAGATGTCATCCTTGGCATGGACTTTTTATGCCTCCATGGTGCTGTCATCAACCTAAAAACAAAGTCGATAACGTTATCCACAGAAGAAGCACTACCGCCGCGCACGCCGTCAGGACACCATGCCTTGAATGTGCTGGAAGAACAAGTCACCATTCCGCCTCGCTCAAGCGTCATTATTTCAGTTGGCGCTCCTAAATCACCTGACTTGGAAGGCGTCGTTGAAGGCAGTCAGCATCTGTTGGTCACCCGAAATATTTGCGTCGCAAGAGGAATTGCAGAGCTGCGGGGAGGCAGAGCAACGGTTTTGCTCACGAATTTCAGCAATGAGTACAAACATGTGAACAAAGGAACAACGGTCGCATACATCGAAGAAATTGTCAAAGCCACCAGTGCTTTCGCCCTCGCCGATTCTGCGGAACCTGCTCAGAGGAACCAAGCCCCTCCCATAGCTTTCGACGTCAATCCCAGACTTCCGAATGATAAGCAAGAACAGCTCAAGGCCCTGCTCCTGCAATACGAAGATTGCTTTTCGTCGTCATCGAAAATTCGGCAGACCCCAATCACGAAACATCGCATCATAACCGAAGAAAATGCCAGACCACTCCGTCAGAGTCCATACAGGGTTTCGACGCGAGAACGTGAGGCCATGAAGAGACAAGTTGATGAAATGCTGCGGGATGACATTATCCAGCCGTCGAAGAGTCCATGGGCATCCCCCGTGGTGTTAGTGAAGAAAAAGGATGGGACCCTACGTTTCTGCGTCGATTACCGCCGCCTGAACAAAATCACAAGAAAGGACGTGTATCCCCTCCCACGAATAGACGACGCACTTGATCGGCTCCATAACGCCAAGTACTTTTCGTCAATGGACCTCAAGACTGGCTATTGGCAAATCGAAGTCGACGAAACAGACCGAGAGAAGACGGCGTTTATAACACCGGATGGCCTCTTCGAGTTTAAGGTGATGCCCTTCGGCCTTTGCTCAGCGCCTGCAACGTTTCAACGCGTTATGGATACAGTACTGGCAGGATTGAAGTGGCAGACTTGCCTTGTGTACCTGGACGACGTCGTCGTGTTTTCCTCGAGTTTCGACGAGCATCTTCGGCGCCTTGAAGCTGTACTTCAAGCCATCAAGACTTCCGGACTCACACTGAAGCCAGAAAAGTGCAGATTTGCGTATGAGGAGCTCTTGTTTCTGGGGCACGTTATCAGCAAGTCTGGAGTTCGTCCCGATCCACGGAAAACAGCCGCCATCGCCGACTTCCCGCCGCCCACTGACAAGAAAGCCGTGCGCCGATTTCTGGGCCTGTGTGCCTATTATAGGCGGTTCGTGAAAAACTTCGCCCGCATCGCCGATCCTCTCACTAACCTTACCAAGGCCGACGTGGAGTTTAAGTGGGAAGCGCCGCAGGAACACGCTTTCCAGGAGCTTAAACATCGCCTCCAGACGCCTCCGTTACTTGCCCATTTCGACGAATTCGCCGAGACAGAAATACATACTGACGCCAGCAGCGTAGGTCTTGGCGCCGTTCTTGTGCAGAGGGCTGACGGACTTGAAAGGGTTATTAGTTACGCCAGCCGATCGCTATCCAAAGCAGAAGCAAATTATTCCACAACAGAAAAGGAGTGCCTCGCCATCATCTGGGCTACGTCGAAATTTCGCCCCTACCTCTACGGCAGGCCCTTCAAAGTTGTGAGCGACCACCACGCATTGTGTTGGCTAGCCACCTTGAAGGACCCCTCAGGTCGCCTCGCACGATGGAGCCTGAGACTTCAAGAATATGACATTACTGTGATTTACAAGTCCGGCAAAAAACACTCCGACGCCGACTGTCTCTCTCGTGCGCCTGTCGACCAACCGCTACCCGATGACCCGGATGACGAATACTTCTTAGGAACGATAACTACCGACGACTTCGCTGAACGACAGAGGGCCGACCCGGAACTTAAGGCCCTAATAGAATACCTCGAAGGCAGGACCGCCGAAGTCCCGAAGGTATTCAAGCGCGCACTTGCGTCGTTCTTTCTACGAAACGGTCTTCTACAAAAGAAAAACTTTTCACCGCTTCGAGCTAAGTACCTTCTTGTGGTGCCTTCAGCTCTGCGACCAGAACTCCTGCAGGCCCTTCACGACGATCCGACGGCAGGGCACCTCGGTGTTTCTCGCACGCTCGCGAGGATACAAGAAAGATACTACTGGCCACGTCTTACCACCGACGTCACTCGTTATGTGAGAACATGCCGGGACTGTCAGCGACGCAAGACACCGCCGACAAGGCCAGCGGGACTTCTGCAGCCAATTGATCCACCTTGCCGACCTTTCCAGCAGATTGGTATGGACCTACTGGGGCCGTTCCCGACGTCGGCTTTCGGAAACAAGTGGATCGTGGTAGCTACCGACTACCTCACCCGCTACGCCGAGACAAAAGCCCTGCCAAAAGGCAGTGCATCCGAGGTAGCTAAATTCTTCGTCGAAAATATCGTCCTACGTCATGGCGCCCCAGAGGTCCTTATCACCGACAGAGGAACGGCATTCACTGCCGACTTAACTCAAGCAATCTTGGCATACAGCCAAACAAACCACCGCCGGACGACAGCGTACCACCCACAGACCAACGGCCTCACCGAGCGGCTTAACAAGACGATCGCCGACATGTTGTCAATGTACGTCGATGTCGAACACAAGACGTGGGACGCCATTCTTCCGTATGTGACCTTCGCATACAACACGGCGGTGCAGGAGACGACGCAGATATCTCCATACAAATTGGTCTACGGAAGGAGCCCGGCAACGACGCTCGATGCCATGTTACCCAACGTCACCGACGAAGAAAACCTCGATGTGAGCGAGTACCTTCAACGCGCCGAAGAAGCCCGACAACTTGCGCGTCTCCGTATCAAGAATCAACAGATGACCGATAGCCACCGTTACAATCTTCGACGACGCTTCGTTGAATACCAGCCCGGTGAACGTGTTTGGGTGTGGACGCCGATACGCCGACGTGGACTAAGTGAAAAGCTTCTGCGACGGTACTTCGGACCGTACAGGGTGGTTCGAAGGCTCGGCCCACTTGATTACGAGGTTGTTCCCGACGGCATCACGAACTCTCAACGAAGCCGATCGCGACCTGAAGTCGTCCATGTCGCGCGCCTCAAGCCGTTTCATGCGCGTTAACAAACTGAACTAGTGTTTTTTTGTATTATTGTTGTATCGTAATTTATTCTATGTACTTTCTTGCATAATTATTGTACTTTCATATTTAGTTAAAGCATCGGGACGATGCCTTTTTTCAGAGGGGGGCAATGCCACGTTCCATTTCCCAAGTTTTTGTTATCGTCCGAAAACACCGCATGATTCTCAGCGCAAACCGCGCCTGCAGTTTTCTAGAAGGTTCCGGACTGTAGTAGATCATTTTGATAAGATCACGCCCACTGTGCGAACGGTACAGATTGTTCTGGAAGCTACGCCACCGCCAGCGATAACGCTAGAACATTCGACGGCAAGAGTATAAATGCCGACGCGCTTCACCGCTTGTCAGTTGTTGATCGAAGGCCGACGCTCCGTTCGCCGCTATCAGTCCGAGACTGCTATCTGTGCGAGACTGCTGCTGTAATTGGACCTTCAGTTTACCGGGCACAGGTTCGCCCAAATAAACAGTTAAATTCCAACACGAAGTCTCCTGTCTTCAGCCACGTCACGACCCCGTGACAATATGTCTACTCCTTCGGCTCGTTTATCTGCGATGGATCTCACATGAAACCCAACCCACCTTTCGTGTCATGCAATTCAAAGAAACGTTTACTCGAGTAAACGCTACACCGAGTTTCGCTCCAAACCATTATTCCAGCACCCACATCGACGCCCATTTCAAGCGTGTCAATACCATGCGCACCGCTGCTGCTTCGAATCCAATTAGGGTTCCGCTCGGGAGATGGTCCATTTTTTTGTTAGCATCTTGGATATTTGTGTGCAAGGTCAAAGAAGAGTTCATTCTTCACTTTTTGCATGAGGGAGTGAACCTTTTTATTGCAATAGCAAATATACGGACATTTTCAGCTGATTTTTGCAATCGCCGTCATGCCCAAGATATATATAAGCTTGTATATATATCTATAAAAGGCCCGACGAAAAATCAGAAGAAAAAAATTCAATTGGAGCCATCACAGATTCGAACCAGTAACCCCTCACTCTTCAGCACTCTTGGATCAACGGAGGGGTGAGTTCACTGGAGCACATACAGTTGGATAAAAGGGGCGTTCCAAAATGTCTCTGGCTCCACTTTCACTCTGAAGCAGCAGCGAAAATCACTCGCATGAAGTACAGTGCCTGTGAATTCGCTTCCCGTTGAAATGCCGCAGCCACTATCGCTTTAGATACACAAACTAAACTCGCTGGCCCAGATGAGTTCTGATGACGCTTGTGCTATTAAAAACATCGCATGGCTTCGTCATCCCAACAGTGTACAAGTCAGCACGAACTTTGCGGACTTACGTCATGAACTTCTTGCTGCACAACTTCCGTGCGATGTTTCTACAGAATATGCTGATGATAGTCACTGGAGACTTCAACGTTAATGTACAATTCGACGTGAAAGCCAGTGGCTTGTAGCGTTTCTCGATACCGATCTTCGACTTCGACTCCTGTCGGACGTCATGCCGCTATACATCCACAGCATCTGTTTAGATTCTGTGGATAAATGCACTACTGTCAATTCAAATAGAATCAATCTTGTTCAATTCATTTCGTATGGTCCCTAAATATTTTGGGCTTACTTCGTAGAACAGCTCGATGTGCTTCTATCGCATTTAATCCTTCAGCCTTGTGCTGAAGCTGTCACCTTTATTCCCTCAGACATGGTGGCGTCGGCATGCCGGAGAAGTCGAGTCATTTTTTCGCATGCCGATGTTTTCGTTCGGAAGCTGTAGTTGTATTGCATTTCCAACAAGGTTTCAGGTCTTTTTTTGTAGACGACGTCCGTGAAGGAGTCGAGGAATGCGGCTCAAGAAAGGTCCCAGGTCGTCAGCATGGCCTCTAAGTTTCTGAACCGTGTCCTAGCGTTGCTCTCAGCCGAAACAAATATGGCATAGCCTATCTCCGTTGGTCCAATTATTGAAAACTGTGACTCGGTCACTGCAGCAGTACGGACGTAGGGTCATCGTCCCTGCTGTCTAGTCGTGGCCTTGGGATGCAATGGTTACAGTGCTCGGCTACTGATCCGAATGGCATGTGCTTGATTCCGGCGGTGGTGGTCACATTTCGATGGAGGCGAAATGGCAGAAGCAAGCGTACTCTGCACGTTATATAACACCACATGGTTGAAATTTCCGCAGCTCTCCACCACTGCGTCTCTCATACTCGTATCTTGGTGTTGGAATGTAAAACCACCTATATTAATGGTGGAATGCCGGGTGTTGTCGGAAAGGGGCCTTTGTTGTGGTGGTAGTCAGTGCTTTCTGAGGCTAGTTCGACGATCCGAGATGACAGCGTCTTCATGGTGGCTTGGGCTGGGATCACTGCTTCGTGGTGGCGTCGGGAACATGAGCAAAGCGTCACCTCCACTTGTCACGCGATCTCGACGGCAAAAAAAGAGTACAATCAGACAGAGATAAAACGTTTTATAGGCGCAATTTTGTCCAGCAATGCATAAACCCAATGCAGATGCAAGGAATAACCAATGTACAGTGGTAACGGTGAGCAAGCATGTGTGGCATCGACTAATCTAATTGTTGGCGGAAGTCGTTTTTTGTGCATTACCAATCAAAAAGTTATCACTGGGGTTCAAGTTAACTCTAGAATAAACTCAGCAGCTCACGATATGTGCGCAATCTTATCAGAAACATCTAAAATGTTTTCTAATTTTCCCAGACATAGCGGCGCAGCTTGTGCGTAATGTTGGTAACAGTTTTATGTGGATGAAATATGATCACATAACAAGAAGCAAGCGCGCGTGCCAATGCACGGGGAGTGTAATGAAATGCCTTATAGTTTCGAGTTACGACGCATTGATTACTATGTATTTAACGTCCTCCCACCTGTATTTTGGCACAGGTCACCGTATGCGTACGATGCTGCAACAGTCGATATTCCCGTTTCACCCATGACACGGGAGAATACGACGGCAAAGGCGACCACCGACGGACAAGGTGAGAACCTAGCGCCACCTTCTTCCATGAATATATGCACAGAAGAAACCTATGCGACTTTCTCAATGTCACACCTGTCCCGTTTATTAGGGAGGCGATCGCCGGGCTAATTCCAAGAGCCGAAGTATCGGCCCCCCGAACCGCACCACGAAAGCGTGGACAATTTAGAAGTGGTCCTTATTGGTGCGCCAGCGGACGCCGGCTGTGGCCGAAAGAACAAGTCAGAGCCGAGAGTTGATAAACAAACAAATTATATTCTCAATAATGGCAGATCGAAAATAATACACAAAAATGCACACTCCACACTAGTTACATACAATATGTCACCAATCAAACCAATCAATCAAAGTACTACGCAATACAATCCGCCACACTTGAAACAACGGACACGGACAACAATACGCACTACAATGCAGTCGCATGCATTGAACAACCAAGACACTTAAGGACTAAAGCGATAGAAAACCTATTCAGTCCAAAGTCCTTGGAACAAAAGTCTGAATGATACTCTTCCGAGAATCACTCACTCAAAGTCCAGCGTTGTTGTTGTTCCGTAGCTCTCGAAGTTTCTCTTCCAGGAAACCTCGCGTCCTCAAATGGCCACTCTCCAAGCTTCAAGCTTCTTCGCCGGAAATCCGTCGGCTTCACACACGCAGCTGTTGCCCGCGTCTTCGCTCGATAGCGGTAAACCCACGCTCTTGCCTGTAGCTCGAGCCGTCCCTACGAACCGAAACTTCGCCGACTACACGGCGGAATCTCTACGCACTCTGGCGCTCACTTCCGTCTCCTCCTGTTCTGTCACTACGGGCAGAACCTTCGCCGACTCCACGGCGGAATTCCTACGCGCTCCGGCGTTAACTTCCGTCACATCCTGTTCTCTCGTCTCGGCTGCTCGATTAAATACGTTCCGCGCCACCTTCCAGAATCTTCTCCTCATTTCGTCGGCGCGAAGCGCAGCGAAGGCTGGGGAGAGGCACGAGACGGTTCGACTGCCCTCTCCGGAGAATGAGTCACTCGGTCTGACCCCGCCTCCTTCGTTCTAGAAAGATCGCGGCCTTACTGGGCCGCCGCTGTGGGGTGAGGAGGTTCGTCTGCGAAGCCGTGCTTCTGCGGGGAGAGCGCGCGCCCCGGGAGCCTTGGATGTTTGTTTTCTTTTTTTTTTCTTTTTAACTCGCGGCGTTCCTACCGCCCGTTGTCGCAAGGATTTGGCGGCGCGCTCTTTTTTTAGCGCTCGTTCTGTGACACTGCCCCCCACTTTAAGAATATTATCTCATAATATTCAAAACCACACAAACGAGCGCGAAAAGTCACCACACACTCTCACAGACTGTAACACCATCAGTCGCTCATAACACTTTACATTCACAATAGATCACGCAATACAATCTTACATTGTAGTTCAATTCCACAACACATGAAATATAGCCACAGGTACATGCCTACAACACTTCATCACACATTCCAAACAACACAAACGTACAAAGTTCTGTCTATACAACAATTATACAACACTATACATCACATCATCGCACAGAACACTGACTCGCTCGACATACACTTGAGACACAGGATAACACAACATTAACACAACATATGGCACTCAGCACTGCCCAACACATTCTGATTCCACCTCAGCACTTATCCTGTGTACTTTGAGTGGCGCTTGCGCCCTTTCTTGCGGTGCTCGCTCGATTTCTTCTTGTTTTTCCACGTTCCCTTTCGGCGAGCCCTTTCCAACGACGATATCTGAGGCGTCGTCTCAGCCATCGTTGTCTCTTCCGACACCGTTAACTGGTCATTACATTCGACGGGTCCTGTCTGTTCATTTACCCGCTTGATAATGCCTCTACATTTTGCCCGGCTGGCCAACTCCGTCTCCTTTACACTGTCGGTCGGTTGAGGTCGTGCCGACGTAAGTCCGGTTGCTCGGCCCGTGAACTTATTCGACACGATCGTCTTCTCCTTCGCTGTCTCTTGCGCCGCAGCTTCACCTTGGGCTCTAGTGAGATCCGTCACGGGATGCTCCTCCACTGTATCTCGCGGCCGCTGTGTTGGCGAGGGCTCTATCTCCGGGTCTTCTCCCAAACATTCTGGATCATTCGGCCCTCGCGCCCCGTCGATGTTTCCGATGACAAGGTCATACAGGGGGGTCGTCATGCATAAAGCAGTAACCTTCCCGCTGAAGTACGGGGTTTCCACCTCAATCTCTGCTTCGGGAAGCATCCGAGCTGTACGGTCAATTAGGCAAACCGGTTTCATTTTGCCTGTTAACTCACTTTCCCGTACCGAATTTCTCCGCACGATAACAGTGGAGCTACCGGTATCTCTTAACACCGTAATCTTTTTGTCCGCAACTTTTCCAGGCAGCGCTGGCATTCCTTTCGTAACACCGGTTGGCTGTTTTGACATTACAGCACCCACAATAGGAATTTTCTCCCCATTCTTCAACTCTACGAATCCATCAGTGACGGCATTATTATCAGATTTCGGTGCTGCTTGCACACAGGATACCTGGTGAGTTTGACTCACTCCGTTCCGACAAGCATCTGCTTTGTGCCCAGTCTGACCACACTTAAAACATTTTACTGTCATAGGGCTCGTAAAGATTGTTCGACAGTTTTTCGCGCGATGACCCACTCGGTTGCACAGAAAACATCGCGGAATGCTCTCCGGTGCACGCTTCTTTTCTTCGGGAGCCAATTTCTTCGAATCATCGGGACACTCTTTCTTGACCTTGGCCAAATTAGTTCCACCTTGCGCTTCCAAGAATTGATCAGCCAATTCAAGCATGTCTTCAAGTGAGTCAGCCTTCCTCTCTTTTAAGTACAGTGACAGGCTTGGGTGGCAACTAGTAAGAAATTGTTCTCTAATTAGCAGCTCTCTAAGCTCATCGTACTCCTGCGCTGTCCCTGAAAGTTCAATCCATCTGTAGAAATAATGGCAAAGTCGGGCGGCATACTGCGTAGCCGTCTCACCATCAGCGGGCTTTCCTGTCCGAAATCTGTCCCGGAATCCTTCCACAGTGAATCTAAATCGCTTCAGCAAAGCAGCTTTCACCTTTGCATAGTTGGCTGCATCGGTCGGCGTCAGCCTACCGTACACACTGAGCGCTTCACCACTCAAGCAAGTACTCAAAGCAGTTGCCCATTGCTGTTCCGGCCAATTCTGGCTCCTCGCAATCGTCTCAAATCTGTGGAGGTACGCGTCTAGGTCGTCCTTCCTTTCATCAAATGCTACGAGCAACTTGCTTGGGTTCAAGCGGAAGCCATGATCCTCTCGTTCGCTGCTTTCAACTCTAGCTTGGACGGGAGTTTCACTTCGCTGTTGCAAACGGAGCCGCTCGAGTTCCATCTCGTGCTGCCGCTGCCGCTCCCTTTCCTCTCTTTCTTCTCTCGCCCTTTCAGCTGCCAACCTCTCTCTCTCCAACTCAGCTTCTTTTTCTGCTTTGGCTCTTTCGACCGCCAACCTCTCTTTTTCCAGCTCGGCTGCTTTTTCTTCTTTGGCTCTCTCTTTTTCTTCTTTTTCCTTCTGGGTGACCCACTTCCGTAGTTCGGCGCCAGAAAGACCCATCTTCTCACCAAGCGCAACTAACTTTTCGAGATCCATTGTGTCTCGCAACTCGCAAATACAACCTTGCCGCGTGCAAAAAGTATCTGCCTAAATCGGTCTATCGGAACAATCCCCTGCACTCGTTAACGAGAACACTGAACAACACACAAAATCGTTCCGATAGCAGTATCACCAACTCGAGGCTCTTTCCTACTACTTTGGACACACTGTGCACCAAAAGGTCCTGTCGCGGACGCCAGATTAATTGTCACACCTGTCCCGTTTATTAGGGAGGCGATCGCCGGGCTAATTCCAAGAGCCGAAGTATCGGCCCCCCGAACCGCACCACGAAAGCGTGGACAATTTAGAAGTGGTCCTTATTGGTGCGCCAGCGGACGCCGGCTGTGGCCCAAAGAACAAGTCAGAGCCGAGAGTTGATAAACAAACAAATTATAGTCTCAATAATGGCAGATCGAAAATAATACACAAAAATGCACACTCCACACTAGTTACATACAATATGTCACCAATCAAACCAATCAATCAAAGTACTACACAATACAATCCGCCACACTTGAAACAACGGACACGGACAACAATACGCACTACAATGCAGTCGCATGCATTGAACAACCAAGACACTTAAGGACTAAAGCAATAGAAAACCTATTCAGTCCAAAGTCCTTGGAACAAAAGTCTGAATGATACTCTTCCAAGAATCACTCACTCAAAGTCCAGCGTTGTTGTTGTTCCGTAGCTCTCGAAGTTTCTCTTCCAGGAAACCTCGCGTCCTCAAATGGCCACTCTCCAAGCTTCAAGCTTCTTCGCCGGAAATCCGTCGGCTTCACACACGCAGCTGTTGCCCGCGTCTTCGCTCGATAGCGGTAAACCCACGCTCTTGCCTGTAGCTCGAGCCGTCCCTACGAACCGAAACTTCGCCGACTACACGGCGGAATCTCTACGCACTCTGGCGCTCACTTCCGTCTCCTCCTGTTCTGTCACTACGGGCAGAACCTTCGCCGACTCCACGGCGGAATTCCTACGCGCTCCGGCGTTAACTTCCGTCACCTCCTGTTCTCTCGTCTCGGCTGCTCGATTAAATACGTTCCGCGCCACCTTCCAGAATCTTCTCCTCATTTCGTCGGCGCGAAGCGCAGCGAAGGCTGGGGAGAGGCACGAGACGGTTCGACTGCCCTCTCCGGAGAATGAGTCACTCGGTCTGACCCCGCCTCCTTCGTTCTAGAAAGATCGCGGCCTTACTGGGCCGCCGCTGTGGGGTGAGGAGGTTCGTCTGCGAAGCCGTGCTTCTGCGGGGAGAGCGCGCGCCCCGGGAGCCTTGGATGTTTGTTTTCTTTTTTTTTCTTTTTACCTCGCGGCGTTCCTACCGCCCGTTGTCGCAAGGATTTGGCGGCGCGCTCTTTTTTTAGCGCTCGTTCTGTGACACTCAAGACGAATAGCATCACTTTGCATTGTTAACTGAACATAAAAAATTATAGGTGAAGCATTAGAGGATCCTATAAAAACAAATATCTCAGTCTATAATAAGCAATTCAATAGATAGACCCGTTAAGCGATTCCGTCAATTCATTGGGACATGATCTCCCACAGACATGGCGCCTCGAGGAGTGGGCCTTCCGTGCGCCCACGATAGCGACTGCATAGCGACGCGGGGCCTGACCTGCCAGGAGTGGCTGTGCGCATGCGCCCCCGTAACTCCCGTCATGGTCGAGGTTCAAGGAGTGGGCACCTGCCTGCCAGGTATGTCGACCGTCTCAAGAGAGCTCATGTCGGCTGATAGCGTCACATTCACCTGTGGCAGAGCAGCGGGTCGAGTGAGACCGAGACTTTCGAATCAATGTCACCAAAGGAAGAGCAAAAAGTCGCCTAAAGTCGCCCCTTTTTTTCCAATTTCGCCAGGAATGTCGCTGCTCTAGATATGCGTGGTGTGCCTAGTAATATAAATTGCCCTTTCCGCATTGCCTCTGTAGAATACAGTAGCATCCTGAAAGCCTAAACTATATTGAGGTTTTTATCAATTCTAGTCACATCACTCTCAACACCATGAGAATCTATTGATATGAATTATAAAGTGCGCGTTCTATTTACGGTTCTAAAACCAATAAAAATAGAAAACAATGCTGGTCGCTCATTTGTTGAAAAGGGACTGCTCATAGAATGCACAACTAAGTCGAAACCTAAGTCAAAAATAGCCAGAAGTTCGTATTGTGGCATCACCATTCATGGTTTTAGGTCACCACACTATCCTCTCAAGTTTGCCACTACGGCGAAAAGTCACCACTATAGTGAGACCCTCAGTCCATAAAAACATAATTGCGAATGCTAGTGTTACCCGGCACCCGTTTCTCTTGCAATTCGTCAGAGATTGCTAGCCGGGAGTTGAAATGGTGGACACCACTAACAAAAGAGGTGTTTGAACTCAACCGTGTCTCTACGTATATGCAGCGAAGGCTCTGTACGAGTCGTGCCGCTTCCACCAAGAGTGCAGCCACCTGAACGCCAACATGCGCTGCGTCGACTCCCTCTGCTACTGCCCTGCGCCGTTGGTGCTGCGAAGGAACGGACAGTGCCTCGAGCGTAAGTGCGCAAGGAGGCGTGAATGTACGGGCATTGTGCCAGGTGTCAGTGATTACGCAAACGTATACGCCGCTAGAAATCGTGCAACAGTACTTACGTCATGAACGAAAGCTGTACCGCTGATGTCCTTGACCTTATGCATACCTAATGCAATATGTCACACTTTTCTTTTTTACCTCACCTCTTCCTTGTTTCGCTTCTACTCATTTTGTATTCCTTTCATGAATATCTCTCAAAAGAGGTTCGTGCATACATCCTATTTATCTGTTCATGAATTATCAGTACCGTTATATATTGTTAACAAAAAAGGCGCCACTGCAAAAGACTATATAGAAGACAATGCGCAGAACACGGTCACACTTGTTCGGTATTTTTATGTGGGTTATCTGAGTATGCGCAATGTGTCTACTCAGGAAGTTATACTTAGATGGACCACTGTTTACCTTTCTAACTTGTTCACTTTTCCGGAGGTTGCGGCTTTCGATCGCGGCTACGGCGGTCGCATTTAGATGGAGGCGAAGTGGCCAGTGTACTGTGCGGCGATGTCAGTGCCCGTTAATAAACACCAGATGGCCAAAATTTTTCTAGAGTCCTCCACTACAGCAGTATCGCATAATCATACGATGGTTTTGGGGTGCAAAGCCACAATTATTATTATTATTATTATTATTATTATTATTATTATTATTATGTTCTTCACCTTAGATGTCTATGTTGTTATTGTGCAAAAGTGAAGGAGCATGAGGTTTTCAAAGGCATAGTCTTTCTTGAGGACCTTCGAAGCAAAACATTTGGACTGTTTGTCCACCGTTAACGGCACCCTAACAGAAATCAGAGTGACCGGCTGATACCCTAAAGGGCCGACCCCATCCACAGTGTCCAGCCAATAATGCTCAAGGTTCAGCGTTAAAACTTGCGCGATTGTCAATTAAAAAACAATTATTGCGCATATTGAGGCACCATAGCAACACGTCCGTATTTTGTATGTACATATTTTGCTAGACAAGGCATACATAAGCAATTCTAAGGACCGTAGAGTTTATCACTCTGCGCTGATCATGCAACGCTTGCACGAAAGGCAAGTGTTTCCAACGCTTTGATAAGACGACACGGTGTTGGCACCTACCCATCGCCTTGCGTTCTACACCTTCTCGCCTCCAAGACAGGCACGCACGGCGCGTGCGCGCTTCGTTTTCCAAGATAACTGCCAGATGGCACCCATGTCTCACGTGTGACGTGACTTGTAGCGCTCGTTCGCCTCCGCTGCACGCTCGAGACACTCTTAACGCAGCGCCTCCAGAATAGTATTCACTGATTTTCTTGCGCAGAACATGAAATAAACGTTATGTTCACTCTTTCCAGACGCAAGACTATCATCTTTTCGACGACATTGGCAGTGTAACATGCAGATACGGGGCCATTTTTTGTTGTTGGCGGGAGAAGGCAATCATCGTCTGTTCCATTGAAATCGGTAGATGTATAAAGAATGCGTGTGATGCTCATATTAGCCTTGTAGTATTTTTATGACGTGTAGTTATCATGTCCAAGCACTGGCCCAGTGCGCTGCATGTTACTTTCGTCTGCATGAAATGTGCAACCCTTTGTCGTGGGCAAAGTTTTTAATGGGGACAATATCCCGAGTACTCTTTATTTCTTGCTCGTGCTCAGTAGCTGTGCAATCGACGAGGAAAAAAGTTACATAAATGTATTATATTCTACCAAACAGCGTCGATCTATCTCTATCTAGCCTGCTTAAGTCTCAGTGCTCTCATGATCACCCCTTCGGCGTGAACCAAAATAAGTATGGTAGGGTAACATAATTTGAAGAATGCATGATATGTTCATGACATGAATAATGTCATAATTCCATCACGTGCATCGTCAAACCCTTTCCGTTGGACAGCGGTGCACGTACATCCCCGCGGGTGGGTATGTGCCACTGGTATGCGAGTATATGCCACACATGATTCACACTATATAGTTACCCAGGTACGGCGAGAACACACGTGGGTAAGTTTTAACGCCTGCGTATTAAGAAAAATCTGACACCGGCAGAGTTGACCCGATGAATGCAAATGATAAATGTCAGTGTCCCAGCAGGAATCGAACCCCAGCATTTTGCGTGAGAATGAAGTATTCTACAACAAAGCCCCGCTTGGTCTCGGAATTACTTTTCAAATAGGCCCTAATGCTCGTGAAACGTCAGTTCTGGTTGGAGTGCTGGCTATCCAATTTTATGAACATTACATATGTAGTCCTATGACACAGCCGTCCCGTCGTCGGGTTAACGTCAATTGTATTTAGGCACCATCCGCTGAAGTTAATTTATGTAGCGATGTCCAATGCTTCCGTCTTCGTGAGCAACGGCAAAATTTCCGGAGCCCTCCACTACGGCGTCTCTCATAATCATATGGTGGTTTTGGGACGTTAAACTCCACAAATCAATCGATCAATCAATCAACAAAAAATACGTGCGACTGTTTGACGTACGTCTGTTCGTGCACTTGTACTACATAGTATAAAAGAAAGCAGCAACGTTCGCGCCAGGGGGCTCGTTTGGTGACTGCGAAGATGAGGAGAACGAGGGCAGAATAATAACAGCCAGCCTACGATAAGGGCATTGCGTCTTATTTCTCCCTTACAACGGCGCCATCGTGAAAAGCTATAGCGCCATTTCATGACGTTGTGCCCAATAGGAAAATTACAACACAGTCCCATTCTGTGTGCATGCGCATACCATCGATTCCCGAGGTAAGTGGAATCTGCTGAATTTTTGTTATGGGGGGGGGATTCTAGCAGTGGGTTTTGGCTGTGAAATTGTGACTTCTGGGGTCGTTTGATGATTCCAGACGCACAAGTACCGCTTCCAGTGTTAATGTTCTTTAACGTGTGAAACTAAGACTGCTGTCCTTTTTTGTTTTCGTTTGCAGCCAGTCCATCAATAAGCAAAATGATTGCTTCAACTGCACCGGCTGCAGTATTACTCGTTATCACTTTGGGAATTGCGCTCATCTTCATCTCCCGGAGGTATTTTTCTGCCGTCAATCTCTCGCAATATATGTTACCTGCCCGTCGAAGTTTCGCAACATTTAGACGTAATACAGTGTGCTTACACTTACACTTTGGTGATAGATCGCCCACGAAAAGCTCTATAAGAAACTTTGGCGCTCATGTATGAATAGGCTCTCATTACGAAGCTTTAAAGAACTGGAATTATTTACTAGTATGTATACGTGTAAATTTACCAGGCGTTCGTCATTCAAACAGCGTATTGGCTTAAGACAGTACAATTGTCGAGATAGTTATTGAACACTCACAGCGCTTTAATTTGAAGTAGTAGTTTTTTGCATAAAAGTCGAAACTTTTCTCCGCCTAAGATACAGCTTGTGAGGATGACGTGCTTGCGAGCACCTCAAATCTTTGTGGGATGAAATTTAGGCTGGCGATATATTTATAATATAACCATAACTATGTCATTTTATTATGGAAGCAACATACTAAAGAAAAGACATTACACTTTTGTTGGACAAGTGGACGCAAAAAAAAGAAAATATAGGTCACTACGATTTCATAATTTACGGCTCACAAGCGTGCTTGGAAACAAAGGCAATTAATATAGCTTTGTAATTGTGCCTTGACAAGTGGAAAATCATCAAGTAAAAACCAATAATTTCAGATTTTATACTTCAACTATTAAATTTTGCGAGCTTCAGTGCGTGATCTGCAGATGAATCAAAGGTGCTCATTTTCGCATGTATAATTAAAAAAAAGGTAGAACATGGAATACTCGAAGTAGTGTATCGTCACGACAGAAACACCTTGGTTAGGCGGAAATATTAGGCGCATGAAGTTAAACAAACTTAATGGAAAGTCTAATGACTACACCCCCCCCCCCCCCAAAGAACTCTGAAATATTTTCTACAACATTGGCAGTGCCGGACCGAAGTCCAGTATACTTGGGCGGCCGACTCCACGCGAACGGGAGCACCCATATATATATATATATATATATAGATATATATATATATATATATATATATATATATATATATATATATATATATATATATATATATATATATATATATATATATATATATATATATATATATATAGTCATATCCACGGTCATAACATTGAAGCTCATACCCCGACTCTCTTCCTTACGCTTGAGCTAGCGATGCTAACACACTGACGGGGTCTTGCGCCTGAATATTTTCATGCGAACATCTAAAGACAAACGTGAGCGCAAAACGAAAATGTAAGAAAAAGACATCATTCAACGCAAGCCGTGGTATGGTAACAAGAGTGAGTCAATATAGCAATGGCACCTCAAGTAAAACTTCTGGGAGGTAATGCATAAAAAACGGCAATAATAAATGGTAGGAAGAGTAGAATTGTAAATGTAACACATACGCTAAGTGAGAGCGAAACATGATAAATCGGTCGAAATATATTTAGATCTCGTGTTTTGAATATAGTGTAATGTGCAAGCTTCGACTACCAACTATAGCCAAAATGAATATTGATAAGAGAAAATTCAATCAGGCAAGCAATCCCACAATTCAGTCGTACACCATAGCATTCATTTGAATGATTCATGCAATCATCGTATTTGGAGATGGTTAAAATAAGTGCGAGAAAACCACGACTAAGTTGATAATGTTGTTGTTTGTACACGAGGAAAACTTTAATAGAGCTTGTGTAAAAGACACGGCTGGCTGATTTTACTGCTCCAAGGTATAGTACCGAAACCAAGGGCTGACTTGACACTCGGTATACTGACCTCACGATTGTAATTAAACGGAATGAAGGAAGCCACACGCTTTTTTGTTTGGATGCCAAAACATATTAATTGGATAAGCTTGATTAGAGAGTCGGATGGCAAACGCGTACTCGCGTTCAATGCTTGTACACAAAGGTTTTATAATAAAAGGTTTCATATGCAATAATTAAATACGCTGTTGAACCCAAGCCTCTCCCATACGTCCAAATAAATGCCCTAATGGCGCTTTGATTGATACACTCGATGTTTCGTCTTTGCGCATTAATAAAATCATCGTATCACACCTATGTTCGCGTACGACGTTCCTACGCAGGCTGTTCCGTGGTAGTAAACAGGATGAACACGGACGTGATTCTGAAAGACCATGGCACCAGAATCGGCCGAAGACCACAGATAGGTCTCCAGTACGACCAGTGTCACCCGAAAGAGAAGGGCAGCACCCCGTGTCACGTAGCGGCGAGAGGAACCATAGGGTGACTCCCCCCCTACCCCGCATCATCCGCATGCCGCCGAACCGCTGGCAGGAGACCTCTGCCGTCCCTCATAAAGCTGATCCTCGCAGACCGTCCTCGAGCACAAACATCAGCGAGGTAACGCGAGAGTTTGGAATTGTCAAGCCACCACCAGCGACACCTTTGCAGAAGACGTTCCCCTTGAAACGCTCCCCACTGCATGAGCCGCCTTCGCTTTCTGCGGCATGGCTCGCGCAGAGACTGCTGACTTTAAACCTTGAAAACATGCCTGACGACGACGACGACGATGACGGCATCATTATACGCGTACAACGTGAATATAAGAATGTGTCACCGACGGCTGCATCACAATCCAAGCCCCCGCTGAGACGTCACGACCGCCCACTCCTCCTAGCCTCGAGCAGCAGTTCCAAGACGCGCGAGACACGTCGAGAAGATGAGGGTAGTGAAAATAGCAATGACGGTGGTAGAACTTTCTCATTGCCAATAGAATGGGATACACCATCGGACAGCCGTTGTGGAAGTCTTCTTGAAGGCAATGTTTCAGTGGCATCAGCCTCTGACCAAAGGACAGGAGACCACGATGAACCCGGAAATGAGGTCAACTCAAGTATTATTTCACCGTCACTGCCCGTTTACTCACCCGGCGATGTGAAGAAAGCCTCATCGCTAGGGCTACTGTCAGGTGAAGTACTTGACACCTTGCCACCGCCTTTGTCTCCGGTGGCCTCACAGGACACCGACGCCGCCAGTTACCTCACCCAGAGGAACTGCATAAGATTAGGCTCGCTCAAGACAGAGACACGATGGCTTTCGCAGAGCGTAGCGCCGACATTGTCTCGAGCGTGCTTGGGATCGACGCAGCGAGAGCAGCGGCATAAATCGGCCCTGCCGATATCGTCGTCGAGCTCATACCCTGTGGCATCGGGTATCCACAACAGCACCGGGCAAAAGAGGTACGCGTCGCTTATGAGCGCACTACGCTCTCATATCTGTCGGCAGATGTCGTACAGAACAATTGGTAAAACGTGCATGTTACGACTAAACGGTTTTTTGTTGAAATCTAGGGTGCTGAGACCCTTGGGATATAAAAAATTCCGCAGATCCTACTCGTTCGTTTAGTCGATGTCATGCGAAGATGCAAGTGAGTAGTGGTCTCTACAAATTTCTTTTTTTCATTGACTTGAGTCAGCGCTTGTGAGTTTTACCGGCTTCTTTGTGCATTTTAGGTAGTCATGTGTATACGACGTGGGCAGGCGTGGAGCTTGTTCAGCCGTTTTCACTCACAGAGTTAGCCTGGATGCTTTCAGGGAACATACACGCGGATACTTTAGGCGGAACGTTTTCGTGAGATCAGGTTTTGGGGTGTAGTTCAGTCAAAAGCGAAAGGTGCGAAAGTTTTCTTGTTTACGCTCTGCACCACGTATGCTGGATAAGTAGGTTCGCGCTAAAAGGTTCTTTCATTTCAGCGTTGCAGAACGAAAGCATATACAGGGATCACTACTGGTAAAGAGTGCACCCGATGTGGTGATGCAGAAAACCACCAAAGAACGCCGTCATGCGATGGATACTTTCATGACTGCATACTGCTAGCAATTTCGCCCTTCCCACTAACTGTGAAATTATCAGGATTGGTTATAAAATGTCCTCATCCGTTTTCCGGCACCGTTAAGAAAACGAAATCCGTTATGTGACAGCGTTTCTTCATGTGTTTCTCCACAAGAGAAACTGGTCGCTGTTGTTAGTTGCCGAGCATAGGCATATCCAGCGATGGAAGGAGTTTAATCATCCTCACCCAGACTTTTTGTCAGTCTGTGTGTGCATGCGCGCATGTTATGTTGTGCTTACACGGAGGAAGAAGCGAGGGACTATAGGTGGTTCCTGCTCTCGCCGTCCTGGTTGTTTGTACCCAATTACTGTTACGGCATAAATATTGTAAATACACCATTTTTCCATAATCTCCCTGTAACAATATAGACACACAAACGTGTATACATAAATAGACAGTGGTCCAATCTGTGATTACCGAAACAAAAACTTATCTTAGACCTGTGTGCTTACTTCTACTCCCAAAGCAACTAAGTGTCTTGAAATGTTGTCGAATAGCTAAAGTGTGCATACAATGGAAAGAAAGCATACCACACCTGCACGTGCTTTGTCACCTCGAAATTTTAGTGCGTGTACATACAGTGTACTGGACCTGTGCTGATCAATACTGTGGTACTAAAAGAAATTATCAGGATCAAACTAATACTGACTGCTGGAGTACCTGTCACGCGTTTCTGTATATCACTTTGACACATGACAGTGAGACTGAAAATGTTATTTTCATGCGCAAATCCAGGAAGTCAGTTGGCATTGTAAATTTTCACAAAACTTAGTTCATTGCATCGTTAAGCGGTGAGAATTTGGAAAAGTGCCGTATTCTCTTTCCTGTTTTCAAATACGTCGTGAGTGCTCCTTCATATACATATAAGTAATATTTTTATTTCCGTTAAGGAGCATTAACGGCCGTATTCGAAAAGATGAAAGAAAACATGAAGCTTTTCTGAATTCCCACCGCCCATTGATTCAATAAATTAACAAAAGTTTTGTGAGAATTGACAATGCTAGTTCCGCATTAAAATTCAATTTTCAATTTTATTGTAATGGTTAACCAGGTTCAAAAAAGTACATTGCACCACAAAGAGCTTTTACAAGAAATTAAGGAGGTGTTCATTCACCACAAGGCTCTTTCAGATAGGTATATCAGTACTTCAAGGACCATGACACATTAAGAAGCATGTACGTTCAATCCCACAGAAAGCCGCGCCATGGTAGTCTAGTGACTAAGGTTACTCGGCTGCTAACCCGCTGGTCGAGGGATTGAATCCCGGCGGCGGTGGCGGCTGCATTTCTGATGGAGGCGAAAATGCTCTTGGCCCCTGTATTCACATTTGGCTGCACGTTAATAAACTCGAGGTGGTCAAAGTTTTCGGAGCCCGTTACTACGGTGACTCTCATATTCATGTGATGGTCTTGGGACGTTAAACACCACAAATCAATCAATGCCGTGGCAATAATGGTGATAGCAAGATAATTGCCACACCCACACTTCCGCACTTTCTGTACTATCTATCTATCTACCTACCTACCTTCTATCTATCTATCTATCTATCTATCTATATCTATCTATCTATCTATCTATCTATCTATCTATCTATCTAGCTATCTATCTATCTATCTATCTATCTATCTATCTATCTATCTATCTATCTATCTATCTATCTATCTATCTATCTATCTATTCTATCTATCTATCTATCTATCTATCTATCTATCTATCTATCTATCTATCTATCTATCTATCTATCTATCTTCTAGCTGTCTATCTATCTATCTATCTATCTATCTATCTATCTATCTATCTATCTATCTATCTATCTATCTATCTATCTATCTATCTATCTATCTATCTATCTATCTATCTATCTATCTATCTATCTATCTATCTATCTATCTATCTATTTATCTATCTATCTATCTATCTATCTATCTATCTATCTATCTATCTATCTATCTATCTATCTATCTATCTATCTATCATGGTTTGTATGTTCCAGACTGAATTGTCATCGGACAGCAACTTAAAGACGTGATTCCTCAAACGGTCTTTTACCCTGCGAGCGAATCTTGTGTGCCAGTCTTGGTGACGATCATCGTTACAAGCGCCAGCGTACCTGAATAAACGAGATTTAAAGTGTATCCAATGCATCCTATGGCGTCAGCAACCTTTTTAAACAGCATCTTCACTTAAAACCTTTGCAGGGAGACGCAGGGACAGTCCCGCCCGACAATCGGTGTCTACAACGTGCTCGGACTGGGCTCTCCCTTCATGGACGCTGACGAGGACCTTCTCTCGGACACGGCGTCCATTGCGCTCTCTTTCCTCTCACCGGAGCCTTCATCGAGCAGGGAGGCGACGCAGCCCAGGACGGATATTCACAGCGCCATGCTGAGGGCAGCGGATGCAGCGGAAGAAGACGTCACTTTCAAGGAACTGGTAGGGCACCCTCACCTATTTCTTCTTTTTGCGTCTAGAGCTATATTCGCCACGTTCTGGCCGTTTCGCTGTGGCCGGTGGCCGCAAAGTGAGCTGAGACGTTGTCTAGCGACCGTTGCAGCTGGCATCGCCACTCGCCGCGCCACCTGGCATCACATAACTGGCATGACGTAACTGTCTCATATCAATTGTGGACTTGTATGGGTCTACAATTAAGCCATCGTTGCCACATCCAAGGAACAGCCATGAAGCCTGGCCGACCACCTGACTTTGACCACTGGATTCATAGACCTTACATTACTCATTACTTGACTTTATAAACGAAGTAAAGCCACATAAGTATTTTTGAATAAAAAAATATACCTAAGGGCAGACTTTCGAAACAGAACAAACTAATGGCATATTGAGTGCTGTCCTACTCAAGGAGGTTTGATACTGCTTCACCAAATGTGATTCATGGCATAGTCAGTATATCTTCTGCAAAACCAACAATTCAAGAATCGTTGGCCTTGTTCCAATAAGATTCGCGCTTAGAATTTGCAATAAGCAGTATCGTAATCGTAAGAGAAGTGTTTTATTGACTATGAAACTACTACGAAATACTGTGTCCAAGCTGTTCCTTTTATTTTTCAGATTACGAACTAACTTTTGAATTCGGCTTACTTTTTTATATATTTCGAACAACCCTTTTTCGGTTCATTCCTTTGGGAGGGGCACGTGCCAATGACTCCAGGGTTTCATTATAATGAGTGAAGTGCGCGCGTTAGGCGAGTGTCTTGGAGGGGTGCGCGACAATAAAAGGGAGAAGACAAGCAGTGCCCGCGCAAACACACTAGGTGAAGACGATGATCAAGAATATCGGCACAAGGGGGCCACGTCACAAATTAATAGGAAAGTGGCCCAAACAGGAGTTACCACGAAGATTTCAGGGGCAAATCGCTTGTAAACACGGCACCCGAGAAAGCCCCAATGGGAAGCCGAGGAATCTACTCGAGGAGTGCGACGCAGTGAGCAAGGCGGTTCATTCGTGGAGAAGCAGGGTGTAGGTAGTTCGCCAGCGTCAAGGCCGTGGTTTGCCCCGAGTGCCCGGAAGAGATGAAGAGGCTTAGCGGCTTGCTTCGCTTGACCTCAAGATTCGATAGTCCACGGAGCCAGCGGGAAGCTACCGCAGCCACCAGGTCCACTGTCGCTCGTTAGACCGAGCGCTTTGCTGTGGTCCCTGGTCCGCGCGTCTGATCAGAAGACTGCATGACTTCCTCGGCCCTGTATTTGACACTACCAGGCCCGTAGTATCTTCATCTGAGCGTTGCCATGCCTTTCGCCGGATTCCTGTGACGATTTTCCTTTTCTTTTCTGACGAATTTCCTTTTCCTCTGACGAATTTCCTTTTCTCATGTTCTGTACTAGATCTATCTGACCAGGTGCCCTTACAGCGAAAAATGTTTAAAGACTTTAGTAGGGCTAATGATGAATCTGTTCTCGACTATCTTGATTTGTCTTTCGACGGTTTTTCAGGCAATGATGCTAATTATCTGTGGAAAAAGTTCCGGTTGCTGTGTGAGTTTCGCCTCGAAAACTTCATTCCAAACAAAGCTAAAAAGTCAAACCACAGAAACCCTTGGATAACCAGAGAAATTATTCATTTAACGCGCAAGGTTAAGAAAACGAAAAGGCGGCAACCGAAAGGCCCGCTGCTTCAAAAGTTAAAAGATACACTTGCTAATAATATACGCGCAGCTAAACTTCATTACTTCTCGGTGACCCTGCCACAGTTCCTAAAAAGTGATCCGGCAAAATTCTGGCGCAAACTTCAGCCTAAGAAACAAAAATCAGTCGAATGTATTAAGCTCGGAGAAGAGATTATTCGAGATTCTAAGCAAATCGCGATTGAATTTAACCGCTATTTCCACTCAGTGTTTTCTGACCCGTCCGTGTGTGCCAATTCAAATGATAACTGTATTAAGGTTGATCCAGATTTCATAACATTTGAAGGCATATTTGCCATGCTTCTTAATATCAAATCGAAAACATCATGTGGCCCAGACAACATCCCTAATGTATTTCTTCGTCGCTACGCCGAGTCACTCGCACGTTTCCTGGTTGAAATTTTTCGCTCGTCCTTGACGCAAGGCATTGTCCCGAAAGACTGGCTCATCGCCCGGGTGGTCCCAGTGTTTAAAAAAGGAGATAATGCCATCGTAACAAACTATAGGCCCATATCACTAACTGTGTCGTGTTGTAAACTCATGGAGCACATTATTTCGAACTACATTTTGAACTTCTTAGATGAGCGTAATATTCTGTCATTATTTCAGCATGGGTTTCGTAAGGGCCTTTCTACCACTACTCAGCTTATTACTTCTATTCATTCGTTCTCTGCTGTAATTGACAAATCAGGCCAAACCGACGTAGTTTTCATAGATTTCAGTAAAGCCTTCGACAGAATTTCCCATTCAAAGTTAATTTTCAAGCTTAATTTACTGGGTCTTCCATCTACAATCGTAAACTGGATAAAATCTTACCTGCATTCCCGCTTTCAATTTGTAGATATAAATGGCTCTCATTCGGACTTCCTTCCTGTTAACTCCGGCGTCCCCCAGGGAAGTGTTCTGGGACCATTACTTTTCCTGATTTATATTAATGATGTAGTATCATGTGTTAAAGAAGGCGTTGAAATACGATTATTTGCAGATGACTGTTTGTTAACCAGCAAAATTAATTCTTCTAATGATCAGCAAATTCTAAACGATAGCCTTGACGCAATAAATAATTGGTGCGACCTTTGGGACATGAAACTAAATACTGAGAAAACCGTATTTATGCGTATTACTAACAAAAAGCAACCATATGAACATCAGTACACAATCAATGGTCATCCTATCTCGCGAAATGATAGCTTTAAATATTTTGGCATTACAATTACTAGTAATCTAACATGGTCCTCCCACATTCTTAAAGTATGCGCCTCAGCACGACGAAAACTAGGTTTACTAAGACATAAACTGAAAAATTCGCCTGCGAACATAAAACTTCTTGCGTATAACACAATAGTACGACTATTCCTTGAATACGCATGCATAGTCTGGGATCCACATACTACAAAAGACATTGACAATCTCGAAAAAATCCAAAGATTAGCCGTCCGCTTCATTTACAGCCGATACCGTCGTTATGACTTCCCGACAGAACTAATGCAGATGAAAATTCCTACTTTGGAATCTCGACGCAAAATGAATAGGCTAAAATTTCTTTTCCAATTATCACACGGGAATATCAAACTCGAAACATCGGCCTTCCTGACTCCGTTATCATCGCGTCCCACCAGAAATTACCATTCTGCAACGTTCTCGCCTATCACAGCGCGCACTAACAATTTTAAGTATTCTTTTTTCCACGCACCAACTGGAATAACCTCCCGCATGAAATTCTTTCATCTGACAATGTGCTGAAATCTATTGATCAAATGTTTGACTTGTAAAATTTTGTATTAATATTTTACAGTGTTTTCAAAATATTTTGTATTGTCCTGTTTATTGTTTTTACCTCGCTAAAGATTGTATAATTGTTCTAACGGCTCTGTAACACCCCTACTCCTGCTTGGGCCCATTTGTGGCCTGCAGTATTGTATAAATAAAAAAATAAAATAAAATAAAATGCGTCGTCCCCGTGCATGTATCTGCTCGCCGTAGACGTCTTCGACACCTCAGTATACCCGCACACACCGGTGAGACTTTCGGTTATAGTAGAACTAGACTTGTTTGTGTGTGTACTTAGAGCACTGTAGATAGGTTGAAAGATGTTTTGTTATCATCAGTGCATGTTGCGTGTTTCATGTTCATGTGTTGTTTTCGTAAAGTGAGAAAAAACAAAACAACCTAACCGTATTTCTAAAGAACGTTGTGGTCTATGCCGCAACGACGTCCGGTTAATTCAAATATTCAGAACGACCCCATCACATCTATTATTCATGCACGTAGGAGGTTGAAGACGCCCTGCTTGTGGAGTTGTTCATGGCGACTGCCCTGGAAGACGCGTCCCTGAGCGACGGGGTGCCGCCGCCGCTGCCTTTGAACGAAGCGGAACGTGTGGTACACGAGGAAGAGCGTGTGACCAGAATGGTCGAGGAACGGCGCGTGCACACCACCCTGTCGAGACTCCGGTCCTCTTCGCCCCGGTGGAAAGTCCAGCCCTCCTCACAGACTTCGCTGAAGCGCCTGTCCCCGACTGCTTCTCAAAGACATGGTTTGTATACCGCGCTGATTTTCTTGTTCGAGCATAATGAGGTTTATGCATTAGTTTGCCGTTTTGCCATATACAGAGGTATCAAGCCAATACCTTTTTTCGCTATTGTTTTCGTGGTTGGCAGCCCGGCTTGCCGTGCAATACAAGTGGCTCTCGTCTTTGACAGGAACATGTTTTACGAGCTGCACATAAAAACTAAACAAATGTACACCATCTTACCAAAAGGAACCCTGATGGGATCCGAAGCAGCAGCGTCGCGCACGGGTGGCGTCACGGGTTGAACGGCACTAACGCGGGTGCTGCGGTGAGCACTGGAGTACTCGTTTGAAGCGATGGCTAGCGTAGGTCTTCCGATGGCTGGTGCGTCAGGTATGATGTGCGTGAACCTACGAGTCCACGTTGTAGGAAGCGGGGGTAGCGGCCGGTGTGGCAGAATAATGGACGAGGTGGCAGCTGCGGGCGCGGCAGCTAGCGCCCGGTAGGCGAAGGAGAGATTGACGTCAGCGCGCACTGCGAGGTGAGCGTCAAGCCGACGCGCAGCTGTGACGTGACCTACTTCACACCGCTCCAACACCTGCGGCGAAGGGAGCACATTGAGGTGCGTTCACATGGACGCACGGAGGGACAACGTTACACAGGCTAGTCAAAAAAGCTGCTTCGCATCTAAAAAACGGAAGTTAGCGCTTGTCGTCTAAAGCTTAAGAAACAGCGAAGGTGGTCGATTTTCGGGTCTTAACCAGGCCTTCTTGGCTGATGCTAGCCTGGGTATAGACAAAGTAGTGTCGAAACAAAGCCTGTCAAAGACCATGCAAGTATGTTCGAACTCCAGTGCTAGAAACTAACGTGAAACCCGACTGTGGCGCCGCGATAGAAGCGTGGACTTTTCGTCGCTCGTACTCTGCTTGCGCCTCGCCGGGCACACTCAGCGCGGCTGCTGCGCGGACCATCTCCGTGTGTGGGCTTGGCATGGTGGTCGCTGCTCGTCGGCGCTTGCGCGTCCAGACATGGTTAAACCCAAGAGTAGCGCAACTGTGGCTTGGTTATTGGCAAGCAATGACACAAATTTTATGCCTACAGTCGACGTTTTACGTCGAGCTTTGAGAGATTCCCTCTAAAAATTAAAGCCTTGCTCCTATCGCGACAATAATGGTAAGCACAGCTTTTCGTGAGTGCACATGACTTCGCACTGTTCCTTCAACTTCTATGCGTAGAGAATATATTAAAGACGAAGGCATAACCGGGAAAACATCGTGCTCCCTCAAGTCTGGAGCCACCGTTTTTCATTGACGTATGGCCTCAGCTTGAGCAGCCCTCACAAGAGGGTCTGAACGTCGATGACGAGTCCTTTACCGGTCGAGTCTGCGCTACCATTGCCTAAACGGCACTTGCTCCTCGCCAGAAACCGTGGTGCACGGAAGTACCATCCCAACATGGTAGATTGGTCTGCGGCTTGAGAAGCCGGGCCGAGCGTGTGCGAAGCACATTTTCTTCATTTTCCATCCGCATCTGGCATGAGTCACCAATCGAACGGAGCGATGTCAAGGTTGTCCTTACTCAAAGGTAGAACTGTATCTCCGGCTAAGAGCTCTATTTACGGCATATTTCCCACGCGCGACCTTGTTTGGGGGCAACTGGCGTTTCGGCGGGACCGGTACTGCTTTTACGTGAACTGAACAAACACGCGTTGCTTGAAAAAGTCTTTGCTCTTATTTCAATGGGACAATTTTCAAGTTTCAAGTTTCAAGTTTATTAATTTCCAAAAACAAGTTACAAAATTTAGGGTATTCAAACGAGGGTCCCAGAGCCAGAGACTTTAGGGGGACCCTGGGTTTCTCGATACAAAAAGACGGCAAAATTTATACAGCGCAACAGAAAATTCTTACATTATACGGACATCAAAATACACTTTTATATCATAAATCAAGCTAAAACATGCAACATGGTATAAAAAGAGCCGAAGAACAAACTAGTCAAACAGGTAAACGATCACAAGTATGGTTATTCGAGAAAATTATTTTTGACGGACTTTTTGAACAAAAAGAAATGAAGTACAATGCCTAATGCTAGAAGGTAACGCATTCCAAAAGGATATCGCACTGAAAGTGGAAGTCTTTGCCCATAAAATAGTATGAGTGGCGGGTAACAGGAAATTTTTATTAGCCGCAAACCTGGTCACATTATTATTCTGCAAAAGATCAGATGCAATAAATGAGAACGCCAGTTGATTATACAGCAATTTGTGGAATAAGGTCACAAGATTCAAGCGGCACAAAAGATTTACTGGCAAGATACTGTAAGAGCGTAGTAATGTGTAGGCGTTCGATTGCGAAGAACTAGAAGTGACAATGCGTTTGTTCGTAGAACAATTCGTGACAATTGTTTATACAGACGAGTTGCACTACAACCGCTGCTATTCTACTCCTAAATAATCTATGTAGTAATAAGACTGTCTCGACATAAGAATTAGCTGCTGTGCGGAATTGACACACTCGAATATTTTTCATAAGAGAGGCGACTCTTCAAATTGGACTTCGCCGTGAGGCCACTTGTTGACCGTCGATAAGGTCCGTCCAGCTACAATATCCAGTGGGTTCTTGAAAGAGAAGCTCCTTGTATACGCGGAAACCGTGCGGCATTTTCATTTCGATAATCTCTTTTCTCTCTTCATGCACCTACATGCTGAAACACTGGAAACAGTCCGAGTTCAAACCATCGCAATTAAAAGACGCTTAACTACAAGCATTTTTTCGTATACAAGATATAACTCAGTAAACCAGAGACGACAAAGGTCAAAGGTGCCTGTGCATGTTCACACTATTTCTATGTCGCATGTTTATTAAGGAGAACATATCGAACGGACAATCGCGGGACAGTTACATTTTTTTATTCTGGAGTCATGGGCACGAGTTTGAAAACACTCGGGTTCCGCACATGCACCCAAAAAACAGCCACGCATGAATTGGCGGAAACAAGCAGCCGGCGTCTCCCCGTTTGCGCCACTGGAAGTGGGCGGGTAATGATAAGTTTTACGAGCCAGTTGTGGGAGTGCAACCTGCAAACCTAAACTGTGCATTTTTTTTTACCCGGCTAGCGCTAAAGCATTACCGCGCCGTTACATCAATCTGCCTGCACGAGATCTTAACAAAAGCCAAAGGTGCAAGCACCCTTATCTTCGTGTAGGTACATAAATTTAGTTTTCCGAGTGAGCCTCAAGTGCGGCATATTTTTGCAAGAGAATCGACACTTAATTGGGCTAGTTGGTTGATATACATGGTATAACTATGGTTTAAGCACACGAAGAAAGACGCAAAATCACG
Organism: Rhipicephalus annulatus; assembly: GCA_013436015.1. NCBI lineage: Eukaryota > Metazoa > Arthropoda > Arachnida > Ixodida > Ixodidae > Rhipicephalus > Rhipicephalus annulatus. Next base: position 408,176 of record WOVY01010626.1, on the reverse strand, counting down.
CGGGACAAACGCTTCCCTGGGTTCTTTTGTGTTTTTTTTTCGTGTGCTTAAATCACAGTTATACCCAGCTTATTTCTGTTCATTCTTTCTAGTCTTTTTTTTTAGGGTGCGAAGCACCTCAGGACCTCACAATGCCCGTCCGTTTGCAATCAGTCCATGCCGTAGCGTACAGTCGAAGCACAGGTAGCCCCGCCGCGGTGGTCTAGTGGCTAAGGTACTCGGCTGCTGACCCGCAGGTCGCGGGTTCAAATCCCGGCTGCGGTGGCTGCATTTCCGACGGAGGCGGAAATGTTGTAGGCCCGTGTGCTCAGATTTGGGTGCACGTTAAAGAACCGCAGGTGGTCGAAATTTCCGGAGCCCTCCACTACGGCGTCTCTCATAATCAAGTGGTGGTTTTGGGACGTTAAATCCCACATATCAATCAAGCACAGGTAATCTATCTCTTCAGCGCCGCGCAAAAGCCGACCGTATCAGTCAACTTCATTACAGCACATGCCACCAGGGGTCACTGATATATGCACCTGCTGTCGCAAGGCCCAGCTTCAGCGAGGTAGTGGTGGAGCAGGGAGGGAACAAAGCAGCCGGCGTCACAGGTGCAAGTAGCCCCCAGGTGCAGAACGATCCAGCTGAAAAGTCACAGCATGTGATAATCGCCGGGGACTCGAATTTAAATCGATGCACAGAAGCCATCAAAGAGAGGGTAAGAGGTGACAAGAGGGTTGCAGTAGGGGCGTTCCCAGGACGCAAGCTGGAAGCAGTCATGAGGCAAGCGAGCGCAAAGCTCAAAACGACAGCTGATAGACGAAACCTCGTGATAATTTCAGGCGGTTTAAATGATGTCCTCAATGAAGATGCAGCAGGACTAGCAGCCACACTGGCGAAAGGCGTCGATGACATGCGCGCCACTTCTCCTAAGGTACAGATAGTGATATGCACGATACCGGAGGTACCGGTGCGTGATAGCAACCTGCAAAGAGCGGTGGTCAACGCAAACCAAGAGATATGGCGGATGAGTCGAGAGAAAGGTTTTGAGGTGGTGGAAATAAACAGAGAGGTGCATAGGTGGGGGGGGTTTCAACGAGACAGAATTCACTTCGATGGGCGGCTAGGTCATGAGGTGGGTTGGCGACTTGCAGGACGCGCAGTAGCTTTTTTTGGGGGCAAGCGAGCCCTTCGGGGTGCAGGATAGCTAGTAACGAGGAAAACAACCAGGGAGACTCTTCGACAGGTGGTATGGACAGATACGATTCCAAAGTGGCACCAATATCTAAGAAAGGTAGAGTCCGGGGCATAAATAGACGTAGCCACGAGCGCCGAGCCAATTCAGACATAGGGTATATTAACATGCAGGGTGGTAGGAACAGGCTGAAGTGGGAAGAGATAGAAGAACAGCTAAGGGAAGAGAGGCCGATGGTATACGGTTTTGTAGAAACACATCTCAGGGACATGGAACAACCTCCGAATAATCCGGACTACGCGTGGGAATATTGTAATAGAACAGAAGGCAGCAGAAAGGGGGGTGGTATTGGGGCATTCATTCATAAAAGTACAGACTGGCAAAGGGTCAAGCAGGAGTGCAAGGAACATTTATGGCTAAAAGGGAAAGTGGCAGGTCAAATGACACTCCTTGGTTTTGTGTACTTGTAGACGGGACCAAAGGCCAGAGAGGAAAACCAGGCAATGGTGGAGTGTATATCAAAGGACATTCAGGAGTTAGGAAGAGAGTGCGGAGATAATTATACTAGGAGACATGAATGCGCACATAGAAGATATAGATGGGTATACCGACCCGACAGGCAAAATGATCATGGATATGTGTGAAAGGCTTGATTTGATCATTTGCAACAGTACCGAGAAGTGCGAAGGGCAAATAACATGGGAAGTAGGAAGGCTTCAGTCGACGATAGATTATGCACCGATGTCACATAGGATGTATGATAAGCTCAGGGGAATGCACATAGATGAAGGTGGCTCCAGAAGTCTTGGTAGTGATCACAAACGTATCAAGCTAAGTTTTGGAAGAGCAGTGCAAGTGGGAAGGAGACAAGATGAGCGACTACAGGAAAATTTTTATTCAGAAAGGCAAATTGAAATAGCCACTAAACAAATTGAGAAAGTAATCACGGAGGATAATAAGACAGTGTGGACATACACGAATCTAATTAGACTCTTTGAGTTAGAGCTTGCTAAGACGCGTGAGAAGTCACCCCGGAAAAGAAGACACAAACCCAAAAGTTGGTGGGATGAGGAAGTTAAGAGAGCCATAGCAAAACGTCAGGAAGCCTCTAGGGAACACAGACATGCCAAGCAGCGGGGTGAATCGACAGATGAAGTTGAAAGAAAATGGGCAACCTTTCTAAGCTGTAGAAGGGATGCATCCCTTCTGATCAATGAAAAGATTAGAAGGAACGGAGCTCAGTGGCTGGCAGAAGTACATAAAAAAGATAGAAAGGCAGCTGCGAAATTTTGGAACCATCTAAACTCCCTAAGAAATGAGACGAGCCTAGAGCAGAGTTTTATAACTACAGCCCAAGGTGCTAGGCTAGAAGGGGACGAAGCTATTGAATATATAAGAACAAGGGTGACAGAAAAATTTCAACAAAGTACTTTATGCACCACAATAGACAAGGACGAATCAAGTGGTGCAATGGCTCCATTTTCACAACAAGAGTGGGAAAGGGCTGAGAAAAGGGTCCCTAGTGGTACATCAACAGGCCCAGATGGCATTCCAATAAGGCTGATAAAGACATTAGGTCCGAAGTCTAAGCAGGCTTTGAGAGAGGCAGTGAGCACAATAATAATCGATGGTGAAGTTCCCGATGGATGGAAACTTAGCAGGATGAGCATGATCTATAAAGGAAAGGGGGACAAAGCTGACATAAACAACTACCATCCTATAACAGTGACATCAGTGGTCTACAGGCTGGCGATGCAGATTATAAAGGAAAGACTGCAGGCGTGGATAGATGATGTGGGGGTGCTGGGGGAACTGCAGAATGGGTTTCGGAAACACAGGAGGTTGGAAGACAATCTGTTCTCACTGACGCAGTGCATCGAAATAGCAGAAAAGGAACACAGGCCTCTGTGGCTAGCATTTTTGGATATCAAGGGAGCGTATGATAGCGTGGTTCAAGAGGAAGTGTGGGGAATACTGGACACACTAGGCGTGGAACATGTAGTCACTAATCTTTTAAAGGGTATCTATAAAGGTAACAAGGTAGTTATAAAGTGAGAAAAACAGGTATCCAAGCCTGCAGAGGTAAAACGGGGGCTTAGGCAGGGGTGCCCCCTGTCACCCTTATGATTCATGATGTACCTACAAGGATTAGAAGCAAAATTAGAGGGAAGTGGGCTGGGCTTCAACCTCTCTTTAGTCAAACAAGAAAAACTTATTGATCAGGCACTACCAGCATTAATGTACGCAGATGATATAGTGCTAATGGCCAACAACAAGGAAGATTTGCAGAGATTGATGGACACCTGCGGTAATGAGGGAGATAGGTTAGATTTTAGATTCAGTAAGGAAAAATCAGCAGTCATGATTTTCAATGACAACGAAGGTAGTGAGCTTAGAATACAGGAGGTCACGCTAGAGATTACATATAAATACAAATATCTGGGCGTATGGATAAGCAATGGGACCGAGTATCTGAGGGAACACGAAATATACGTGACGACTAAAGGTAACAGGAATGCAGCAGTCATGAAAAATTGGGCCCTGTGGAATTACAATAGGTATGATGTTGTGAGAGGAATATGGAAAGGGGTCATGGTTCCTGGGCTGACGTTCGGCAATGCGGTCTTGTGCATGAGATCAGAAGTTCAAGCAAGATTAGAAATTAAGCAACGGGGAATAGGTAGGCTTGCTTTAGGAGCTCACGGGAATACACCAAAATCAGGGAGTACAAGGTGATATGGGCTGGACATCATTTGAGGGCAGGGAAGCTAGCAGCAAGATAAAATTTGAGAAACGATTGAGAGAAATGGGGGAAGAGCGTTGGGCTAGGAAGGTTTTCAGCTACTTATACTTAAAGAATGTCGATACGAAATGGAGGAAGCGAACCAGGAAGTTGACTGGTAAATACTTAGAAAACAGCAGGTGGCCAAACCAAAAAGAACTATCGGTTAAGAAGAAAGTGAAGGAAACTGAGACTGACATGTGGAGAATGGGCATGATTAAGAAGTCCGCACTAGAGACCTATCGAACCTTTAAGCAGGAAATTGCCAGGGAAAGAATCTATGATAATACTCGGGGTAGTTCTCTACTGTTTGAGGCCCGGACGGGAGTACTGCGAACAAAGACATATCGGGCCAAATACGAAGGGGTAGACACAGTATGCAGTGCGTGTGGAGAGGAAGAAGAAACTGCCGAACACTTGATAATGTTCTGTAAAGGGCTTCACCCTATAGTTCAGGATGATGGCGCTGCGTTTTTCAAAGCACTGGGGTTTAGGGACCGGGAGGGCAAAATAGACTTTAAGCGGGTAGACGTAACTAGAAGGAGGTTATCTGATTGGTGGCTAAAGTCGAGGCACGAGTGAAAATTAAACTCTTCACTGCAAAGTACGAATCCTCAAACTCACATTTTAAGAAAAAAAATAAATATAGTTTTTGGTTCATTAGGTATTACGGCTTGGTGGCGCTAGCCACCGCCCGATCTAAAGGGTACAGCCATATCCATCCATCCATCCATCCTCGCAGTGATGCAGCTTCCATGGATAGCCATGGAAGAAAGCGAATGTAATGCGCTCCATGCAGCGGCGCAGCGGCAACGCCATCAGTCTGGCCCCGAGCTGAGAGCGCGGGGACAGTTATCAAACATTGTAATTTGACGCATGATTCACGGTATCATCGGTATCGCCCCATCATCAGCATTCACTTTGTGGATATGCGTAGATTTTTTTACGCGAGATAACGAGGGACGTTTCACTTATTCACAAAAGACAGTGAAGTGTCTTGTGAGCTCTTGTGTGCCCTGTCCTTGCGCAGTTTTCTTATTTAAGAATATACCAACAAGCCCGCATTAATGCACATTTTCTCTTTTTGACGCAGCACAGTGGAGATAGCAACGTGGTGTGCCGCTTTTTAAAAGTTGGAAAATGCATTCTAACGGCGTTCTTTTACTTGCACAGGTGCTGTAATTGTGACACCAGAAGACCGTGTCAGAGATGTGCGAGAGGAAGAGAGCACGTCATCCTCCACAGACATTGAAAACCTGGCCGAGATGCTCACAAGCCTCAAGGTAAGTCAGCATCACAAGAGAAGAGTGGTCGATCAGACCGTGAGAAGTTACGCTTATAAGCAGTAACCACGAAGCAAGGTGGTTCCGTTAAGCTCCAGATGCATTCGGTGTTCTTCATATTGCCACCTAGAGTGGTAAGCCGGCAAGCCCTAGCGAGCCGAAAGGGGAAAAGGGAACAAAGAAGAAGGGTGTGTGTTAGCGCTTCGTTTAAAGATACCCCCTCGTGACTTTCTGCCCCGCTGTTCCTGTCTTGTCTTCACGGCTCTTGGTGCGTGACAAACTGGTGGACGTGCTGAGTAATCTATGCACCGTACCCCTCCACATAGCAAGAACTCAAGTGCCGTACCGGTGGTTACTCCTGTGCACCGCGCCAGCAGAAGAATCCGAGGGCAATCCCCTGAGTTTGGACTGCTCGTAAACAACATGGCAGCTCCGACCAGCCCTACTGACACCAACCTAAACGGTACGAAAGGCACAACGCCGCTTCATTGCATCTTACTCACACCGCGAACGCCAAATCCCTTTCATGGCACTGCACTTGAGAATGTCGAAGATTGGCTCGTTCATTAAAAGTTCGTTGCCGTGCACAACCAGTGGGACGACGCAGACAAACTGCGGCACGTCTATTTCAGTCTTTTGGGCGGCGCACGTGTATGGTATGAGAACCGGGCAGGTATTCTTACATCGTGGGAAGACTTCAAACGCTGACTTCTTAGGACATATGCCAGCCCTGACCGGCGGGAGAGAGATCAGCGCGATCTGCAGTCCCGCATACAACTGCCGAATGAAGGGGTTGCGATGTATGTCGAGGGCATGACGCGTCTTTTCCACCGAGCTGACCCCGGCATGCCAGAAGAAAAGAAGGTACGGTACCTCATGCGCGGGGTGAAAGAACAGCTTTTCGGTGGGCTTGTGCGCAGTCCTCTCAAGACTGTGTCCGAATTTCTCAGAGAAGCCGTCACCATCGAAAGCACTCTTAGGCACCCGGCCCCGTCATACGAACGGCACGTCAACGCTTCAACTACGGACTACTTGGGGGCTTTCATTGGTCAAATGGATTTCTTCCGAGAGATCATACGTTCAGTCGTCCGCGAAGAACTCCAGAAGCTGTCTGTGCCCTCGCAGCCCACTATCTCTTCGTTGTCCAGCGTAGTCCGAGATGAAGTCCAGCATGCCTTAAGAGAACCTCCTTTCATGCGGAATTATCAACCACCCAGTGACTTCCCACGCATGTCGTATGCTCAAGCTTTGCCGCAACCTGTTACACCCGCAATCCCGCATCCCACCGTGGCCCCAGCCATGCTGCAGACGGTCCAATCGGCGCCATATTACAGCGCAACTCGCCTGATTTCGCGGAAATTAGACGTCTGGCGTGCGCCAGATAGACGGCCTCTGTGCTTCCACTGTGGCGAAGTCGGGCATCTTTACCGACACTGTTCTTACCGGCAGCTTGGACTACGCGGATTTTAGACGAAGTCACCACCACCCAGGTACGGTCAGCGGCCCCCTGAAATTGAAGAGTATGTGGCTCAGCAGCGCGGAACTTCGTCGTCCTTGCACCAGTCACGCTTCCCGTCACCGCGGCGATTTTCTCCTAATCGCCGTACCTATTCGAGCATGGCGCAGGGTCGGTCACCCAGTACACGCCGGGAAAACTAACCACAGCGACCTTCGGGGGCGAGGCCGCTCATACTGGACAAGCTCAAGGCCTCCTATCGACGCTTCCGCAAACTGACGATACCCCGACGACGACGACACCAGATGGTTCCTCAAATATTTCGTTACACATTCCAGTGCTGCTCGATGGTCGCAAAGTCAGTGATTTAGTTGACACGGGTGCGGATTTTTCTATAATAAGTTAAAAACAGGCTGCTCTCCTGAAGAAAGTCATGATGCCTTGGAACCTCAGGCCAATTCGTACTGCTGGCGGGCACATCGTCACGTCACTCGGCGTTTGCACAGCACGAATACAGATTCGTGATTCTACCTTTGATGTCAGCTTGAGCGTTCTCCGTCAGTGTTCTCGAGACCTGATCATTGGCATGGACTTCCTGAGGGAGCATGGTGCTATCATCGACATTCGACAACGCCTCGTCACATTTTCAACAAAAAGCGCCACACCAGAGCATAATCCCAGCCACGATCGAGTATGTCTGCGTGTAATTGACGATGATGTGATGATACCACCGCGCTCAAGTGTTATGGTTCGAGTGGCGTGTAATGAATCAGCACACGCTGAAATGGTGGCGGAGAGCAATCGATCCTTACTCTTTTCCCAGGGTATCTGCGTAGCATGAAGCCTAGTAGACCTCCAGGCTGGCCACTGCGAGGTTCTTGTTACAAACTTCAGCTACGAGCGCCGACACCTTTTCACTGGTACTGTCATCGCCAATGCCTACCTAGTAACCAATTTGACTGAGTGTTTTGCTTCCGAGGCGATCGATAATGCCGAAGCACCTCTCGAGTGTGTCGACGTAAATCTAACGCTTTCTGATGAAAACAAGCGAAGGATTAACGACTTGTTGATAGAATTCCACGCCTGTTTTGCTTGTTCATCAAGGATCCGTAAGACATATATTATCAAACACCGTATTATCACCTACGGCGACGCGCACTCTATACGGCAACAGCCTTACCGAGTTTCACCAACTGAACGACGCGTGATTCAAAAGCAAGTGAAGGAAATGCTTCAAGACGGTGTAATACAGCCATCAAGCAGCCCTTGGTCATCGCCAGTGGTCCTTGTAAAGAAGAAGGATGGTACACTTCGCTTTTGTGTCGATTATAGGAAGCTGAATAACGTCACAAAGAAAGACGTGTACCCGTTGCCTCGAGTGGATGATTCTCTTGACAGGCTGAGGCGAGCAAAGTACTTTTCCTCAATCGACCTCAAAAGTGGTTACTGGCAAATTGAAGTTGATGAACGTGACCACGAAAAAACTGCTTTTGTAACTCCTGACGGTCTGTATCAATTCCGATTGCTCCCATTCGGTCCCTGTTCTGCTCCGCCCACATTCCAACGAATGATGGATACCATTCTCGCTGACCTCCAGTGGAAAAGTTGCCTCGTCTATCTAGATGATGTCGTTGTCTTTTCAAAAACGTTTGACGAGCACCTTCATCGCATTCGGAGTGTTCTTGAAGCTACATGATCCGCTGACCTTACCCTCAAGCCTGAGAAGTGCCATTTCGGCTACAAAGAACTGAAGTTCCTGGGTCATGTTGTGAGCGCTGCAGGCGTTCAGCCCGATCCCGAGAAGACTGCCGCTGTGGTCGCTTTTCCAGCTCCGACAGACAAGAAAGGTCTTCGACGATTTCTGGGGCTCTGCGCATACTATCGCCGCTTTATCGAAAACTTCTCTAAGATTGCGGAGCCACTCATCAGATTTACGCGTGACGACACCCCATTTCTGTGGACTGACGAACAAGCGACTGCCTTTGCGGAACTGCAGCATCGATTGTCTTCCCCTCCTGTGCTTGGTCATTTTGATGAGGACGCTGACACAGAGGTGCGCACTGACGCAAGCAACATTGGTCTCGGAGCTATCTTGGTGCAAACACAAGATGGAACCGAACGTGTGATCGCCTATACGAGCCGCACTTTATCACGTGCCGAAACCAACTATTCAAATTCAGAGAAGGAATGTCTCGCGGTATTATGGGCGATCACAAAGTTCAGGCCTTATCTCTATGGGCGCCCATTTAAAGTTGTGACGGATCACCACGCTTTATGTTGGTTGGCTAACCTCAGAGACCCCTCTGGGCGATTAGCACGATGGAGTCTGTGACTTCAGGAGTTTGATGTCACCATCGTATACAAGTCGGGTAGAAAGCATGAAGACGCCGACACGCTATCACGAGCACATCTAGAATCCGACCATACAGCTGTAGAAGACGACAGTGCCTTCCTGGGGACTCTCAGTGGGGCGGACCTCCTCAGTAAGCAACGAGCGGACCCCGAGTTAAGGCCCATCATCGACCATTTAGAAGGCAGCACCGTGTCGGTTCCTCGACAACTTTCCCGTACGTGGCCGTCATTTTGCTTACGACACGGCATATTATACAAGAAAAACACCGGTACCGGCAGCAGATCTTATCTTCTAGTCGTTCCTCAAGACCTTCGTGATGATATCCTATTAGCCTGCCACGATGAGCCGACATCCGGCCATCTGGGATACTCACGGACGCTCGACCAGGTACGACAGCTATATTTCTGGTCAAAACTTGCAGCTTGTGTGAAATGCTACGTGAAAGAATGCCGCGAATATCAGCGTCGCAAGTCACCACCTGTAAAGCCTGCAGGCCTCCTACAACCTATCGACCCACCGCGTACGCCGTTTGACCAAGTTGGAATGGACCTTCTTGGACCGTTTCCTTTGTCTCACTCTGGAAACAAGTGGATCATCGTCGCACTGATGATTTGACGCGTTACGGTGAAACGAAGCCACTGCCACGCGGTACAGCCTCTGAAGTCACCCAGTTTTTCATGCACCACATAAAGCTTCGTCACGGCGCCCCGTCAGTCATAATCACTGACCGAGAGACAGCGTTTACGGCAAAACTGTTGGACGACATCTTCAAACTCAGTTACACGAACAACCGTAAGAAAACCGCATACCACCCCCAGAGTAACGGCTTGACGGAGAGGCTGAACAAAACACTGGCTGACATGATTTCTATGTACGTGGATGTGCAGCATAAAACGTGGGACGAGATCCTGTCATACGTAACGTTTGCGTATAACACCGCAACCCAGGAAACGACAAGGTTCGCACCCTTCCGCCTCGTTTACGGTCGAGACGTGCAGACCATGCTAGATGCCATGATTCCTTGTGACATCGACCAGCACGAGCTGCTAACTCCTGATGTCGAGGATTACATTCAGCGAGCAGAGGAATCATGTCAACTAGCCCGCATGCACATAAGATCGCAGCAATACAAAGACTCCCGAAGGTACAACATCCACCATCGACCAGTTACCTATCAAACTGGCGACCAAGTGTGTGTTTGGACTCCTGTTAGACGGCGAGGTCTCAGCGAGAAACTCCTGAGCAAGTTCTTCGGACCCTACAAAGTATTACGGCGGTTGAACGAGGTCAACTACAAAGTCATTCTTGACGGAGGCTCGCCAACGACCCAGCGCCACTCACCACGAACAGAGATTGTGCATGTCGTACGCTTAAAACCTTATTTTACGCAGTAATACTCGCCTTATTGTGCCAGGGCAGCAAACATTTCTTTTTCGATGTCCATAGGGTCTCGAACAAACTTTTAACTGTAATAATGTTTTTTTTTCTCATGACCAACCACAGACATTTTTCTTTTTTTGCACCTGCATATGCCCTGTGCACTATAAGTATTGTTTCTCCCTTTCTTCTTATTCCCTTATGGGCCCTGCTGTCACCTTGTGTATGAACATCGAGTCGATGCTCTAATGGGAGGGGGAATGATGCCACCTAGAGTTGTGAGCCGGCAAGCCCTAGCGAGCCGAAAGGGGAAAAGAGAACAAAGAAGTGTGTGTGTTAGCGCTTCGTTTAAAGATACCCGCTCGTGTCTTTCTGCCCCGCTGTTCTTGTCTTGTCTTCACGGCTCTTGGTGCGTGACAATATTGTTTAATTATAGCTACCATTATCAGCAGCATTGTTTCCTACTATCTGTTCGCGCATTAGGAAAGAAGCAATTTTGCGATAAGGCTCGTATTGTAGTACCTACTAGCACAGAAGTTGTGACACGTGATGCAGCATCACGGGGATCGTATTGCAATTGGCCTACAGACTGCTGGACCTTGATGGACGAACGTGGAGTCATATTTCCACTATGCTCACGAGCATAGTGGATAAGCGGCATTGTGTTCTTACTGCCCTGCCACGGTTTTTTACATCTCGAAGGGCGTTTACGTCACGTGACAGGACACATATAGATGCACATAAAGAGGCACATGAAGAATTTCCCATAGATATGTGAAATTCCTCATTGTGGAAACTATTACAGAGAAGCCCACGATGAAAACTAGTAGCAGGGTTAAGTGGGCCTTAAACGGCGCCTTCAACTACTACAAAAAATTGCCAGATCCCACGTAAAGTGGGAATCGATGAAGTGCGAAGTGCGAATGAGGATTGTTGATATGTCACTTTAAAATCAGCACGACTTTACGAGGTAAAGGCAAATTATACCGCGAATGACTTCCGTGTCATGATTATCATGTCTGGATGTGTCGTTTACCTTCGTCATCTATTCATGCCACGTGATACCAAATTAAGTATATGTGGAGCTAGCGAAACGGCCGCGGGCACGCTATGAGCATGGTATGTTGTCATGTTCTTACATGACACGCGTGTCCGGATTATCATGTTTGCAACAGTCATATATTTCGTCATCCATTGACGCCACGTAACACCAAATTTTGTATATGTGGAGCTAGCAAAATGGCCGCAAGCGCATCATGAAGGGCGCAAAATACTTCACTGTAGCGCTGACGCGCACGCACGCTGGGCACAGCGGCGCTACGTTAGCAAAGCGTGAGACGCCAGGCGTGACTAGCGTCCGTTGGCGCGGCCCGATGGCAACCAGTGCAAAATGCGACATGCTGCATTTCGCCCTGATGCGTCACCCAGACAACATTGCGTCTCCCTCTTTTCGTGACAGAGGGACGCTGGACGCGCTGAAACGTGCATGCGTCAAAGCAACGCAAGACGGGCAGGACGGGTGCCTGGCGTGGTAACGCCGGCCTCACACGATGAAATGAACGCCGGCGAGCACGCACACCGCGTCACGTCGAAATGTATTGGCGCCTTGACTGTGGATTGTAGTCGTGTTCTCACGTGACACGCATCTCGAGATTATCATGTTTGCTCCAGTCACATACCTTCGTCATCCAGCGGCATCACGTAATACCGAATTCGGCATATATGAAGCTAACAAAACGGACACGAGTTCATCATCAGTGTGGCATGTAGTCATGTTGCTACATGACACGCACCTCATGTTTGTCATGTTTGCACCAGTATCGTACCTTCGTCATCCATTGACGTCCCGTAATACCAAATTTGGTATAAGTGAAGCTAGCGAAACGGCCACCAGCGCGTCATCAGCGTGGCATGTAGTCACGTTACATTACATGTATTTCATGATTATCACGTTTGCACCAGTCACATACCTTCGTCATCCATTCACGTAGTGTAATAACAAATTTGGTATATTTGGCGTTAGTGAAACGGCCGCGAGCGCATCATTAGCGTGGCATGTAGTCATGTTGTCACATCACACGCATGTCATGATTTTCAGGTTAAGGTTTGTCGCTTGTGTTCGCCATGCAATCATGTCATACCTCACCAATTTTGCAACATGCGATGCGAACTAAACCGTTGCAAGAGCTGCTGGATCATGAATTATAAATCATGACATTCATGACATACATTTCATGATTTTCATGTTATGACAAATGAAATATGTTGTTCATGCAATCATGTTATGCCGTACCAAGTGTGGCATAGATACCTTCATAGAAACGGCCAGGAGAGCCAAAAGTTTTAGGCGGCTAGATAGATAGATAGATAGATAGATAGATAGATAGATAGATAGATATGCTCAATGTAGCCGAAGTTCGCTAAGAAATGCTTCGCATTTAAAACGATGTTGCGAATCAGCAATGCATAACCAGCATTGCTACTCTGATTGATTGATATGTGGGGTTTAACGTCCCAAAACCACTCTATGATTATGATAGACGCCGTAGTGGAGGGCTCCGGAAATTTAGACCACCTGGGGTTCTTTAACGTGCACCCAAATCTGAGCACACGGGCCTACAACATTTCCGCCTCCATCGGAAATGCAGCCGCCGCAGCCGGGATTCGAACCCGCGCCCTGCGGGTTAGCAGCCGAGTGCCTTAGCCACTAGACCACCGCGGCGGGGCGGCATTGCTACTCTGCCTACGCTTCGATTTCTTTGTTAGTAGTTCGAGCTCGCTTGCACGATAGCAGACAAAGATCTAGAGTGAGACTTTAGGCAGTGCCATCCAACAAAGGCACGCCACAGGGAGCTGTTCTTTCACCTTTCCTCTTCAACCTTGTAATGAGCCAACTCCCACAGTTACTAGACTGCATACCCAATATCCGACACACCCTATACGCGGACGACGTGACGGTATGGACCACTACTGGCTCCGACGGACAGATCGAGGAGGCACTGCAACGTGCCGTGGACACAGTGGCCGGATACGTCGCGTGTGCAGGTCTCGAATGCTCAGTGGAGAAATCTGAACTCCTCCTTCTTCGTCCTCCTGACTACCGTAAGGTTAAACACCCGCCACTACCAACCATCACTCTCAGAATGGCCGGATCCGAAATACCGATAGTGCAGCACATGCGGGTACTCGGCCTTCACGTACAAGCCGGCAGGGGCAATACAGTCGCACTAGAGAGGCTTGCGGTCACCGTCACTCAGACTGCCCGTCTGTTAGGAAGAATCTCTGCGCGGAAACACGGCATGAAAGAAAAGGAACTTCTCCAGCTGTTAAACGCCTTCGTAACCACAAGAATAACTTATGCCTTACCGTACCTACGACTCCTCCAGGCTGAAAAAGAAAAAGTAGACAGACTTATTCGCACAGTCCACAAGATCGCTTTGGGCCTCTCCCGCACCACATCGACCATGCACCTCCTCAGCCTTGGAATTCACAATACAATAGATGAACTTATCGAGGCTCACCGAACTGCACAAATTGAACGATTGCGTGGTAGTAAAACCGGAAGATGGATACTTCAACGTATCGGAATTCCCTCGTCACCAAGCGGACAAGACTTGATCTCGCTACCGCCTCTCCTCAGACAGCGCTTCATTGTGCAGCCGTTGCCGAAAAACATGCTGGCCGGCATTCATGACGGTAGACGATCAGCCCGCGCCAGAAACCTTCACAATACCTATGGTACGAACACAAAAGTGGCTCACGTCGACGCGGCAAGCTACCCAACCCCCAAACAAGCCTTTGCAATCAACGTCTCGTCGAAACGTACCCCAGTCGATATAGAGCCTACCACGAGGTGCGCCGGCTCCATACGCACACAAGACCCAACCGAGGCCGAAGAAGCTGCCATAGCACTCGCCGCAATGGCCGGTTTTGAAACAATTATCAGTGACTCCAAATCTGCTATCATCCGATTTGCCCGGGGCACTGTTTCCCCAACCACGGCGCGCATCCTCCGTCCTCTGCCCCGAGCGGCACGCAACGCCTCAGGCGACACTACTGCCAGCAGCACCGACGATGACGATCCTCGTTTAATCCAACTCATCTGGGTCCCAGCGCACGCAGGAAACCCGGGTAACGAAGCCGCCCACAGACAAGCTCGAGGACTCGTATGCCGAGCGGTGGGCCAGACTTCGGACCACGATATCGAAGCAACTGAAGCACTCATCACCTTTCACGACATCACACAGTACTACAAGCTATCAAGGCAAACCAGACCACCCCCGCACCCGGAACTAAACAAAGCTCAACAAATCACTTGGCGGCGGCTTCAAACGAACTCATTCCCTTCCCCGTACATATACAGGCACATATACCCTGCCTTATTCACATCTACGTGCACCCTTTGCAAGACCCAGACCGCAACCTTGGATCACATCATCTGGGGATGCAGCAAGGACCCTCCCCCACCAAACCTCCTAGGACAGTCACCTTCAAGTGAGGCCTGGGAGAGAATCCTCACGACCACAAGCCTGGACACCCAGCTCCGGGCCATCAAACGCGCTGACGAGGTGGCGACCAGGCATGGCCTGACAGCCCTCGCCACTTAGGAAACCGTCAGCTGCCTTAATAAAGTTGTTTACTACTTTAGGCAGTGCCAATAAAAAAAGGCGATATCTCAAATTGGTGAAACGAAGAGATAAAAAAGTGGCAGTATTTACTTGCTCTTTTGACAGTCTGAGAAACCATAGTGGTCCTTAGCTGCGTACGTCATGCAGGTCCCCCAGCTGGGCAGGATCCACCACCGCGCCGAGCGCACGCTGAAACGCGAGTATTCCGTCATTATGAGGAGGAGCACTCGGGCCACGCCGGCTTCACTCACAGCGGGAGCACACTCCACAGGCAAACTGCTCCCCATGCGACCGGCTTTGCGCGCGGCGGCAGCGAAGGATGTTCCAGGGTATCAGAAAGACGCGTACTCTGCCGAGAATGTGGAACGTACCGCCGAAACGGCACCGATGCACGTCGTGTCTGCGCGGTTTTCTGCGGCCGAACCCGCGAACGTGGCAGCTGAAATGCTGGAGTTGCCAGTGCTTGATGACACCGCTGGAAAGGTGAGACAATGTTTAGCGGGTATACGGCCGTGGTAGAGGAGTGAAGGGACGCGGACATCAATGCGGCTATGAGAATGAGCATTAGCTGACTGGTAGTTCTTATGTATTTAAAGGCAGGAGGAAATATGCATATGCTATAAACAGAAGTCGTGATGAGCACTGACGACAGATGTGTAGCAGCACTCTGCAAGAAATTCTAAAGGTGGTTTACTAGCAGCCGACGTAGACGCGAAAGTAAGGTTTCAGGGCCATGGTGCGCGAAGGCAGGCGAACTGCCCTTCCCGCTAAAGAAGCCCTCGTAATTACCATGCCCCAACCCCCTCTTGAAAGCGGCATTTGGCTGTAGGATCTACCAAAGCCTTTCATTGTTTAAATTTGCTTGGTTTATGACTGAAATTGATGAGTGGAATTATAACAACAAAAAAAATTGACAACCAAGTACGTCATGATCAAAACGAAAAGCAAGGACACAAGCACTCGGATTTATATGCACGTTGCAAGAACCACAGTTGGTCGTTATGGGTACATAGGCTCCCGGCACGCCTCATGCACACATCACGGCTCAGATGACTGAAATACTAGATTCGCTGAGGTGTATGGCGCGACAAGCATAAAAAATAGGGCCGGTCAGCTTCGCACTTTTTTCAGGCTTCACCCGAACAGTGCAAAGCTGCCTTAATTTTCTTTTTCCGCAGTTATGCTTCATGGCCTGGAAACAGCGTGGGGTTCTGTACAAAAAAAAACATGTAGCGACTTGTGTACTTCTAAATTCTGCGCTGAATGCAGCTACACTGCTGTGAAACCTGAGGAAGTTCTCAGCGCGGACACCCATCGATTCCGGTTTGCAGAATTCTAACCAGTTCGTTTTCAAAACCAATATATGACGTTTGTTTTTCAGGTAAACATGCAGGGTTTTCTCGTCTCGAGTAAAGTCTTAATAATCAGAGATATGCGAAAACTGGGTATGTTACAAGTGCGCTACTTTTTGCTAGGCTTTGTCAACTTCCTGCTTGTTACGGCAGTTGAGGTACACGTTGTCTGCCGCGAGTGCCATCCTTGTTTCGCTCTTCAGATGTAGCGGCAACGACACCTGAAAAAGCACCGGTGGGAGGAGCAATGGTGCGCTTGGTGAGGTGGTGGCGCCCTTTCTTTCGCCGCGCGGGTGTCATCCTCGTGTTTCCAAAGCGTTTTTAGCTCTTTTAGGGGTAAAACATTGCTATTAATTCTTGATTACTTCTCTTTTTCACCGTATTTTAGACCTCGTTTGTTCCCTTTAACCTAATTTTGAACATTGCTGGCCTTCACTTGGCTCGACCCCATGATGTCCTTGATTTTGAGCGTGATCACGCCGCATGTGATCTCTGGATGAACAAGTCCAACTAATTAAGTGATGCCTGGAGCCAGCAAATGGTGCCTGATGTCTGCAAAAACATGCCTGTAGCTCATCGACGTACTACGAAAGTAAAGAATTGGTGAAGCTTGAACAAAGCTGCGCAAGGCATAAAGCAGCGAAACTGGGTGATTCTGAATACTATGTGGTTGAGTCTAGATTGTTACTAGGTATTAGCTATAGGCGATTCAGGTTGTTTATCAGTTGCTTATAGGTCGTTGTAAGCATAGGCGTGAGCAGGGTTTTTTTCAGGGCGGGGGGGGGGCTGACTTTTTACAACTTACAACCCCCCTCCCCCGAGTTGCATTGATCTCATCCCATTAGTCAATGTCAAGGGCTGGCTTTGCACGTCCCCTTTTGGGTGACCAGGAGGGGGGGCGTCCCCTCTCACCCCCAGGTGCCCACGCATATGGTTGTAAGGTTTTAGCTAGATGTTGCTAGTTTGCATCTACACGTCGAGTCTTAACGCAGAGAGATTACAGTTAAACCACAGACAACCAAAGTTACGACGCAGACGTATAGAACTCCGGAGACAGAAACTCTTGCTGATATGAAGTGTTCACGCCTGTCATAGATCCACATGGCATGTCGTTATTGGCGTAAGGCTTTCATCGCTACGGGGTTTTCCCGCAGTCATCACAGCCTTTCCCTTTCTCTCGTGTTCTCACGTTGTACGTACTCGAGCTCTTCAGCTCACCGCCGTCGCTTCGCAGCCATTAGTTGAGCTTTGTTGTTAGTGAATCTGTGGGGAGTAGTGCCATTTAGCCAATATCTGTAGCCCATATCCGTTTATGATTATGGTAGTTTTTGATATAGCACGCAAATGGCGGATAGCTTAAACAGCTTCACTGTTAAAGCATGCATTGAATTATAGCCCCATGTATACCAAGCATCACAGAGATCGGTGCTGTCATATTTCGTCAAATGAGCTAGCCCACCATTGCGCGCTTTCTGGTCCACTTAAGCCCGCTCATTTGATGCGAAGCTTCTCAGGAGCGAGCTAAATCCGGTGTGCGGAGTGACCACCTTTAGTGCGCATGTGCGTCCCCTCCCCTCTCTCGCCTCGCAACGCCCACGCAGGCAGCATCCGGCCGCCAACGCTCGCTCCCCCTCTCTCTCCTCTGGACATCCCTCCTAGCGGCGTTTACAACCCCATCACACATGCTCCTCCCCATCTCTCGCCTTGCGACGCCGACACAGGCAGCATCTGCTAGCGAGTTACTTGATTTCAAAAACCTCGTGCTGCACAACAGGTCACTGGCCACCCCGTTTATATATAGGCATTGAATATTTATTTCCGAAGTAGTGCTGGCGGGTGATTTCTCCTTTGCGCGGTTGAACAAAAATTCGCAACTAGCGCGTTAATTCTGTCTCTCGTTGCTCATTAGCAGCAATCGGCATGTTCCAGTAGAAAATACTGGTCTTCAGTGCATGATTTCTGCCTCTCCAGGTTTTTCTCTTGTGCAACCCGCGATGAGCGCCAGCGTCAACGCCGCCGCCAGTGTAAGCGTAAGGGCCCACTGCTTCGCATCTACACATGGTTCTCTTTAGCAGGAGATGGTATAATTTATTTAGGTGGGAAGCTCTTTAGGGCCGAACAGTTTCTTCTTTCCGTGGACGTGACACGATGGGCAGCACCAACGTGCTCTAGAACGGGTATGGATGCGAGATGGTGGTACTTGGAGTATTCACTAGATGGACGCACAGACGGACGTGCGGACGAACAAACGGATGGACGCGCGAACGGATAGACAGCCGCATGGACGGACGCATGGATGGACAGAGGCACAGATGGTCGCGGGGACAGACGTAAGCAAGAACGAACGGATGGACAGGCTGAAGGCCGCTTTGCCACACTCATCATCATTCATTCTGTGGATATGCTGTGATCTTACTCACAAGGCAACAGCTGAAGGCACAGCTCAAACAGCCATATATCGGCCACGATAGCTTGCCGTGACCTGGTGGGTGAACCACAATATCCCCTTTCCATGAACGTGACACGTTAGGCACAAACGCGCTCTAGAGATATTACTAGCTGTGTATGCAGCGTTCCGCTCTTATTCGGTCCGTCTATATATCATTCTTAATGTGTTAAACTCCACCGTCTTAAGGCAACCAACGTGACATACTAATTATTGATTTTGTCCTTTATGGTGTAGCTTTTTTATGGTGTAGGTTTGCCGTATACGCGGCGCTTGTTGTAGCGTGTGGATCAACGTTTCTCGGGAAACACGACGCATGCTCGCGCAATGCTTACCTTAGCAGTCTGTGAAATACGCTCCAACCGCAAACAGTGATCAGCGAAGCGAAACTGGGTAGTTCTTTAGGCGGTTGGTTCACACAGCGCCCACTTTACGCCGGCCCTTGTCGATAACTTCGGAATGTCTTTCTGGTTGTTCAAAGATTTGTGATCAGGGCTCCGGAGCTCCGTGACTCATGATGGAGTCACGTGATATCGACAGAAGCATCAAATGAAAAAATGTATTCTCGCAGGTGGTCACAAAAATAGCGGAAGTGGCTGAGAGGTTTACCTGTCGTTTGATTTTGTTCAATACAGTATTCACGCGGTATTTAACAGAACTAGTAAATACAGCGCTAAAAGCTTTAATTCATCAGTCTTTGCCAGCTCCTCTATTCATCGCAGGACATTAGATCAAATGCGCTCGTTTTGCCAATGGTGTGCATTGAGAGTGCTCGTGAGCATGCGTGCACTATGTTTAGCTGAGGCGGATCAAGCTCGCACGCACATGCGGCCCTCACCTTCAAGACTCGGGCGCAATTCTTGCAGTTAACGGTAAAATGAACTGGTCTTCCGCTTTCCCGCATATTAAACCAATAGTACAAAGCGATTGAAGGTTCCTCCACAGCTGGACGCTTGCTTTTCTACCAATTACGAACGTATTCAATGTACGCGTGTGCTGCTCCTTGTGAAATGAGTAATTTCCTTGTTCATCTGACCGTCAGCGAGTCAGCGAGGAGTGCGTGTCGTCTGAACGCGGGCCACCTGTAGCCACGCCTTCGTTCTACAAGGACAAGACTGCTGGCTCGGATCACTCGTCCCGGGCCGATTCGGAGCCCCGCCACTCGTCCTTCTTGGCGGAGCTGCACCGCGCTCGCACCGCCAACAGCCGATTGGTGCCACCCGCTGCCAACACCTTCCGCCCGGCGCCTCAGAGGAGGTCTATACGCTTCCGCAGAACCACCTCGAGCCAACTGCAGGTACGCCGAACGCGCTGAGCCCTGTTCCCTCAAGGGTCGCAGGAAAATTGCGTATTTTCATCTTCAATCAACCACTTCACGCTGCAGGCACGCTGAATTTATACAAGCGTGACCTGCTGTAGAACACTTCCCAAAACATAAATCATTTGTCACATTTGATTCATCCAACAGAAACATTAACTGCGAAGTACCTCAGGGTTCAGTTCTATAGGTCTTTCCTATTTAAGTAAAGACAAAGTAAAGGCTTGATTCACCCTATGTCTGCACCAAAATTGTGCAACAGCCACACGCGTGGAAGCCTGGCAAAAAAGATTTTAAATCGTCAGTCTCCCCCCCCCCCCTCGGTGTACCACAGGAGTTCTAGAAGCCAAAGGCACTGTATAAAGGGAGTTTCAAGCGCGTTATTGACGAAAAATGCATTAAACAGTGTTCTAAATGCGTTCGCAGAGAAGCCAAAAGCAATAAATAAATGGCTTCCCACCAGCCTTACAGAAAGCTGAAGGGATTGATTCATGGCATCCCACAAGCGTTTTGGAATTTAAAGACGGCAATGTGCGCGGTCGACTACGCCCTTTCACAGGACCTGCACTCGCATGTCCCGCGAAAAACGCGATAAACGGTTTGTAAAATGTTTTATGGCAATTCATGTTTAGCAAAGCAAATAGAGGTTTACTCAAAAGACAAGGTGAAAGTGGCGCGTAATCCCTCCTACCAAGACCTCCACCTCTTTCGAGCCGCAGATATATTAGTGTCACTACTCATGCAATAAATTCAGTGGCTAATACAAAAGTACATAATAAAACTGCTCACAAAGGTTATCTTTAACGCACTAGAAACTGTCAGCTATTAATAAAACTGCAATTAACCAACTAACATGACACACGGTAATTCATCGACATGTTTACAAGGAAGAAGGTTTCTATCGACATGCAAAAGCAAAACACGCTTTCACTCTCGGGCAAAATAGAAATTACCCGTGTCTTGACATGTCACTGAAAACAACCATCATACCCAAAGAGTTTCTCCTTTCGAATGCTTACAGGCCATATTTGATTATATACCATCTTTACATGCATGATAGAACACAATTTATGTTCAAGGGTTGGTATTTGCCGATGTAATCTTGTTAACTGTACTTTAAAGTATGTTAGCCCTACTGTCACACAAGCTACCAGCTGGATTTGTGCGGCCTGGCGTGCACTACTTATTTAAACCTGTAGAATAATTCCAAAAGCGAACGTTGTTACCTTTTGTGCCCCGCAAGGATGTTGTCACATGCAGTTTTTCCACAGCCACTGTGCAATTACGAAAGAAACACCGGGAATAATGAGCATCAGTCAGTAAAGAAAGTTACAATTTTGCTGCAAACACGTAGGCCTTTTAGATCAACCTCTACGCCTATAGAGCATGACAGGGGTTAGTAGTTGTAATCATTATTACATTCTTAGTTTATTTTATGTAATCGGTAATTTCTAGGTTGACAGCTTGTAATATGGCCTGTTGCACAGGTGAGAATAAAATGCAGTACATGCATAGCTTGCTAGTTTTCAAGTTTATCTATCTAGGTAATCGTGCAAAAGTACTTTCTGGACGAAGGGGCATATCTTCAAAAACACATTGTTTCGAACATATTGTACGGTCAAGCGCAGATGAGTGGGTACTACGAGTAGTAGTTCATATCCCACGGGGTGCAAATTGCGGTGGTATAAGATGCCGTCCATGATGATGAACATTCGAAGTGAACTGTCTGTAGATCCAATATTCAGGTGGTCGATTCGATCTCGTAGGGATGCGTCACGCCATTGCTCACATCCTATGTTCCCGAAAGTGGAGAGCGAGGAAATACAGATGGACGCGTCGTCCGTTACGAGATCTGGAGCGTCACCGGTGTACCGAGAGAGGCAGTCGGCGTCTTGGTGTAAACGGCCGGACTTGCGAACCACTGTGTATGTGAATTCCTGGAGGCGCAGAGCCTAACGAGCAAGGCGCCCTGTTGGATATTTGAGGGCTGAAAGCCAACATAGAGTATGATGGTCAGTGGTAACGGTGCAAGGCGGATTAAATAGGGACGGAATTTACTAATTGCCCATACAAGCACCAGGCACTCGCACTCAGTAGTATGGTATTTGCGTTTGGCAGGAAAAAACAGCCGGCTGGCATACGCAAGAACTTGATCATGACCGGATGAATGCTGGGCTAACACCGCGCCAATTATGTAGCCACTAGCATCAGTGCAGACGGGTGGAGGTGGGCAAGAATTGATGGCGTGGTCAGAAGTGTTATGAGCCGGGAAAAAGTCGTCGCTTGATCTAGACCCCACTCAAACGGCACGTCTTCCTTCAGAATATCAGTGAGTGGGCGTGTGACCTCTGCAAAATTTTTGAGGAATTGTCGGAAATATGAGCATAGGCCCACAAAACTTCGAACGTCCTTAGCACAAGTCGGTACGATAAAATCGAGGACAGCGCGAACTTTGCCGGGATCGCGGCTTATGCTGGATGAGTCAACGAGATGCCCTAGAAGAGTAACTTAGCAATACCCTAAATGGCATATGAAAGAATTAAGTTGGAGCCCAGCCTCAAGAAGTACTGAAATAATGGAGGAAAGTCGCTCGAGGTGAGACTCAAAAGTTGGGGCAAACACTATCACGTCGTCCAGATATAACAGGCAGATAGACCACTTAAAGCTGCGCAAAAGCGTGTCCATCAACCGCTCGTACGTGGCTGGCGCATTGCACAGGCCCTACAGCATTACCTTGAATTGGTAGAGACCATCAGGTGTCACAAAGGTGATCTTCTCACGGTCGAGGTCATTCACGTCGACTTGCCAGTAACCAGAGCGTAAGTCTATCGAAGAAAAATAGCTTGCACCATGAAGGCAATCTAGGGCATCATCAACACGAGGAAGCGGGTAGACATCATTTTTGATGATTTTGTTTAAATGCCAATAGTCAACCCAAAACGCAAGGTATTTTCTTTCTTTTTAACTAATAGTACAGGGGACACCCACGGACTCGAAGAGCGCTCTATGATGCTTTTTGTGAGCATCTTATTAACCTCCTGTGGAAAAACTTGGTGCTCCGATGGTGACTCTCGATAGGGACGCCTGTGAATTGGAGCTGCATCACTTGTATCTATGAGGTGTTTAACTTCCGAGATTTAACTTAATGGCCTACCTTCAAAGTCAAATATGTTCGAATAGGTTGTGAGGGAATCAATGAAGTCTTTGGCTTAAGACGGCAACAGGTCTGAGGCAGTCATCTTGGTTACGTTGTTGTGTGGTGTAGATGTGGCTGCGCCAGTGCTATGCGAGTTCGGCTGGATGACTGCGGCCAGTTCACGTGACACTGGTGAGATCTGGCACTCGTTCGACGTTGAGAGAGTGGCGAGAACGATGCTTTATGGTAAGACTTGAGGGCCGAGTCCAAAGTTCAGAAAAGGAAGGCACGCATTGTTCGCTGTAACAGTTAAAACAGTGTACGGAGACGAAACGTTGCGGGCCAGTAAAACACCGGCACAGGGAGAGACCACGTAATCCCCATCCGGGACACTGGGATATGGTTCAACAATGTTACAAGTTAAGGCTTGTGGTGGGAGACGAGCAAACTCAGCACACGAAAGCTTGTTCTGGATGATCTTCGATGCGTTGGGGGCCGCAGGCAATTCAAGTTGCATGACGCCGGCTGAGTAGTCAATTACAGCGGAGCGATGAGGCAACAAAATGTAGTCCGAGGATGACATCATGAGGACAATGAGCGAGAACATAAAACAGAACGTATGTCTGGCGGTCGGCGAACCGCACACGTGCGGTGCACATTTCGAGCACAGACTGACTCGCTCCAATAGCGACACGTACGAATAGGGACTCGGGCAGTGTAAAGACCTTGCTTAACCTTGCACAGAGGTCAGAGTTAAGAATTGAAATATGTGCGTCGGTGTCAATGATAGCAGTAACAGGAAGGCCATCCACTTCAACATCAAGGAGGTTCTGGTCTGCAGTCAGGGCCAGCAGAGGGTTTTCAGGTCAGGAGTCCAATGCAGCGTCACCTCCGGGAGCTGCATTGCTGAATTTCCTAAAGTAGGGTGTCCAGTAGGGCGAGGCGACGAATAGTGACGGTGCTGAGGTGACTTACAGCGACGGTCATGCGGGGATGGCGAATGTCTGAAACGGCGGACTGATGTCTCAGGAGCGCGATTGTATGGTCCATCATCACGAGTGACATACTGCAGAGGCCAGTGGTTGTTGTTACGTCGACTGACAGACAGACAAAGAACTTTATTGGGTCCTGAGAAACTGCTTACTTAGAGCAACGTCGCGGGCCACTCCCACGTAGGAACGGGGAGGCCTAGCCTCACCACCGCATCTTGGGCTCTCTGGACCGTCCGTAGTTGTGGTAGCAACTCTGAGCTTCGTAAGCCAGAGTCCCAATCTTCTTCTGTAAGCCAACTTGGGCCTTGTAGCGAGGGGCACTGCGAAAGCATATGTGCTTAGTGACTTAGCACAGGCAAGAGAAATCTAGGAGGCTGTGATACAATGTTCGCCCGCACAGCGTCCGGGCAACTGGATTGGATTGGATAATGTCTTGTAAAGGTTGCCAACAGAGCATTTATTTTCCATTAGAATTAGCGCAGCTGAGAAATTTTGCGGCTAGTCGACCATTTAGGCGCAACATGGCGCAATTTCAACAAATTTGACGGTTTTGGCATAGCGTGGCTCAAAAAATGAAATCGTATCAAAATGGCGCAATTGGCGCAGCTGTGGCACCCCTGTAAGTCACTAACCTCCACACAATCAGGACAAGTAGAGTCAAAAGCCTCTGAGGAGACTATTCTGAAGAAAATAGGCTTGAATAGGACCTGGTATGGAGCATCCTAAACATGATGGCATGAGCTCTAGACACCTTGTTGTGCGGAGGAGCAAATGACCGCCTACTCAACTGGTAGTGTTTAGCCACTTCGCTTAATGTAAGCATAAAGCGTCCCTAAACATCTCACTGCCAACCTGCGGACCTACGTCCTCCCCAGCGCGGAAGGTTAGGGCGCGCGCCCGGGAGTGAGCGTGTCGTTCAGGTTTACTTGAGAGTCCAGTAGGGGTTCGAGATGTGCAGGAAACCATGTAATGGTATGTGGAGAAAGTGTACTATTTTCAAGTAGATTAAATACTTCAGTACAGATGGAACCAGAGGCGACAGCCTTGACAGCTGACCTTGAGTCGGTGAAGATTTGCGATCGACTGTCATCCAAAAGGGCAAGGGCTACAACCAACTGTTCGGCTCTTGAGGGATTAGAGTCCCTTACTGACGCAGCATTGATAATAGAACCCATATGATGGACGGAAATAACTGAGAAACTAGCTGAGCGACCACACTGAGCGGCGTCGACAAAACGCACTGAATGAGGATTGTTCCTGATGTTCTTTAGAAGTGTGATGGCCATAGCCCGGCGTCTTCCTACGTTGGGCTGAGGATGGACGTTTCGCGGAAACGGAGAGACCTGGATGGCAGTATGCTGTTCATCCGGTAGTTGAAGACGGTTATCCTCTACGAGTGCCGGACTGAGGCCTAGGACGGACAGAATCTTCCTACTAGCCGACGTAGACGACAGGTGCATCAGCTGTGCAGTCTCTTGGGCTTCAATGATCTCATCTGGGGTGTTATGAACTCCTAGCTGCATAAGCTGTTCAGTGCTTGTTCACACGGGGTTGCCCAACACCCTCTTTACGCTTTTTCTGATCAGAGTTTCCAGCTTTTTCTTTTCGAATCAATACCAAGAGTGCATGGCGACAACGTACGTTATGTGACTCGTGAGGAATGCATGAAAGAGCTTCAGTAGATTGTACTCTCTGAGACCCTCCACCCTTCTGTTCGAAGCCCTATTAATCAACCTGATCATGCTCTTGGTCTTGGTTGAAATCTTAGCGATGGTTTTCCATTGTACCCATGCGACTGAAGGTCCTCGCAAGATGAAGTAGCAGCTGTGTTCGGAAGTCGCAAGAAATTCTTGGTGACTCGGCGACTCTTCAGCTCTTCGAATTGGTGGCACTCTTTGATAATGTCGTCAATGGTTGAACAATCCTTAAACACGAGTAAGTTGAAAACATCCGCGATGCCTTTGAGCGAATTTCTTCCTCGATCATGTTGGAATCCACACGACAGCAAAGGGCGAGAACGTCAACGATGTATATTTGACATAGGATTCGATCGTAGTTTGTGTCCGACAAGAGTTCTTTACAAGCGGTCCGCTGGCATCCGATGGCTTTACGATATAGATCACGGAGCTTCTGTTTGCAAGCATCCCAGCTGCTTATGTAAGCTTCATGAGCCTTGAACCACGCGCCTTCTGTTTCGTGAAAATAGAAGGCAACGTTGGCGAGCATCATTGTAGGGTCCCACCGGTAGCCCGCTGCAAACCACTGAAACATCGTGATTCAGTTGTCAACGTCGTCGGTACCACAGAAGTTCACAGGGTCGCACAGTTGCGTCAGTACGACCAGCTGTACAGACTGTGCCGGAGTCGCGGCTGAAACAGGAGCGGCAGAATTGGTTTTTGTTGGCATGGTTGGGCTGTCGAGAACACGTCCGCTGCGAAGTTCCGTCTTGCGTCGCACCCAGCACCTCCACCAAAATGTTTTGAACGTATTAACTACTTTAGAGTAGAAAAATAGTCCAGTAGTCAAGATGACAGCCGCTGTGTATTTTCGACACCAAACACGTCGTCGTCTTCTTTTTCGTACCACCCCACATAAAGATAGCCGCAATCTCACAACAATATTAACAAACTTCGGAATTATTTTTCGTTGTCTGTGCTAGAGGAATGGTTTGCAGGTTAACAGCCTGAATCGTAAATTTTTACTGTCAAGTGATTTGCTTCTTCCCAGGTAATCACAGAAGTGCTGCACCGTGTCGAGATCCAGGCCCCACTAGTGCCTCTGCGCACCAAGGTACCCTTCTCTGGCGAGGGAGAGGCACTCCACTCTACTTCGGCGAAGCGAAATGACACAAATGGAATGCTGGATGGTGAGACCCAGCCTACGGAACCAACAACGGGGATAATTCGTCAATCTGGTTCGATGGAGCGAGTAAGCACAGTTTCTGCTGAAGTTCCAGTTGCTAAAAACATATATGCAGATGAACACTTCGGCCACTCTCGTTGTGCACATGCAATAATGCAGCCTAAGCACAGTGTGCATTGTGTATTTTGCACTGTAATTGATGTAATCGTACGGTCCCAGCGACTGAAACGTGAGTGGCCTCTGTCTTGCTTTCACAATTTGAAGCAGTTGCCACCTACCGATTCCGAGCTTGGTGCTTTCCTTGAGTGTGTCTCAGTATGCTGATATACAGATTAGTCTTCACTACAGCTGACACTGCAATTCATTCTGCGAGTACGCCACATTAACTTATATTCAGATGCCCAATAGAGAGAGAGAGAGACAGAAAGACGCAAGGAAAAGCAGGGAGGTTACACTAATTATATAGATATCCTAGGAGGCTTGAAAAGTTTGAATCAAAACCGCGCGAAAGAACGAAAGTTTGTATAGCGTGGATATTTTTGCACCTATACCTCATAGACACTGGCCTTTTTTTCTACTTTTACAATTCACCTAAAAGAGAACCCCTTTTAACTGTTACATCGCAGTTTTCCTCCCGTCTTCACCTCTCCGAAGGCTGCTCTGTACCGGTGGAACGCGGTGCACCGAGTCACGTCCAGTTCGAGCATCCGCTGCCTAGAAGCCCGTTTGCCATCATGAAGCACACGTCGAAGTCACGGTCTGCGTTTCACGCTACCATTCCATCAGACGTCGATGGCAGTCGTTCAGGTGGGATCAATGATGGATCAAACGATGTCAAGGCTTGCACATACAGATCTTTGCCTACAGTATCAGTGACCACCTATAACAAAAAAGGGCGAGGTGACTTGATGTCACACATTCCAGCAGCGTCTCCTTCATGCTGCTGGTCTCACTTCTGGTCGGGCGTCGCTACGTGGACGCCTGCGCCGTCGGCAAGTGGATATTGCAACGCCATCGCAGACCAATCTGAGAGACACGCCATATCGAAGACAGCTGCAGATACTCCTACAGTCACCGACAGTCGCGAAGTCTCAGGTGCAGCCATGTTGAAGGCGGCACTCTCAGTTGACGAGCAGCAGAAGGGGTCTGATTGCCGAGGGACCTCCGAAGCAAGGCGAAGGCGGTCACAGCAGGAATTGCATAAAAGCGTCGGCTCAGGAAAGCGGGAGGCTGTCATCGGGCCACCAGCGGTGCTGCCTCGAAAGACCAAAGAAAATCAACACAATAATGACATCCAAATCACAGACGCGTCATCTGCCCCGACTATGGCATTACCTGTCACTGAACTAAAACACGATCTCTGTGCCTCACAGGAACAAATCTCCGAAGTGAATGACGCTGCAGAATGCGTTGTTTCTGAACAAGACTCCGCGAATATTGAAATCAAGCGCACGCCACTTATGTTGTCAGCCTCGTCGAAGGACTGGTCGAATGTTGCGTGAAGTATCGAAACCAATGCATCCCGAGCACCAATGGCGCATATAGCACCATAAATGTTTCCAAGCACGTCTTCTGCCATGTTCAAGACAGCAACGGCGTCCACTCAATACGCTCCTCCATCGTTTTCATTGGGAAATTTGAGTTAAGCCAATGAAAAAGTAGGCATGCAAGCCGAGCGGACGGCGTCACCCGTGACTTCGACCAACGGCGTATCCAGAACTGATAGGAGCGTGAGCGCAGGTAAAACAAGAAATCCCGATATTCCATTACACTTCCTAGCATGTCGTGACATCGACGGCATTGATTCGTATACCATACCCTACCAGACGAGTGGGACGATTATTAGCGACCGGCACCTGCCGAACGTTATGGCCAGCGTGGGAATACTCCCTGCATCCCAGCAGCCTGGCACTGAGGCCATTGACGACGATGTCAGTCGTATCTGCGGCCAAGGAAAAGCGACGCAGCTGTCCTGGCGCTCTTTTGAAGTAGTGGCCTCTCTTCTAGAGTGCAGGGCGACCGGTAGAAGTTTTCCACATCTTCCATGGTGGCGAAGCGTATAAGCCTACACTTGCTTCTAAACGCAGAACCGAACACGTTGAATGACTGAATTGTTCCAGAGTGGAATACCCCCGAAACGCAGATGAATCCCGCCTTGGGAGCCACAGTTACTTGCTGTACCCCAAAAGTCACTCCCCTCCATGAACGGCCACCAATAGCGGCTTCCGATGTATACTCGTGCTCATCGCGCCTGTCGGAGTGACGATCCCATTTCTAGCACAGAGAAACGCAAGCAATCTGAGTTTTAATAGAGCGTATTACGGCTTTCTTTTTTCTAGGCTGTGAGGTGATAAACTGTACGTCTTGATAGTGTATGCTGCCGACGTTAATACACGCATGTGCTTCATGTAAATATTCAAGCCTTATGCTATGGAAGTGAACGCTAGGCGTGCTTGATGCCTGGGTGTGCGCGTGCGTGAATGTTTCATGTGTTTGCGCTCAAACTAATTTTTCGGAACAGCTTTCTATTGTAAACGTGCCCTTCAATCCTGAATGACTCTGTGTGTCATCAGGCCTCCTTAATGACGCAACGTTATGAGTTGTGTGACCTCGCTACTCACCGTAGCGGAAGATCACCGCGGGTTCATGAAGGCTCAGCGAGCCACAGCACTGGGTCTCCGTCACCTACTCACGTGTAGCGCATCACTCCTTGTGCGCTCAACTAACAAAGCATTTAGCACGGCACGGAAGAGCAGACAGTGTTTGATTAACAGCAACACACAAACACTTTATTACCTTTGGCGACGCCCCCAAACAACAGTACAAGGTCCGCTCCCAGGACACGGACAGCAAAGGCTCCCGCACGCGTACGTTCCCGATAAACGGGAGACCGCGAACACGTCGCAGCTGGCCATGGCGAGCTTTGAGACGCCGGTCGGGAAAAAGTCGATGGATGGATGGATATGGCTGTACCCTTTAGATCGGGCGGTGGCTAGCGCCACCAAGCCGTAACACTTAATGAACCAAAAACTAGATTTATTTTTTTCCTTTTAAAAAGTGAGGTTGAGGATTCGTAACGGGGGAGTTTCGACTCCCTCCCACGCCTAGCCGTGCGTGGCTTTGCCGTGTCCGAGGAAAAGGGGATCCTGGGGTTTGAGCCGACGCTGGGTGATTGGACCGTTAAGGCCCCCCGGCAGAGGCAACACACCCCTTTGGCCCCGGCTTCACGTAGACGGCACCCCTGAGCTGACCCACCCAGAGGAATCGGCAGGCGCCTTTTCCTATCTCTCTCTCCCTACATCTTCGTCTTTATCTCTTACCATTTATCTGTCCTGTCTTCTACTCTCTTCCGTTTACTTCCAAACTTCCTGGCGGCTAGGGTTAACCCTGTGCAAATAGCCTACCTTGGTCTAGGCGCATTGGGTTATAGTGGCGTTGTACGGCTGGCGTCTGCAGGTTTCAGCATTTGTAACCTTGTAGCGTCCCCTCGTTGGGCTCCGTGGTGGGTGGCCGCCAAAGCTGCTGAACAACAATAAGGAAGACATGCATGGAGCATTCCAACTACTGTCTGATCGTACCGGCTTAAAGCCGGTACGCACCGATGATCTTACCAGAGAAGGATTGGCCACCCTGGTGCAGTATCTGGCCACCCCCTCCCGTAGGCATTCGTCAATTAACTCACGGCCCTCAGTCCCCACCAGCTGCGGAGCAAATGACAAAGGCGGCGGTCAGATCTGCAAAGCAGCAGAGGGTGCTAGGAATCTCTGGATACGGACAGGCCACCATTGGAACTTGAACTTGGCAACGTTTAACGTTAGAACATTATCTAGTGAGGGAAGTCTAGCTGTATTATTCGAGGAGATAGAAGGCATTAAGTGGGATATAATAGGGCTGAGTGAGGTTAGGAGGACAGATGAGGCCTATACTGTGCTACAGAATGGGCACGTCATTTGCTATCGGGGCTTGGCAGACAGAAGAGAACTGGGAGTAGGGTTCCCAATTCACAGAAACATAGCTGGCAACATAGAGGATTACTATAGCATTAATGAAAGGGTGGTAGGCATTGTAATTAAACTGAATAAAAGATACAAAATGAAGGTAGTACAGGCTTACACGCCTACATCCAGCCATGATGACGCTTCAGTTGAAAGCTTCTATGAAGACGTGGAATCGGCAGAGAGTAAAGTGAAAACACAGTATACTATAGTAATGGGCGACTTTAATGCAAAGGTAGGGAAGAAGCAGGCTGGAGACCAGGCAGTAGGAGATTATGGCATCGGCACTAGAAACGCCAGAGGAGAGCTACTAGTAGAATTCGCAGATCGCAATAATCTGCGTATTTTGAATACCTTCTACCGAAAACGAGAAAACCGCAAGTGGACATGGAGGAGCCCTAATGGCGTAAATAAGAACGAAATAGACTTTATAATGACTGCACACCCAGGAGTCGTGCAGGATGTAGAAGTGGTTGGCAAGGTAAGATGCAGTGACCATAGAATGGTACGGACTCGAATCCGCCTAGACTTGAAGAAGGAACGACAGAAGCTGATACGCATGAAGCAAATCGATGAGCTAGCACTGAGAGGGAAAGTACAGGAATTCAGAGTGTCACTGCAGAACAGGTACTCTGCTCTTAGCGAGGAAACCAACCTTAGCGTAGATACAATGAATGATAATCTGACGAGTATCATCACGGAGTGTGCAGTGGAAGTTGGAGGCAGGGTAGCTAGACAGGACACCGGCAAGCTTTCCCAGGAAACGAAGAACCTAATTAAGAAGCGTCAAATCATGAAAGTGTCAAGTACAACAGACAAAATAGAACTGGCAGAGCTTTCGAAGCTGATTAATAGACGTAAAGTATGCGATGTAAGAAGGTATAACATGGAGAGAATTGAGCATGCTCTGAAAAACGGAGGAAGCGTCAAAGCAGTGAAGAGGAAACTTGGGATAGGCAAAAGGCGGATGTATGCACTAAGGGACAAAGAAGGCAAATTAACTACCAATATGGATAGGATAGTTAAAATAGCGGAGGAGTTTTACAGAGATCTGTACAGTAGCCGAGACAACCACGACCTTAATACTATAAGAACTAGCAGTAACCCAGACGACACCCCACCGGTAATGATAGAAGAAGTCAGAAAAGCTTTGGGGAGCATGCACAGAGGCAAAGCTGCTGGTGAGGATCAAGTAACATCAGATCTGCTGAAAGATGGAGGACAGATTGTGTTAGAAAAACTAGCCACTCTATTTACGAGGTGTCTCCTGACGGGAAAAGTACCAGAGTCTTGGAAGAACGCTAACATCATCTTAATACATAAGAAAGGAGATGACAAGGACTTGAAGAATTACAGGCCGATCAGCTTGCTCTCTGTAGTATACAAGCTATTTACAAAGGTAATTGCTAGCAGAGTAAAGAAAACATTAGAATTCAATCAACCAAAGGAACAAGCAGGATTTAGAACAGGCTACTCAACAATTGACCACATTCATACTATCAATCAGGTAATAGAGAAATGCTCAGAGTATAACCAACCACTTTACATAGCCTTCATAGATTACGAGAAGGCGTTTGATTCAGTAGAAATATCAGCCGTCATGCAGACACTGCGGAATCAGGGCGTAGATTAAATATATATAAACATTCTGGAATAAATCTACAGGGGATCAACTGCTACCATAGTGCTTCATAAAAAAAAGCAACAGAATACCAATAAAGAAGGGTGTAAGGCAGGGGGACACAATCTCCCCAATGCTATTCACTGCGTGCTTACAGGACGTTTTCAGAAGCCTGGAATGGGAACAGTTAGGGATAAGAGTTAATGGAGAGTACCTCAGTAACCTGCGCTTCGCCGATGACATTGCATTGCTGAGTAACTCAGGGGACGAATTGCAACTCATGATTACGGAGTTAGACAAGGAGAGCAGAAAGGTGGGTCTTAAAATTAATCTGCAGAAAACGAAAGTAATGTACAACAACCTCGGAAAGGAGCAGCGCTTTGCGACAGGTAATAGTGCACTTGAAGTTGTAAAAGACAATGTCTACTTAGGGCAGGTAATAACCGCAGAGCCTAACCACGAGATTGAAGTAACTAGAAGAATAAGAATGGGGTGGAGCACATTCGGCAGGCACTCTCAAATTATGACAAGTAGATTGCCACTGTCCCTCAAGAGGAAGGTATATAACAGCTGTATCTTGCCGGTACTTAGCTACGGAGCAGAAACCTGGAGACTCACAAAGAGGGTTCAACTTAAATTGAGGATGACGCAGCGAGCAATGGAAAGAAAAATGGTAGGTGTAACCTTAAGAGACAAGAAGAGAGCAGAGTGGATTAGGGGACAAACGGGAGTTAAGGATATCATAGCTGCAATAAAGAAGAGAAAATGGACATGGGCCGGGCATGTAGCACGTAGACAGGATAACCGCTGGTCATTAAGGGTCACCAACTGGATTCCCAGAGAAGGGAAGCGGAGTAGGGGGAGACAGAAGGTTAGGTGGGCAGATGAGATTAAGAAGTTTGCGGGTATAAATTGGCAACAGCAAGCACAGGACCGGGTTAACTGGCGGAACATGGGAGAGGCCTTTGTCCTGCAGTGGACGTAGACAGGCTGATGATGATGATGATGATGATGACTTTGCAGTGAAGCGTTTAATTTTCACTCGTGCCTTGACTTTAGCCACCAATCATATAACCTCCTTCTAGTTAATTCTACCCACTTAAAGTCTATTTTGCCCTCCCTGTCCCTAAACCCAACTGCTTTGAGAAACTCTGCGCCATCATCCTAAATTATAGGGCGAAGCCCTTTACAGAACATTATCAAGTGTTCGGCAGTTTCTTCTTCCTTTCCACGCGCACTGCATACCGTGTCTACCCCTTCGTATTTGGCCCGATATGTCTTGGTTCTCAATACCCCCATCCTGGCCTCAAACAGAGAACTACCCCGAGTATTATCATAGATCCTTTCCTTGGCAATTTCTTGCCTAATAGTTCGATAGATCTCAAGTGCGGACTTCTTAATCATGCCCATTCTCCACATGTCAGTCTCCGTTTCCTTCACTTTCTTCTTAAACGATAGTTCTTTTTGGTTTGGCCACCTGCTGTTTTCTAAGTATTTACCAGTCAATTTCCTGGTTTGCTTCCTCTATTTTGTATCGACATTCTTCATGTACAAGTAGCTGAATACCTTCCTAGCCCAACGCTCCTCCCCCATGCCTCCCAATCGCTTCTCAAATTTTATTTTGCTGCTAGCTTCCCTGCCCTCAAATGATGTCCCTCCCATATCACCTTGTACTCCCTCATTTGGTGTATTCCCTTGAGCTCCTAAGGCAAGCCCACCTATTCCACGTTGCTTAATTTCTAATCTTGCTTGAACTTCTGATCTCATGCACAAGACCGCATTTCCGAACGTCAGACCAGGAACCATGACCCCTTTCCATATTCCTCTGACAACATCATACCTGTTGTAATTCCACAGTGCCCTGTTTTTCATTACCGCGGCATTCCTGTTACTTTTAGTCGTCACGTATATTTCGTGTTCTTTTAGGTACTCCCACATGAACATTGTCGTGTGGCCCATCGACAATGCTTGCAGTCATGGCCATGTGTGGCGACGAAGACCAAAACTGGTACTCTGACACAGACGTGCATGCTAGGCGAGCGAGGAAGACGAAGTACAGAATAAGAACAGCTGGCCCAGGATTGAGTGTTGCCTCTTGTTCTCTGTCTAGTACATTACAGCGTTTAGTATTTACAGCCTTGTCATCATGCACGCAGTTCACCACTTTGAATTTTGAATGAGAAGCATTACTTCGAGAACCAAAACCGTTTCCAACCATCTAAGTCTTAGCAATCTGGAGGTCACCTCGTTAATTAGGTTGGTGGGTACCGGAATACGCATCAGAGGGTATAAGTGTATGACCAACACAATTCACCCGAAACATAAAATGAATAACGTGGCATGCCTGTAGCGTTTGTAATAAAACTTTTGCACCGGGTCAGGTGTGGCGCATATGCTCGAATCGCGGTTCCCTGTATGCGGGTATGCGCATACACTGTCTATGTATTAGCCCTTGTACAGCGCTAGTAGGCATGGGAAAATTTGACACCTTGCGTGAGTAAAAAGAAGAGAAAGACAAACCACATGCGTAGCCTGGGCTTGTTGGCGTGGCATGGTACAGGGCACAGGCAATAAAGACAAATACAGAGACGAGGCTTGACACACAAGAACGCTGACTTCCAAAGTGTTTTATTTGGAACCAAGCTACCACATATTAGCCACCAGAAAATTCCATTACAGATCAAACTTTTTGTCAGACAAACCGTTTTCTATGACTGGCAATTTTAGTGTCGTAGACAACTGCTGAATAACGTGCTGCGACGACCCTTAGCAAGCCCCCTCCGCGATGGTCCTGTGGCTAAGGTACTCGGCCGCTGACCCGCAGGTCGCGGGTTCGAATCCCGGCTGCGGCAGCTGCATTTCCGGTGGAGGCGGAAATGTTGTAGGCCCGTGTGCTCCGATTCGGCTGCACGCTAAAGAACACCAGGTGGTCGAAATTTCCGGGGCCCTCCACTACGGCGTCTCTGATAATCATATGGTCGATTTGGGACGTTCAATCCCACATATCAATCGACCCTTAGCCAGCAAGCGCGTGGTAAATATTGCGAAAAAAAGAAGAGCCCCGTATGCATTCACGAAGGGCAACACAAAGGCGAAAGTCATCACATTTTCATTCTCGGTCAATATACTTATCCTAATCCACCACCTTTCGAAAGCCTTCTGCCAATAAAATGACATCAGAGGCATCTTGTCTGGTTGTTCATGCCTCCATTATCGGCCACCTTTGACCAATGTACGATGTCATGCGAAGACTTCATCATGTGGTGTGACGTGAAGTCGCAGCATGACTTCAATAGTAATGTAGCAAATAGGGCTAGTTGGAACATACTCACACCCTCAGCGCACAAAAAACGAACAAAAACTAAGTGCACGACAGAAGCGCTGTCCAACAACTGCAATTGTAATGGAACAAACAGTGTCATATATACATACAAACATGAATGCATTATGACAGAAACGTTGACTTTCCTGCTGGCAGGAAGCTAAGAAGCGTGTGTGCGAGAGTTGGCATAACAGTGCAGAAGAAGCAGGCCACTGTCGGTGCTTACGGTGGCTCTATAAAGCACTGCAAGCGTCTCTGTGTTAGCGTAGTGGTGTACTCCACCCCTTTGCCATGCGGGTGCATGTGCAGTGTGCAGACGGGACGTTGCCTCAACGTCTGTCTAAAGGCCTGACCACACGCAGCCGTCGCAGCTCGGGGCTTTTGGACGCAGCGTCGTGCTATAGAGAGAAAGGACGTGTGGTTACGTGAAGCTGCATGGCCACTTACTCCGTATGGGGAGGGCATGACGCCGCCTCAAAAAGCCCCGCGCTCTAACGGCTGCATGTGGTTAACGCCTAACCAAACAATTATCTTTAGCCAAATGTTCTTTTTTTCTTAGATGGCCAAATTTTCCTGTATGGCTCTGTCCCCGTTATACTTGCGATACGAGCCCGGGTACTTCCATGTATACCCTTCATTTTTGCCCCCCAATAAAAGAAAACCGCAGCTCTGCCTCCCTGAGTTGGATGGCAAGCTTCCAAACTGCAAACATGTCGGCATGCCAGCGCACGGATATGACACCTTTGCTGGGCATGTTCCGTACCCCGAACCGCAGATCCAGACATGAAGTATGTTCCCTGAGTTTTCTCACTTTCCTAGGTGGCATTCCTCTTAATGCACACTAACACAGTGACTCGTAAAACCACGTGCAACGCCGACTAAGCCGACAAACTCCCGTTGCAGTGGTCTACAATACCCCTTCCCTATGTTGGCTGGCGGCTCCTCCGAGTGCCACGCCATGTTTTCACCTAGCTGAGATATCGCGCAAGGCAGTGCTAAGGTGGCTAGCGCTGCCTTAGCAGCGCTAGCAGCGCCTCTCTAGCAGCGCCTTCGGGCATCGCCACCCTAGCAGCGCCTCCGGGCATGACCTTCGAGATGGGGGGCACGCGGCGGGTTTCTCTCCGGCCGTCCCAATCGCCACGCTAACCAGAAAAATGAACGAGTATCGCCTCACGCACCCGGCTACGGTGAGAGGACATGGATTTTGGCGTTGGCAGACAGCGGAGCGCATGAAATTCAAGCGTGCACGTGTTTTTTTGTTTTGTTTTTTTTTGCGCACGGGCGAAAAAATCACCACCAGAATCTTCCGGCTTAACTGAAGGAAATTATTTTTTGGCGGACACCACGGCAGACAGCAGAACGCATAGCATTCCAGCATGCACATGTTTTTTTTTCGCATACGAGCAAGAATCGCCGCCAGAATCTTGTGGCTGAACTGAAGCGAAGTATTTTTTGTTACTGTATTTATTTTGTTCCCGTTTACGAAGGAAAGCATGGCAAATGCAGCATTTTCTTGATATGTAATGTAAAAAAGTATCAATTTGTCGGCGGCAGTATTACTTTTTTTTCCAATACGGTTCGTTTTAGCTCGGTACTAAACATTCCGATTTGAGAAATATAGGGGCATTCCAGCATTCCTCCTTTCTGGAGACCTGTATAGGAGAAATCTGGGCTAATTATTGTCATTGATTCAATTTTGCTCTCCTATGCCGTCTCATAATTTTACTGTTATATCTCGTACAAAAATTTATGAGGTGGTCAACCGAAGCGCAGTTACGCTCTAGGTAACTGAGTGCCGTGGTCAGGACATCGAAACAAGATACCTGTGAATTAATTTTGCCGGAACATTGTATAAGGCTTTGATACAATATTGTACAAGGCTTCGGTTCTCGAATTACACGCAAATAAATGGGTTACTTTTTTGTTGATTTCGCGGAACTATCCCTGATATACATTGTAAGCGCTGTTTAGAGAATTATTACAGGCCCGCTGACGTAAGAACAGCTGCGACGCGTAGCACGACGTGGTTTTATTGCTTTAGGGACGAAGTGCCTTGAAGCATCATTTAGTCGGTCATCCTTCTATCTAGCGTAGCCACCATATCCACCCAGTGAATGATATGATAAATGGGGCGAAGCATCCGCTCGTTCGATGCGTGCTGTAATGTTATAGAAGTCGACGGACGCATGGACAGATGGACGGATGGGTGGACGCTTCGCCCCACTAATCATTCACTCCGGGCTTATGCTGTGATTTTGTTTTGTTTTTTTATCCCTCACGCACCGAACAGTGTTTTGCTCCTCATTGAGAAGAACGACTGAACGTGCCTCATCTATTGGGGAGACCAGTTATGGCGAGCACGGCTGGACGGCAGGCGTGCTAAGAAGCTAAGAATGTTTCTAAGAAGCAATAAAACCACGTCGTGGCGCAGCTGTGATTACATTAGGGCGTCTGCGAGAATTGTCGAAACAGCATGGCAATGAAAAGCGGTGCTATACAATGAAAGCAAGAAGAATCCATTGACTCACGAGAGACAGCCTAATTGATGCGATGAAATTGCCTGTATGCATTAGGATTGCATGTTGCGAAAACACATACACACTCCGTAATAGAAGGAGAAAATAAGACACACATGCTACTTTAAAAAGTCTGAGCAGCCAGAATGCTTAACTACGGTTCGATGTGTTCGTCATGCAGCTGGGACAATGTAATCATCAGTCGAGATGGATAATGAGAGTATGGTTCTGGAGGAAGAGATTATGCCAGCGCACTGTCATTGCTATGTTTGTAGCATCGCCCAGCATGGCATTCAGTTGGACCATCAAGTCCAGAGAGGACCATTGTGGCAGGGTTGAATGAATACATGTCCTTCGGAGGAGAAGCACCTCCTTGATCTAAAGTAGGAGCCGGGCAGGCAAATGGTCATTTTGCACAATGTATGCACGGCGAAAACATTTTAGGGGGGGGGAGGAGGGCACAGGTTTGGGGTGGCAGCCCTTTGCTATGCTACTGCATGGTGGTGATGTATAGATGGGTGCTTTGTGGTGTTGCTCGCCCGGGATAAACAAGTTAAGCCGCACCTTCAGGTTCCGCCAGTGACGCTGCTGTGCTCAACAGGGGCGAGCCTACTGGCCATGGCGTTCGATGCCACAAACGCGAATTCAAGCCTATGGCGCAAAGCTTAAGTTCTTGCTAATCTAGTCGTTCTCAGACTCCCGTGATTTGGATGTAGCCTGCATGGTGTTTGGTCACAACTGAATAACCTCTGGACGACAGTGAACAAAGGAACTCGATGGTACTAGGATACCACGAGCGAACGTTCCTTGATCAACACAGGTTCATAACTAGAAAGACATTAGGTGTGAAGGGCCACCGGAGTGACCAACCAGATATTCAAAAGAATGACGCATGGACACTAAGTTGAGCAGGTCGGTAGAATACTGAAAACAAACCCGTTAATGCATTTAGCTAGGCTAGTTGGTACTGACTGACCGCTTTCACGTTACTAGCAGACACGGACAAGGGCCACTGAGAAAGACGCAGGACAACCTGTCTCTAGCGGTTGTCCTTTACCAAAGCTAGCAGTTATCCTGTGTCTTTCTGGCTAGTTGTTTTGCGTGTTCACTAGTAAGATGGAGAATGAAAGCAAAGATCGTAATTCAGGCTGTAGTGTAGTGTGAATCTAAAAAACAAAAGCTTAGTAGTTAAAGAAAAAATCTGTTCTGGTCTACTCTGTTCTAGCTCATTTAACGTGGAGAATTTGAGCTTTATACTACCTAGGCTACGGCATTTCTTTGTATGTGCCGCAACTAACACCTCTCACGGCAGCTACTCTCTCATATTGTGTTGATCAAGAGGCTGGCTATTTGAAGCTCGAAGGCGAATAATTCGAGAACTGGAAGCACATATAAAGTCATTTGCGCGTAATGCCGCAAGCTGGAGAAATGCTCGTTTGTCCACAATACTGCAGAATCGAGCGACCGCCTTCTTTCCTATCTACTACTTACGTGAAATTGATCTGGCGCTTTCACAACTTGCTTCTACACTAGTTTATGATGTATTAGCCGGATGACAAATGCAAAGCGGATCTTTTGTCAAGTCTATGTTACGGCCAACGGGGCACATACGTCGAGTGATGAGGTTTGCAATAAAAACGGCAGCTGCACAAATATTTCATACAAGTGTTGCTGTATGAAAATGCGGCATATCGCCACCTCG
Source organism: Rhipicephalus annulatus (assembly GCA_013436015.1). Lineage (NCBI taxonomy): Eukaryota > Metazoa > Arthropoda > Arachnida > Ixodida > Ixodidae > Rhipicephalus > Rhipicephalus annulatus. The sequence continues at coordinate 367,858 of WOVY01010626.1, read as the reverse complement.
TTGTCCTCGATTCACTATGTCCACTCTCTAGGCAAGTCCGCAATTCATTTCTGACAAAGGAGTTGTGTCTGCGCCACGTGTAACACGAAAAATCAGTCATAGCAGAAAGAGCTCCAGTAAACCTGAGCAAGTGGCTCTACAGCCGCGGTGGAGTCCTTTAATATCCACACTGCGGATGTCAGTTACTTCTGACGACATTCATAGGCGTGCGAACAGGGGGAGAGGGTTATGAGTACGGGAACAACTTGAGCTGCTGCTTTCCGGAAAGGCACTATGTATTCTGCGACTACACTTGTATTCTCAATACAAAAGGCAAAGTGGAGGGTGGTGGCTTAGAATTGAATGCGATTTACGAAGGATTCTGTGAAGTAGATCGACCTACAAGGAACAGTTTAAAGAAAAAAAATGCAGGCGTATCAACAGGTAATCACTTTTCTTTTTATATTTACAAACTAAACCATTGCAGGTGGTTTTGCTCTGTGTAAAAAATACAAAATATATAGGATGGATACACAATCGAAGGCCATTACGAAGTCATAGAAAAAAGCAGATCAAATTGGCGCAACTACGCACCAGTGGCGTGAAGACTGATGAAACAATGGCGCTGGTGGCCTATCTCAAGTTGTTTTCGTACTCTTAACCCCCACTTTACCTCTCCCTCAGTTCCCTGTTTCACTTCTTACTATATTCTATCGTATGTGGCTATGCTATTGTTTCCACTTTCCTTTGCACAACTCATCCGAGTTTGGAGTGGCAATCAGCACGGTTGGAAATCAAGCTTAAACACTCTGCTGCTGAAAATGAAATGCTACATGGGTCAAGCGTGCTATTGCACGTAGCGTTTTCACCTACACTCGCTTGAGCTGTGGTCTTACCGAAGGTCACTGTGATGGCAGCACACGCAAACAATCAGTTTTATTTTTCCTGAAAGGAAAAACGTATCACTGCCAGTAATGACCTCACGTTTCCAACGAATCGAATGTCAATCGATTACTGCTTATGAACAGAGGCTAATTGCTCTGTTGAACTTCTTTTTCTTGGCAACAGCGAGGTTCGTGTTCCTGCCAATGACAGACGAATGTAATGTGTACACATACATTACCAAGACCATTCAGTGAAAAGTTGATCATCATAAATATTTCTTAAATTGGAAGCATTTCCTAGTTAACTTCGGCAACTTTGAGCATATCTATCTATCTATCTATCTATCTATCTTGCCGGTTATGTTTGGGTCCTCTCGTGGTCACACCATTAACTTAGCGTGAACCAAAAATATCATGCTTGGACGAATACGACGTGCTGATCAAGACATCAATAATGTCACATTCCCGTCGCGTACGTCGTCCAACACTTCCCACCAAAGAGTGGCACATAATCAGGGGCGAGTACGCACCACTGATATGTGTGCACGTACAACAGGTGATTGACACTTAGTATCTACCCAGGAACGACGAAAACACACATAAGCAATTTGAAAGCGCGAGCGTTAAGAGATACCCAACATTGCTATAGCGTCGACCCGACGAATGCAAATAATAAATGTTAGGGTCCCAGCTGGAGTCAAACCCAAGCATTCTGCGTGGCAATGAAGCATTTTAGCACAGAGCTACGCCAGATCTCGGAACTACTTTCAAACAGAGGCTAATTTTCGTAAAACATCAATAGTGGTTGCAGTGCTGCATACCCAATTTTTTAAACGTTACGTAGGTAACCCTTTGATACAGCCGTTACGTCGGGTTTACGTGAATTGTAATTAGTTGCCATGCGCTGAAGTTGATTTCAGTATCAGTGTCCAGGGCCAGCATCTTCGCAAGCATCAGCGCATCATATCCGCTTCTGGTGTTGCATGTTCCAGCTGGTATCGTTGCGAAAGTGCACACAACTGGTGATATAAACATCTGCAACTCTTCAACATATGTCTGTGCGTGCAACATTTGTACATATATTTAGCGTCATTTCATCGCAAGTTGCTCAATAAAAAAATATTGCAACACGGTCATCTTCCCTCCGTAAGCTTTGCATATTGTCGATTCCCAGGTACGTGGGATCTGCCAAATTTTTATATTGACTACCAGTAATAATTACGTTACATATAATAGAGATTACAACACTTCCGTGTCGCAATCAAGCTCTCAAGTCCACGACGTCTGGGCGCAAGAAGAATCACTACCTGCTTAAGATGTCTACTGAAATAAAGAGCGTGGGTTGAAAACCAGTTTCTAAGTCCTCATGGTAGTCCATAAATCGTCAGCCAAGTATTCAAGCCCCATAGCTGCTCTATAGATGCACAGGGCTTCAATACATATATCAATAGCACAGAGATCACTACACATTCGAGTATCTGTTGCATAAAGCTTTAGGTAAGTAATGTGTGCAAAAAATTTTGACATTCCCAATCATATGCCGCAGTGAAATCTCGCCTAATAAAGCCTTACATAAATAACTGAGCTATTACTCTTTTTTTATATGAAGACGATTGAAATGCGGCCAAGGGTATAGTAACATACATAATGATTTTAGGTGTAACAAATTGTTTGTCATTCATCAATAGCTACTGAAGAACAAGTGATGCTTGATAAGATGAAACTGCAAAGCTCAATAATGAAATACTATAAAGTTGTACAAGAAAAAATAATTGAGGAAATGCTGTCCCTTGATGAGAGCCATTGTTTAAAGCGTAGATTATTATGGACCTATGATGGGTACCAATATCAAATAAAATGCCGGCAATAATATGCAAGCACACCACCGCGGTGGTCTAGTGCCTAAGGTACTCGGCTGCTGACTCGCTGGTCGCGGGTTCATATCCCGGCTGCAGCGGCTGCATTTTCCATGGAGGCGGAAATGTTGTAGGCCCGTGGGCTCAGATTTGGGTGCACGTTAAAGAACCCCCACGTGGTCGAAATTTCCGAAGCCCTCCACTACGACGTCTCTCATAATCATATGGTGGTTTTGGGACGTTAAACCCCACAAATCAATCAAATCAATAATATGCAAGCAAATGAAACGCTAACAATAAATTATAAAGTGCTCTATAAAAGCGGCCTTCATGAATTTCGACCACCGTCGTAGCCTCAAGGAATTTTGTGAAGCCGCCGTGGGCAAAGCTGATGTACGAGACCTAACCACCGCTGAGACCTGGGAGCCCGACTCCGGTTGCCACTAAGACTACTAGGAGAACCCATAGACTGACGTCAAGTGCAGGCATCGTCTGGAGGTAAGTGAGACGGGAGCCCTCACGTCTACTTCGGCTCCGTCCCGACTCGCCCTTCACAACGGCAGCCCGATAATCGCAAGGCAAGACAGTCCATGGAGGTCGACTACGTACATCTTGAAGGTGCATCAAAGTGAGTGCAGGCATCGTGTGGAGGCTCGCGAGACGGGGGCCCTCATGTCTACTTCGGCTCCATCCTGACTCGCCCTTCACGACGACGGCTCGATATTCGCAAGATCACGAAGAACGACAGCCCGACAACTTACGGATATTCGTTGTGTGAAGTTGTGAGAACTGTCTGCGATGGATGCCGAGTTGACTCCGACTTCGCCTCGTGACATGGCCGGCCAGTGACTTCTCACGTTTCCGACACTGAACCGGATCATGGAGGCCCTCTACAAAAGGCGGAATTAAACCCGCAAGGCCGCCACGCAGGTGATCGCATATATCGTACAGCTTTGGCATATGAACCACCCATCAATATGTCAGTTGAAGAAGTTTGACCGAATTTTGGCTGAACAGTACGAGCTTCTCAGACGAATCGATGAGGAGATTGCAAGCACAGTTGATATCGATCATTTGGAAGCGAAAATGGAAGAAGCCGAAGTTTATCAACGCCAGAATATTCTCGTGAGGATGAGAGCGGAGTATAAGATGGAAGATGCACAAAAGACTTGGCAAAGTTACGTGGAAGCGATAAAAAACGGATGAGAGCAGAAGCAGAAAGTAAAATACACTCTTCGACTCTGTCACCACCATCTAGCCATTACATGCCGAATAGCAATATTGTCGCACAGAAACTAGACGAGTTGGCCTCAAGACAAAAGGAAGAATATAACAGCAGCATACAAACCAGGGTTCCCACGACAGAAAAGGCAAACCGAGAACCCAACACCGAAAAACAACCTTCCAGTCTGAAGACACCTTCCACGACTTTAGAATTCACGCCAACACACTGTACCCACGAAGGTAATGACAGACTATCTATAACAACTCAGCTGATCATGGTGGAAGACATTTCTTTGATGGGAAACTGGGAAGCCTCTGAGGATCACAAAGGTAAACCGCCAGGTCTTAAAGGTAAATGCACGCCGAAGACGACAACTCCAGACCAAATATTGTCACCACCAATATGCTTAGAAGTGCCTTGCGGAAGCAAGACAAGACCACTTCTTAAAGCGAGGGGAAACAGAAAGAATACCGCGAGGACCTAGATGCAAGTTCCTTGAACTGCATTTAGGTTCTCCTCTTTTAGGAAGCTACAAACATCAAGATTGAGGGCAATACGGAGGACCCATCTCAATTCAGCAAAGAATGCTGAAATAGCGTCACAGTCACGTATAAGACAGAGCAGACCAATACAGAAAGAAACGGCCGATGCTTCTGAGGTAAACAAAACAAGACTAGAAAATTAAGAAAACTGTCCAAAGCGAGCAACAGTAAAACATCGTGAAAGAGACTGCATCATCGTTGTTCGTGTGAACTTAAAGTGTTCATCGAAAGTTCACCATGGGGACCACGTTCCAAAGCACGCATTTGGAACAAGCATCGGAAATACCGCTGGAAGAGCCAGCTCAAGAGAAAACTTGGATTGTCCCATATGGACTGACTTGGAACTCAATTAACTACTGACTAGTATTGTGTACTATGCACCTGGGTGTGTGTTTAGTGTTCTTCGTCGTCATGCGTCATTATGGGGGCGTGGAGGATGTTAACTATTGTGTGAACGACGAAGATAGTCACTATCATCATTAGGGCATTAGAGCAGCATTCGGAATAAAGAAGAGGTAATCGAACTGAAAAAGACCAGTCGAGAGAAGTACAGAAGATGCCTACTCCAGCCTTTTTGTTCGATACGGATGCATCTGTCGCAATAATGTTGTTTATGGACAGATGAGTCAAGTAATCTTGTAACCGATTATTTAAATATTGAAGGGGCAGTTGTTTCGCGTTAGGAGAAAATATCATCAAATTTAATTTCAAGTATTGAATTAGGCATCTTCGTTATGGCAATTTGATAAATATTTACATTGAGAGGCTCATAGCAGCGCTTAGACGAACCTAATCTGAGGGGAGTGTAGTCTAAACCATTGTGTTCCGAAGAATGCGGTTGGTTCTTGAATAACAAAACATAAGACGCTTGTCTCGTCGAATTGTATATTTTTAAGAAAGTTTGAACTGTAAGTATTTTAAACCGAGTTAAAGAAGGTGGAAGACGCGCTTCCGCTTACAAAACATTATTTGCCACAAATTTGGGGAGTCCTGGACACAAGCGCAAAGCTTCTCTTTCTAATAATATTAACCATCTCACCTTGTAAGCCGCGCTGCCTGAAAATAATACGCACACGAATTCCATAATAGGCCGAACATACATAGGTAAACAAAACAAGACTTAAATCATTATCGATTTACGACAAAATGACGTAAATCATTATCAATGAACTCCTTCTCAATCCTATTTTTCTGCTTCCCAATTTGCGTAACCATCCCAAGGCACGTGACGCTTTACAGGTAACCTCGTCTATATGGATTTTCCAATTTAGCATCCTATTATATACGAGGCCTAGGTATTTCAGGAAATTGACCCGGGGAATGAGCTCGGTACGATACATCAGGGAAATGTTGACACGATCCTTAAAAGAGAATGACAGAAGCGCACTTTTTTGACGTTCAATAACATATGGATATTGTCAAGCCATCCTTCTAGCATGTTCATGTAATTCTGTAATGCCTGATACAATGAGTGCAGATCACTGTTTGTTGCAAAAAAAAAAGCAATATCGTCTGCATACACGTAAATTTGGATATTCTGATGAGTTGGAATGGAACTTAGTAATATATTGAATAACACAGGGGATAATACTGAGCCCTGAGATAAACCTCGTGTCTGCTTATATCTTTCAGAAGAGCATCCATCCAAGAAGCAATAAAATTCTCTGTCTTTCACAAACTCTGTAATCCATGCTGGTATATATTTTGGAAAGTGATAGTCTTGCATCTGCTGGATTAGGGCAGGATACTCCACTTTGTAGTACGCCTTAGCTAAGTCTAGAGTGACTAGTGCACAGTATTCGTGGCGATGCCGAGCCAGCTGTATGCGACTTTCCAAATCGACATGTGCACACCAAATGGAGTATCCTGATCTAAAGCCAATTTGTCTGGGGTTTAATATTGTATGTTCATCGATGTAGTTTATTATACGGGCATTTAAGACTCTCTCTACAAGCTTGACCAGGTTAGACATCAATAAAATAGGCCTTATGTTGTCCAGAGTAAACTCCATTCCCTGTTTCTTAAGTATCGGAATTATTTTGGAAAGCTTCCAATCTGCCGGAATCCAAGAATTTTTCAGTGAATAATTAACTATAATAGGAATTTCATGTGGGGATATTTCGTATAGCACTTTAATCATTGTAGAGGTCACCCCATCAGGTCCAGGAGCTGTGGGCGGTAAGCTCTTCATCACATCCGCCAGTTCAGCTAAAGATACCTCCTGGAAATCACAATCCACCCTTAATTTCACCATGGGCTTTGGCATAATTGTCGTAAACCTGGTTTGCAAGCCTTTAGCAATATTTTCCAAGAATTCAGACAGTTCACGAGGAGACGTAATGGTGGAATGAATGCTTTCTGCCTGTGGGATCATTTTTCTCGCCCGCAAAAAGCATTTTCTTATTTTTAGACTTACACAGATAATAAATTTATTCATATCATAGTCTTCTGTTGCTTCGCGCGCTTGACGCTTAAAATCAGCGGCCATGAATTTATAATCACTCCAATTTTTGGGGCATTGGTTAATTAACAGCTTTTTCCAAGCCGCTTTTCGCTTTCTATACCCCCTGACACATTCTAGATTCCACCAAGGGCTAAAAGATCCCGCTGTGTTCGAGTTTACCGTGAACGTTGAATTTTTTAATGATCGTTTCAACACTGCACATAGACTCATAGCCTTAAGGTCTTCCTGCATTTTCTCGCAAAAAATTAACGTAGATTTTAAGTCCTTTTGCAATTTAGCATAATTTACGAATGAGCCAACTTTCTCTGCCAAACTAAACCTTGGGAACTTAATTTGAAAAGTAATGGGAAGGTGGTCGCTGTTTGTAGCACAATCTAATATATTCAACGAGGGTATGCTTAAAGTGGAGATGGAAAATGTTAAATCCATAGTCGATTTAGAGTTACCTCTTACAAATGTAGCAACGTGTGAGTTCAAGCAGGAAAAGTTATTATCGAGCGTTCATTCCCGCAAACGTCTTCCGCATACATTAGATTTGAAGCCCCAAGACACATGGTGTGAATTGAAATCACTACACAGTACTATTTTTTTCTGCATGAAGCTACCATAATATCGAGGCATCTCGTGTCTTGAACTCCTGCAGGAGAGTATACATTTGCAAAAGAGAAAGGCGAGCAGTCTGGTATTGTTATGTCTAACACCAGAACTTCGTAATTCGTATCTATATACTGATACGATATTTTGGCTCTGTGACTAAACTTTGTTGATATTAAGAAAGCCAGACCGCCACCTCTACCCGTCCAATTCAGCCGGATTAAGTGATAATTTGTCATGTAAAATTTTTTACCGTTAGCAAGCTAGGTTTCCAGAATGGCAATTAGGTCGGGAGAAATTTGCGAAGAAATATATTGTAAATCTGTAGTTGCTGACCAAATGGGCCGGCAATTTCACTGCACAATTTTTAGGGAACCTATTTTGAAGCTATACCAGCAGAATAAACTGCCTGATCCAGAATATCTTTTTTCAATAAATACATTTTTGAAAGGTTCTCAAAGAAGTCTTCCATTGACAAGCATTTCTTGGATTTCGGGTTCTGAGAAGACTTTTTAGAAGGGGGAGATCTGTTACGTTTCAAAGTTCTTTGAGATTCTGTGTCCATATTTGTAAAGTCTCCTGAATCATCTGTCACAGGTTATGACTCAGCCGGAACTCTATTTTTAGAAGGTCCTGCTTTCAGAGAGATAGATCTATGATTAACTGTCAGATTTTTCTCCTCTGTACCCCTTGAAATTAACAGAGCCTGCGACTCCCGATTTTGCACAGAAACTGTACCAATGATTTGTGTCATCTGTTGTGTTAACATATCAGCCAAGGCTTCAAAAAGAGTAGCTGCCAGACGCTGCATTGCCTTTTCCGTAGACTTTTCAATAGCCTCAGTTATTGGCTTTGCGACCGATGCATCCATTGCCGCTGTGTGCCGGGAGGTTATGCCTGCGTAACCTTTCGATCTCTCATGCATTTCTGCTACTGCCTCTCTCCTAGTGCAACGCCTGCGTTTTATGATTTCTAGAACACACACTTCTTTTTCTTTTGCGCCACATTCATCATAGTCTGCAGGGCGCGCTCCATTACACAAGCAGCACTTCTGGTCATCAGATTTGCAATCGCGGCTGTCATGACTCTCTCCGCACAGACTACCTCTAGCCTGTGATCTGCATCCTTTCATGCTGTGGCCGAATCGCCAACATTTTGAGCACTGCAAAGGTTTCGGGGAAAGTGGCTCTACTTTGTAGATTAGTGGCCATGTCTTAAGGGCTCCATACTTGGGCCACTTCTATTTCTATTATATATAAACGATATCGTAAACGTACCTCTAACAGCAGATATTATATTATACGCAGACGACACTAATGTATTTTTTTCCGGTCAGGATATCTCTAGTATAGAAAAACAAGCTAACCTTTGGCTTAACAATTTGTCTCTATGGTTGAAAATAAATCAGTTAGAACTAAATATCAAGAAAACAAAGTACATTATTTTTCACCCTCGAAACAATTCCATTCTCCGTAATACGCAGCTGTCATTCAGAGGAGTTTTGATTGAGCGAGTCCAGACTCAAAAGTTCTTAGGCGTCATTTTTCATGAAACGTTGAACTGGTCTAGTCACATAGATAAACTACGTACCCAGGTATCACGGTCCATTGGTGTGATTGGAAAAATTAGGTGCTTTCTACCCCTTTGGGTGACAAAGCAACTTTACTACGCTTTAGTTTATTCCCGCATACAATACTGCCTGTTAATCTTGGGCTCGACAACAAAAACAAATAAAATTGGGATTCACCGACTGCAAAAAAGAATGCTACGTATAATCGAGAATGTTCCGCGTCGAACGCCTTCTGCTCCTCTTTTCCTTAAGCATGGAATCATAACATTTGAAAATATCTTTCATAAAAAGCTAGCGACAGTCATTTACGATCAAATCAAATCAAACGCAGTTAAATTTCATAATGCTTACTCCCGGAAACTACCAATGTATAACTTTAGAAGAACCACCTATTACAGTGAGAGGACTCGGACCAACTACGGTAGACAAAAGCTAGCGCACCTTATTCCTTCGTTTTTAAACTCAAATACCATGGCCACCACCATAGTGAATCAAAGTCAATCCCCAGCAATTTTCAAAAAGAAGATACACGCTTATCTACTCATGCTTCAAACGTGATATGTCTTTTTTGTATGTTAATGAAGTGCAACTCGTGTAGCTTTGCTGAAACGCACTGTAAATTTTTCACTTCCTCGCAACTGTTCACAACTACGTTTCTGTTTTTTATAGGATTTTAAAGGGCTTTTTTGTGTAAAGAGTGCACTTATAGATGTGTAATTATTTCTTATCTTTTCCACGCTCTACGTCTACACTTTGTATATTTCACTGTATTGAATCTATGTATTTATGCTCTAGACACACATGCTGAGTGTTGTGCATTATTGTGGTCTGGGCGGGGATCGGTGCATTGTCAGGCATTCAGTTGCCTTTTCACCACCCCTTTCCATTCAACCACTGGATAAGTGATGTATGTTTAAAACTATGATGATGAATAAACTTCAAACTTCAAACTTCAATTTCTCTTGGTCTGACTCTTTCTGCAAAAGTTACTATAACTGATTCAGTAGGCGATTTTTTTTGTCAGTCGTTCAGGTGCATCGATAGACTGAAACTGCCCCAGCTACAGCAAATAAGTCCAGAATTTCTTGAGGTGCCAGACTCGTATTCACCCCACGGACTATGCCCTTCGTACATGCAAGATGAGCTCTAATAAACAAGCTCACCGGCTGTGCAGCTAATTCAGAGCAATTCAGAAGCTCTCAGACACAATCCTGATCTGCAGAGCAGCACAGGATACCCCCTCGGCCGAACTGGTGGACCTCAGTAATCTTCTGGAAAAGTGACGAGGCTTTCTGAAGCTCCACTTGTATCACCTTTGGATTCTTCCTAGGAATAGAACCCCCATTTGTGGGAACCAGAGTCACAGGGACGTAGTTATCTCCACTGCGTAGCAAGGTATCAAGCGGCCAATCCTTGACTGGTAGTGAGGCCAGCCAAGGGGAGTGTCCTTGGCCAGGTGATGAGAAAGACATCAGAATATTCTGACTTGCCTGACCTCCGAAGGCCTGCAACAAAGTAGTTATCTCCACTGCGTAGCAAGGTATCAAGCGGCCAATCCTTGACCGGTAGTGAGGTTAGCCAAGAGGAGTGCCCTTGGCCAGGTGATGAGAAAGACATCAGAATATTCCGACTTGCGTGACCTCCAAAGGGCTGCAACAACGTGTGTCACAGCTTGGCAGCTGTGACACAATGCAGTTCGCTTACCCGTTCCTCCCAACAATGCGGGTGTTCCTTGTAACTGTCGCTCGCCTGCTGATTCCCGGCCTGGCAATCACTTCATTGGACCCATCATCAATCTGCACCTTCCTGCCTGGCAATGGCGAAGCAGGCACTGTCCCGCCCCCCTCCGCTACTACCCCGGCGCTGTTGCCAGCACCGTGGCTAGACTACTCCTCCCCCACTTCACCTTGGACAGCCCCATCGAAGTCAACATCACCATCGAAGTCAACATCATTTACGCAAAAAAATCAAGTGATTACTTTCTAGACTATCTGCCGGCCCCCAGTGTCATGTCGCTATCATTGCCGAGTGTTTATATGCCGTTTACTCCGTACTCTTGTTGTTATCTGGTGACGTTGAAAGTAACCCTGGTCCGGAAATGAACGAAATTCTCGCAGAACTCGGAAAGATTAGCGCTGGACAAAATAAACTAATATCCGATTTTGAAGAAGTAAAGCAGCAACTCCTCACAACCGACAAAACATTGTCGGATCATGGAAAGCGTATGGCCGAACTAGAACGCCATTACAAAAATATTTTGCCCATACGAGCTGACATTGCCGCAATTCAAGCCGACACTACCGCAACCACGCACTTATTTTCCGAACTTGAAAAACGGCTGGATGACGCAGAAAACTTAATCTTCTATAACCTTCCATATACTAACGCCAAAGAAACAAATATTGAAACAGAAGAACTTATCGTTAACCACTGTTTTGAACACTTGAAAATAAAAATTGACCCGAAAGAAATTGACCGAGTGCATCGCCTCGGCCGCCACACCAATGAACGTTGCCGCCCGATAATCGTCAGATTCACATTCTACAAAACCAAAGAAAACACCCTCTCAAATGCCAAAAAGTTGAAAGGAACAGATTTCAGCATTGGCGAAGATTATTCCCTCTCAGTTCGTACTTCCCGCCGTCATCTCGTTGATTTCGCTAAGCAGAAATCAGGAAAATTTGAGATCCGTTTCAAAACTTTCTATATGGGTTCCGAACGGTACATTTTTGACCACGGATTACAATTGGTTATAGAAGTCGCATAGCGATCACCGCCCCCGCAGACTAAACCACACCACCGCCAAATCCAAACACGTAATGAACTTTCTTTTTCTGTTATCTTTACTAATGTTCGTAGTCTCATGCCGAAGTGCCATCTTGTGTCGAACGTTGTGGCGTCTTCCAACAGTAATATTTTGGTACTAATAGAAACTTGGCTAACCGATGAAGTTACTGACGCCGAAGTGCTCTCGGACTTACCCGATTATCAGTTATTCCGCACCGACCGCAAACGCGGCCGGGGCGGGGGTGTGCTAATTGCTGTTGGCCCAGAAATAGCCTGTTCTGCTGTCAACATAAAATCTGCCTTTTAAATGCTGTGGCTGGTTTGCCACACTTCCCCTCAAACATTCCTACTCGGGGTATGCTACAGGCCACCGAGCACCAATACAGGTTTTTCACGTGATTTAAACAATATAATGAGCACACCTATGACCACCTACCCTAACGCTCATATTTTACTTTTTGGGGACTTTAATTTCTCGAAAATTGATTGGCACAACCCTGCACCCTCGTTGACATACGATGTCGAAACGAAAGATTATATAGACGCTTGCTTGACTTTTAATTTATCTCAACTTGTGTCAGAGCCCACGCGCATATCAGGCGGCTGTGCTAACATCCTAGATTTAATACTAACCGACCGCCCAGATTCTTTATCATCCATTTCATACCTACCCGAAATTAGTGACCACAAAGTAATACATGCAAATTTTTCCTTTCCTCTTGAGCGGCACGACAAACTCAAGAAAACAGTTACCTTATATGATAAAGGTAATTATGAGGCCATTAACAAAGAACTCGAAAACATCTTTTCAGACTTCGAACATAGCTTTCACTCCCGATTTGTGAGCGATAATTGGGAGATTTTTAAAAATAAGATGAATGAATTAATGAGCAAATTTATTCTCACAACATCATTCCGTAGCACGCCGCAGAAACCCAGCTTTACAAACAAACTAAAGAGACTAGCGAATAGAAAAAAGCGCCTTTTTCGCGCAGCAAAAGCAAAAGAGACGCCTGAGGCTTGGGCGAAATACAACGCAGCCGAAAAAAAATATACTACCGCTATTAGTAACGCAAAATACACGTTTTTGAACCAGGATTTACCAGGCATACTAACCGATAACACACGTAAATTCTGGCAGATCGTAAACCCTCGATCTACCAGCACCATCCACCTTACTAAAAATTCTGGTCACATGCCCTCAGATTATCAATGTGCTGATGCTTTTAACAGCGCATTTTCATCTGTATTTACTAACGAATCTAGCGTACCTACCTCTCCTGCCCCGGTGCTGTTGACATCCTCTATGTGCTCAAGTATTTTTCGTGCAGGTGGTATTTCAAGTATTATTCAAAACATGAAACTGTCCTCGTCAGGTGGCGTCGACGATATCAACTCAAAAGTGTTAAAAAATATCCATGACACCATCGCCCCATTTCTGTGTTTGATGTATGCGCAGTCGCTCTCCACAGGCATTCTTCCAGATAACTGGAACATGGGCAAAGTCGTTCCCTTCTACAAATCAGGTGATAAGAACTGTCCATTGAACTACCGTCCCATTTATTTAACAAGCGTCCCATGCAAAATCACGAAACATGTCATTTACTCTCAGATTGTAAACTTTCTAGATTCCAATAACTTTTTTCACACCAGCCAGCATGGTTTTAGGAAAGGATTCTCCTGCGAAATACAACTAGCAATATTTCTTCACGATTTGCATGCTAACTTTGACAACAACTTACAAACTGACGCAATATTTCTAGATTACGCAAAGGCATTCGACACAGTACCCCACCAAAGACTAATGCCAAAACTATCCCAGTTAAACTTAGACCCAAGTGTACTAAATTGAATCAAGGCATTTCTAACTAACCGTTCTCAGTTTGTGCATGTCAATAATAAATCTTCTGCTTACCTCAAAGTAACATCAGGCGTACCTCATGGTTCAGTTCTTGGCCCCCTCCTGTTTTTGATATACATCAACGATTTACCCCTCAGCGTATCCTGCAAAATCCACATGTTTGCAGATGACTGTGTAATCTATCGGACAGTAACTAACACTCACGACCGAAATCTTCTCCAGAACGATCTTAACCACATTCAAGAATGGTGCGATAATTTGCTTTTGTCTCTTAACCCTAACAAATGCAAAATTGTTACGTTTACCGCCGTAAGAATCCTTTTAATTTTTCATATCATATCGCCAACGTCTCTGTACAGTCTCAACCATCCTACAAGTATCTGGGTGTCACATTGTATCACGATCTCACTTGAAATGTGCATATTACTAACGTCATTTCATCGGCAAATAAAACTCTGGGCTTCTCGAAGCGTCACCTACGTCATGCACCAAAACATGTGATGTTGCTGGCATATCAGTCCCTCATCAGATCGAAACTCGAGTATGCCTCCCCCATATGGAACTCGCCCCAAACATGCCTCATTAACGACATCGAACCTGTCCGAAATCGCGCCATTCAATTAATTTACTCCCAGTACTCCTACGACATCAGCATTTCATCCTTGAAAGCACAATTCGGTTTATCATCCCTCTCTGTTCACCGCTGTATCGCCACCCTTTCTCTCTTTCATAAATTTTTTCATTCTTCTCTCAATGCAGCTCCTTACATACTCCCCCCGACATACATTTCACACCGCGCAAGCCATCCACTTCAAGTGTCCCGTTATCGCAACAGAACTGCCACTTTTTCCGCTTCTTTTTTTCTCCGCACCGTCAAGGATTGGAACGACTTTCTCTGCTCCATTGCTTCAACCACCTGCCCACCATCCTTCACGACAAATGTTACAAATCACCTGTGCTGCGAAAATGAACGTATTCTAATGTTGTCTTTTCCTGTGTATCCACCCCTTATGTAATACCCCTCAGTGGGGTCCTTAAGAAAATAAAAATGAATGAATGAAAAGTTTAGAGAAACTAACAAGAAATACGAGGAATGAAAGGCAAACCAAATCTTAGCTAAAATGGTCCTGCCACTCGACGTTGAGCCGATCTCCGATGAGCCACGTAGCGACAGAGATACTCGAACAGCGTACCGCTTGGCACACACTCCTATATTATATATTACACGCCTATATTCATCGCTGAATTATTTGTTACAGTTCTAGCGCTTCGTAAACTTCCTGCAAGCAAATGAGAAGCGGTCATACTTACCGATTCTCTCTCAGTATGCACTGCGCTATCTACAGCAAACAATTTGACATTATTGAGTATGATTAACAATGTATTACCAGCAAGCCTGAAAAAAATTCACTTGCTATGGATACCTGGCCACTGCGGGATTTATCCAAATGAGATGGCAGACTCGTTAGCCAAAACATCTTTAAGTGGACCACTCTTACCTATTTTACCTCATTTCACCTACGTAACAGCACTCAGATATATAAATGCTTGTTTGCGCAAGGAAATAGAAAAATTGTAACTGGATAAAGTCAGAGACTTCGTACATCTAAGATTTTGCTGGAACAAACAGTGGTGTGTATCTCTGCAGTTAAAAAATACAATAACCAGATCACGATGCATGATTCTGCACCGGAATTACTACTTAAATGAAGCTGGACTAACAGCATCTCCGTTACGTCTCTTTTGCAAGGAATCGGAATCAATAGATCATTTCTTTTTATCTTGTCAACGAAATTCTTATCAAAGGAAAAGATACCTGGTCGAACCAATTGAGAAGCTAGGTTTAAAAATAAACGTGAAAGTAATATTATCCTTCGGAGGGATTACATGGTCACAGGGAGGTTCGCTCTGCCGTGTGTGAGTAAATAATGGCAACAAAAAGATTACCTTGTTAGTCCATTGTTATTATTTATGGCTACAAGACTATCTGAATGCTTGACTTAGCACACTTGATGATCCTGCCGCCCGGTTCTTGGCCGATCTCCTTTTATGGGCAAGTGCCAGCAAAGATGAAGGCTCATCCTCATCATCATCATCGAAAAAGAGGTCAATCGGGTGGGCTTCGCCATGGGGACGGCGGCTCGTCCTTTCCTCAACACCAAGTAGCTCCTTGTGGTGCCTTCAGCTCTGCGACCAGAACTCCTGCAGATCCTGCAAAACGATCCGACGGCAGGGCACCTCGGTCTTTCCCGCACGCTCGCGAGGATACAAGAAAGGTACTATTGGCCACGTCTTACCACCGACGTCACTCGTTATGTGAGAACATTCCGGGACTGTCAGTGACGCAAGACACAGCCGACAAAGCCAGCGGGACTTCTGCAGTCAAATAAACCACCTCGCCGACAATTCCAGCAGAATAGTATGGACCTGCTGGGGCCGTTCCAGACGTCCGCTTTCGGAAACAGTGGATCGTGGTAGCTACCGACTACCTCACCCGCTACGCCGAGACATAAGTCCTGCCCAAAGGCAGTGCATCCGAGGTAGCTAAGTTCTTCGTCGAAAATATCGTCCTACGTCACGGCGCCCCGGAGGTCCGCATCATCGACAGAGGAACTGCATTTACTGCTAACCTAACTCAAGCAATCTTGGCATACAGCCAGACAAACCACCGCCGGACGACAGCGTACCACCCACGGACCAACGGCCTCACCGAGCGACTAACCAGGACGATCGCCGACATGCTGGCAATGTACGTCGATGTCGAACACAAGACGTGGGACGCCATTCTTCCGTACATGACCTTCGCATACAACACGGCAGTGCAGGAGACGACGCAGATATCTCCATACAAATTGGTCTATGGAAGGAGCCCAGCAACGACGCTCGATGCCATGTTACCCAACGTCACCGGCGAAGAAAACCTCGATGTGAGTGAGTACCTTCAACACGCCGAACAAGTCCAACAACTCGCGCGTCTTCGTATCAAGAATCAACAGACGACCGACAGCCGCCGTTACTAGTCTTCGACGACGCTTCGTGGAATACCAAACCGGCGAACGTGTTTGGGTGTGGACGCCGATAAACCGACGTGGACTCGGTGAAAAGCTTCTGCGACGGTACTTCGGACCATACAGGGTGGTTCGACGTCTCGGCCCACTTGATTACGAGGTTGTCCCCGACGGCATCACGAACTCTCGAAGACACTGATCGCGACCTGAAGTCGTTCATGTCGCGCGCCTCAAGCCGTTTCATGCGCGTTAACAAACTGAAAAAGTGTTTTTTATTATTTGTTGTATCGTAATTTATTTATTGTACTTTCTTGCATTATTGTTGTACCTTCATGTTTAGTTAAAGCATCGGGACGATGTCTTTTTCAGAGGGGGGCAATGCCACGTTTCATTTCTCAAGTTTTGTTATCGCCCCAATGCATTACACATTTCTCAGCGCAAAACGCGCTTGCAGCTTTTGAGAAGCTTCAGGACTGATTTGATTGATTTGTGGGGTTTTAACGTCCCAAAACTACCATATGATTATGAGAGACGCCGTAGTGGAGGGCTCCGGAAATTTTGACTACCTGGGGTTCTTTGACGTGCACTCAAATCTGAGTACACGGGCCTACAACACTTCCGCCTCCATCGGAAATGCAGCCGCCGCAGCCGGGATTTGAACCCGCGACCGGCGGGTCAGCAGCCGAGTACCTTAGCCACTAGACCACCGCGGCGGGGCGAAGCTTCAGGACTGTAGTAGATCATTTCAATAAGATCACGCCGACTCCGCGAACTGTACAGAATATTCTGGAACCTACGTCACCACCAGCGATAACGCTAGAACATTCGATGGCAAGAGTATAAATGCCGACGCACTTCGCCGCTTGTCAGTAGTTGATCGACGGCCGACGCTCCAATCGCCACTATCAGTTCAAAACTGCTACTGTAGTCTGTCTTTCTGTTTACTGGGCACAGGTTCGCCCAAATAAACAATTTATTATTCGACTCGCAGTGTGCTCCATTCTTCCACGTTATGATCCCATGGCAATATTATAAGGGGTTTTATTGACTCAAACCAACTGCCTGGTTCAAGTGGCGTCAGTCACTGTCACGAGTTCAGCTCTTCGTCGTGGACGTCTTCTATCTGCTCCGACTAGATACTCTCTCTCTCTCTCTCTCCTTCTTCCCCACTATATTTTCCCCGGTGGTGAAGAGGAGCCATCCTGGCGACTCACGGCGGAGGTAGCACAGGGGGATCATAGTAAGGTTTTAGGCGGCTGATGTGGACTGTCTCACGACCACGGCAGCATCTGTCATCGGCAGGTGTCACTGGTTCGACGACGTAGTTGACCAATGATGTGCATTGAGCGATGTGGTACGGACCATTGTACTTGGGTGCAAACTTTCGGGAGAGGTCGGGGGACTGGAACGGAACCGAAAGCTATACAAATGAGCTTACGGGGAAGCTGTGAGCAGACTTGTCTTGGTCAAGTCGTTCTTTTTGGAGACCTTGTGCTATGGACGTAAATGAACGCGCTAATTGGCGGCACTCTTCGGCACACTGAACAAGTTCGGAGACTGGGCGGTATTCTGAAGCATCTAGGCGGTAAGTAAGTATCGTGTCAAGAGTATAAGAGGGCTCATGTCCGTACAGTAAAAAAGAAGGTGAAAACCCACTGATTGCTTGCGTGGCCGTATTATACGCATACGTTACAACAGGGAGCACCAAGTCCCAATTAGAATGGTCGGAGGATATACATAGAGAGCATATCACCGAGCATGCGGTTGAAGCGCTCCGTCGAACCGTTTGTCTATGGGTGATAACTTGTAGTGGTGCGATGAATAATGCTGCCCCCACTGAGAATCTCCTGAACGGCTTGCGATAGGAAGCACACACCCACGGTCACTAAGCAGCTCACGTGCGGTGCCACGGCGAAGGACAAAGCTACGCAAGATGAACAAGGCGACTTCACGGGAAGCAGCGGCTGGCAAAGCGGCGGTTTCAGCGTAACGGGTTAGATGGTCAACGGCCACATTAATCCAGCGATTTATAGCAGGAGTACAAGGTAGTGGGCCGTAGAGGTCGATGCCGATTCTATCAAACAGCCGAGCTGGACACGGCAATGGTTATATTTTGCCACAGGCATGACAAGTTATTTTCCGTCGCTGACACACAGTGCAGGAGCGTATGTACTTGCCAACGTACGCGTAGATTCTACGCCAGAAAACTCGCTGGCGAAGGCGGTCGTATGCTTTCAAAAAGCCAGCGTGTGCGTTTTGAGGGTCTGTGTGTAAGTACACGCACATGTTGGAGCACAAATAGCGAGGTATAACAAGAAGCCATTTCCTGCCATCCGGCTGATAGTTGCGATGGTCCAACATGGCATCGCATAATGGGGAATTCGCCGACATAGTGCATGAGGTAGACGCTGGTGTGCTGTCACCAAAGACGAGGAGAGATTGTCGATGAGCGAGGCTATTTAAGGGTCCTTGCGTTGTTCCGAAGGCATGTCAGTGGTATCAATGCTATCGATGGTAGCTTCGGCAAAGGAAACAGGTGCAATGGCTGAAGGAAGGGGCAAACTAAAAAGAGCCTCTGCATCGGTATTCTTGCGGCCTGAGCGGTAAATGACGTGAATATCAAATCCCTGTGAACGTAGCGCCCAACGTCCAAGCCGGCCCGAAGGATCCTTTAATGAAGCGAGCCAACAGAGTGAATGATGATCTGTAACTACATCAAATGGGCGTCCGTATGAGGACCAAATTTTTGTTATGCCCAAACAATTGCCAAACATTCATTTTCGGAAACCGAGTATTAGTGCTCTGCCTTGGTTAGGGTGCGACTGGCATACGCAACTACATACTCCGAAAAGACAGGCTTGGGTTGAGTGAGGATGGCGTCAAGCCGTATGCCACTGGCATCCCTGTGCACCTCGGTTGGAGCAGTAGGGCCGAAGTGGCGTAGAATAGGTGGTGGAGTAAGGAGATGGCGTAATATTGCAAAAGCATCATCGCATGCTGGCGACCAATCAGAGAGGTGTCCATCGCCAGTGATCAGCTGTGTCAGAGGTGTGATTATCGAAGCAGTGTTCTTCACAAAGCGGCGAAAGTATGAGCACAGACCGACGAAGCTGCGAAGCGCTTTCACAGTCGTAAGACAGGGAGCGACGTCGGGGAGATGGAGATCGGGAACTCGGCGACAGCACGAAGCTTCTCTGGGTCTGGGAGGACGCCATGTTTTGAGACAGCGTGGACAAGTATTATGAGTTTCCGAGCTGCAAAGTGGCACTTCTTAATGTTTAGTTAAGGGCTGCGCTCGTGAGGCAGCTCAAGACTTCGCTGAGACGATCGAGGTGGCTGTGGAAAACAGGGGAGAAAAAACACATCATCCAAGTAACATAGGCATGTCTTCCATTTTAGCCCATACGAGACACTATCTTTCATCCTTTCGTATGTGACTGGCGCATTACAGAGGCCAAAGGGCATCACATTAAATTCGTATAGCCCATTGGGTGTCACAAAAGCACTTTTTGGTCGATCTGATGGTGCCATGAGGACCTGCCAATAACCGGACCATAGGTCTAGTGATGAGAAGAATTCAGGGCCTTGCAAGCAGTCCAGGGCATCATCGATGCGCGGCAAAGGGCACACGTCTTTAAGCGTAACTTTATTTAAACGGCGGTAATCGATGTAACGCGAGTCGAGCCGTCTTTTTTCCTCACAAGTAACACAGGTGAAGACCAGGGACTGTTGGACGGCTGAATGACGCCACGTTGAAGCATGTCGGCTACTTGCTCGGGGATCACACGACGCCCAACAGGAGATACACGGTAGGGACACTGTCGCAGAGGCGCTTGGGAGCCGGTGTTAATGTGATGGACAACGGTGTACTTTCGGCCTAGAGACGTCTGCTGGCAATTGAACGAGCCGCGAAACTAGTGAAGAAGTTCTAGAAGCTTCTCGCGGCGTGGTTCTTTAAGTTCGCCATCAATTGAGGGGCCAAAGAAATTAATGTTTTTTGTGAACAGGTGAACGGGCAGATGGCGTCAGTGCATTAAGCTGCAAATCACTTTCACCGTCAAGGCCGAACATAAAGGGAACGTCTAAGTTTTGGAATGTTTTCATACATTCTCCGCAACGCAAGGTTATGAGAGACGGCAAAGGATTTGTGACAAATTGGTAGCGCCCACCGAAATATCTTGCGAGGCTCTTGAGATTTTGGAATGTTAGGGAAGGCGTAAACAACCCTGCAGGCTTACACACATCGGCACAAGACACGAACAAAGGCTTCGCTAGTCGGTGGTATGTCGACGTCATCGGCGACAAACAGCTTGTTCAACGCAAGTTCCGGAGACAAGGCACACAACACAGAGAAGGCCACTTTAGCATGAATAAAGTCGATAACCGCATGATTACGAGACAGAAAATCCCAGCCGAGGATCACATCATGAGGACACGCCTGTAGCACAAGAAACTCAACGGTATACATCTTGGATGAGTACGTGGGCGGCACAGGCAGCTGATGGTTCAATATGGTGAGCACTGGCAGTACGGAGGGACAATCCCTTTGGCGTCGTGGTAACCTTCTGAAGCAGGTGGCAGTGTTTTAAATCAATTACTGAAACGGCAGCACCAGTGTCCACAAGTGCAAGGGTACGGTAACCATCCACCAAAACGTCGATGAGGTTTGTCGGAGAAATGCGAGGACTTGATTCTTTCGACGATGATGGAGTTCGTTCCTCGGGAACTGCGGCATTTAGTTTTTCGCGTCTGAATGGCCAGGTCGATGGCGCATAGGTGACAGGGAGCGACGTCGGGGAGATGGAGATCGGTTACTGACTGAGGGGGAGCGGTCGGGTGAATAGTATCTTTGTTGACGTGCTGAGTCGTTAATGCGCCTAGACTCATGCGACGATCTTTGCTTGCTGTCGCTGTCAACGATAGGGCGGCAGCGGGACAAGCGAGCCACATGTCCTGCGTAACCGCAATAATAGCAAATCGGGCGGTTGTCTGCGGTGCGCCATGGATTCGGAAACGCCGTGATTGGCTGGCTGAACGGAACTGGTGATGACCGAACAGGGACTGGTGATGTAGCA
Source organism: Rhipicephalus annulatus (assembly GCA_013436015.1). NCBI lineage: Eukaryota > Metazoa > Arthropoda > Arachnida > Ixodida > Ixodidae > Rhipicephalus > Rhipicephalus annulatus. The sequence goes on along the minus strand of WOVY01010626.1, from coordinate 346,013 downwards.
TAAGTGGGCTGTCAAGGTGCTCTGGCTGCAACAACTTGCGCATACGTCAAGGGTGCGGCCTCCAGAGGTGGTCAATGAGCGAAAGGCAAAGCGTCAACTACTTCATCTTGTATGACGTGTCTTATGGCCAGGGCCAGATGATCTGGGGCCAGAGGATGTGTTTGTGCTGGTTCGGGCGTGCTCAGTAAAATGGAGAGCTGCCGAGCGGCATCTTCACACACGAACTGCTTCATGCGAGCCAACATGTCAATCTGGTCTGCAAGAGCCAAGGCCACGATTAAGTCACGTGTACATGTCATTCTGGTCTGCGAGAGTCAAGGCCATGACCAAGTCACGTTGTTCCAGAGAGCACCTTGTTTGGGCGCGTTGCTTGCGCAATTCGTCTAAACTCTGACGCAAACTGACGAGATCGGCTATGGTTTGTGGGTCCTTCCCTGCCTAACAACATTTGAAATGCATCATTGCATATGCCCTTGAGCATTTGTTTGATTTTGTCGGCTTCAAGCATTGCTGGGTTTACCCGCTTGCGCAAGTCAACAACGTATTCAATACAGCTGGTAAAGGTCTCTCCTGGCTATGAGCGCGCTCACGAAGTTGTTCTGCGAGTAGCTTTTGCACAGCAGGGTGGTCGAAGACTTACGAAAATGAGGTCTTAAATGAATCCCAGCTGGCAATGTCGGCTTCGTGATTACGCAACCAGAGACTAGTGAAGCCGGACAAGTAAAAGCTTACATGGGTCAGCTTAGCCGCATCGTCCCATTTGTCCGCTGCGCTCAGCTTGAGGTAAGTAGCCAGCCACACCTCCACGTCTTGGCCGTCGGTGTCGCTGAAGATCAATGGTTGACGCAGTGGCCACACGCCGGGACTTGTAGAGGCGGAAACTTGCGAGGTACTTTGGGTGGAGGGTTCTTCCGGCATTGCTGGCGCTGGAGGCAAGGGGCGACTTTGTAGTTCTAGCTTCAAAGACTACCCCAGCACTTACACCAAATTATAAGGGGGTTTATTGACTAAAACCAACTGCCTGGTTCAAGTGGCGTCAGTCACTGTCACGAGCTCAGATCTTCGTCGTAGTCGTCTTCTAGCTGCTCCGACTAGATACTGTCTCTCTCCCTCTTCCCCACTACAATATATATATCCACAAGTACACGCATTCAAGTCACACGTCACCACCCCCTTAACAACATCCATGCAATTCCCCTTAGCCCAGACACTATATTTAGGCGGTGCATTTCTCGTCCGACTACGCTAGACTTCAACTAGTTTTAGGAAGTCATACTGTCGAAAAGGTGAAATTTACAGTGCGCATTTGTACAGAGACACGCTATATTCAGCATCGCCAACTGTAAACGTTCAGCGCAAGGCTAATCTGATTTTCTTGAGAGGGGGGGGGGCAGCATAACGACTTGCTTTGGCAATTGGTGGTCGCTGTGATTGCGTGTAAATACTTTAGTTCACCCTCAAAAGTTAAATTACGAAAACATTTCGTGATGTAGGGGGCTCAGATTCCCTTTCTTCCCCCTCTTTACATATCGCTTCCTAGTTCTGCGTGAGTTTGACATGGTATTTGTCTTTTTAATCTCACATCTTTCAGAACACAGCTAACTTCCAGTATATCGGCTCAGTTGTTCTGTATATTGTAGACGCCTAACCAACGAAGAAAGAGTCAAGATAGGAGGAATCAGTGTAACACACGCCCCTTCTGAATTCTTTTCAATCTCTCACAAGGGATTTTACGGAGCTCAAATTCACAAGACTGGCGTGTCATACTTCAAGGGCTATTGCATCATGTGCTAGACATGCATGATGAGCAGGTACAAAGAAATCTGCATAAAAAAAAATTGCCCGCAGCTTCCCTCGCAGGAACACTGAGGAGGATGCGGAGCATATAATTGGTTAACGGGGTGTTAAAGTGCGACTTACTTGAGTCGATGGCTAAATTGGTTAACGTGGTTGTGAAATGGGGTGTTAAATTGCGACTTACTTGGGTCGATGGCTAAATTGGTTAACGTGGTTGTAGGAGGGGGTGTTAAATGAGTGAACACGTACACACGTATGCGAAAGGGCGGCGCCGGTCGAAGGGACGTCGATCATTGTGTTTGTGGATTCGTTGGAATTCATTTCACCGCGACCTTGGACGTCGACGCGCCGTACAAACCAACGGACGAGCGGCAACTGAGCGAGCGAGCGCCGACCTTGAGTATATATACAGCGCGACGGCGCATGCGCTGTCAGCTGTCGAATGTTCTCGAAGGAGAAGCGTGCGCGCGGCACAGATGGCGACGGCGCGACGGCGCATGCGCTGTCAGCTGTCGAATGTTCTCGAAGGAGAAGCGCGCGCGGCACAGATGGTGGGCGACTGCGCGACGGCGCATGCGCGCGCGTCAGCTGTCGAATGTTCGAGAAGCGGTGCGGACGGCGCACTACAAGGCGCGAGTATAAGATGCTTCCGCATCTAAAAGTGCGACGGATGAGCCGAAGCGCATAGCAGTTCCCGCACGCGGCCAGCGGCTCTTTCAGTACTATTCGACTGCAGCGCCTCCGCTATGGGCAACGCGGATAGGATCAGGCAGCGAGGCGCGGTCACGCCACTCTACACTTCTAGTACACTCTACTGGAATCCTCAGCGTTTATAGATATTTTTCAGTTTTGGAACTCCTCCTTAAGAGGTGGGCACGATTTGCGCTTAGGGTATGTGAGGACGCTAGTCTAACTTGCGCCAAGTAGCCAGCTGCTTCCCGCTGGCTTCACTGCCGCTGCAGTTTCACGCGTTCCGTGCGGTGTTTGGTCGCACTTTTTCATGTGTGTATGTCTCGCCACATGCCATGCTTCCACGGTATTCTGAAGACAATTCGACGTCTACAGTGACGAAAATACTCAGACATCCACCAGTCCCACGGCGTAGAAAACTCTCCGATTATTGACATCGCGGACAAGATCTAAGCATTGACCACGTGTGGACGCATCGAGCACGTGTGTACATCATCGTCATAATCATCACCATTAGCCTGACTACGTCCACTGCAGTAGAAAGGTCTCTCTTATGTTCCGCCAGTCAACTCAGTCCTGCACTTGCTGTTGCCAATTTATACCCGCAAACTTCTTAATCTCGTCTGCCCCCCTAACCTTCTGTCTCCCCCTAACCTTCTGTCTCCCGCTAACCCACTTGCCGTCTCTGGGAATCCAGTTAGTTATATTTAATGACCAGTGGTTGTCCTGTCTACGCGCTTCATGCCCAGCCCAAGTCCATTTCCTCTTCTTGATTTCAACTATGATATTCTTAACCCCCGTTTGCTGCCTAATCCACTCTGCTCTCTTCCTGTCCTTTACTGTTGGACCTACCATTTTGCTTTCCATTGCTCGCTGCGTCGTCCTCAATTTAAGCTGAACCCTCTTTGTAAGTCTCCAGGTTTCTGTTCCATAGCTATGTACCGGCAAGATGCAGCTGTTATATACCTTCCTCTTGAGGGATAGTGGCAATCTACTTGTCATGATTTGAGAGTGCTAGACAAATGTGCTCCAGCCAACTCTTATTCTTCTAGCTACTTCAATCTCGTGGTTCGGCTTCGCGATTATTACCTGCCCTAAGTAGACATAGTCTTTTACAACTTGAAGTGCACAATTACCTATCTCGAAGCGCTGCTCTCTTCCGAGGTTGTTGTACATTACTTTCGTTTTCTGAAAATTAATTTTAAGACCCACCTTTCTGCTCTCCTTGTCACTTCCGTAATCACAAGTGGCAATTCGCCCCCTGAGTTACTCAGCATTGCAATGTCATTGGCGGAGCTCAGGTTACTAAGGCACTCGCAATTAACTCTTATGCCTAATGTTTCCCATTCTAGGCCTTGATTGATTGATATGTGGGGTTTAACGTCCCAAAACCACTATATGATTATGAGAGACGCCGTAGTGGAGGGCTCCGGAAATTTCGACCACCTGGGGTTCTTTAACGTGCGCCCAAATCTGAGCACACGGGCCTACAACATTTCCGCCTCCATCGGAAATGCAGCCGCCGCAGTCGGGATTCGAACCCGCGACCTGCGGGTCAGCAGCCGAGTGCCTTAGCCACTAGACCACCGCGACAGGGCCCCATTCTAGGCCTCTGAAAATCTCCTGTAAGCACGCGGTCAATAGCATTGAGCGGTTGTATCCCCCTGCCTTACACCCTTCTTGATTGGTATTCTGTTTCTTTATGAAGCAATAGGGTAGCAGTTGATCCCCTGTAGATTTCTTTCAGGATGATTCTATAAACTTCATCAATGCCCAACGCCCTGATTCCGCAGTGTCTGCATGTCTGTTGATATTATAACGGCTGCAGCATCGGCCTCATCTTGGTGCGACATATTTTCGGACACCTGGCCCAAGCGGCGACCTGAACGTAGCTCCAGGGGGTAGAGTGGTCGAAAGGATGGCGGGGGATCTAACAGCCCGCTCCACCACGTATGAATTCTTTGTTTGTATTACCTTTTATTAGGCCCAAGAAACCGGCAGCCGACAGCTACGATGCATGAGCCACAGATGATGATGCTACGCGACAACGATGAGGATGCATGAGCCATAGATGATGATGATGATAATGTACCGGTGAAGAGGATGCGTATACTACATGGCCACACCAATTCCCCCCACGTGAAAGCGGCCAGCCTGGCCGCGGCAAGTCAAGGGGACAAAGAACGTCGCATGAAGAGCTTCATACGGGAGACATGGACGACCTCTGTAATTCGATAACGGCGATCTGCTGGGGCTACAAGTGGCGTCACTGGATAATTCACTGGTGAAGTCTCTTCAAGAACTGTGTACGGCCCGATAAACCGAGGCTGAAATTTGTCACACAAACCAGTTGTGCGAACAGGCGTCAAAAGGAACACTTCGTCTCCAGGTTGGAAGGGTACAGCACGATGCGATTCATCATAAACTAGCTTTCTGTCTTGCTGTCGGGCTTTAGTGTTCATACGAGCACGTTGGCGGCACTGTGCGAGTCCTGAAACGTATTTCTGAAACGTATTCAGAAGAGGATGGAGATGAATTCGCTTGGCAGGTAAAGAAAGAGACGTCCAGGAAAGAAGTAGGGGAGCGTCCATAAACTAGGTAAAATGACGAGTAGCCGGTTGTCAGCTGAATGGCCGTATTGTAGGCGAAAGTGACGAATGGTAGAACTAAGTCCCAGTTTTTGTGGTCTGGTTGAATATAGGCGGCGATCATGTCAGCAAGAGTTCAGTGGAATCGCTCAGGGAGGCCGTTAGTCTGGGAATAGTAACTACAGGCAGTCTTGTGAGTTGTGCCGGAGGCGTAAAGACGTTCGTTCACTAGTTGCGAAAGGAAGGGCCTTCCACGGTCACTGAACAACACACGTGGAGCACCATGACACAGTATAATGGCTCGGAGGATGAAATCGGCAATTTCAGAAGCTGAACCAGTAGTAACGGATGCTGTCTTGGCGTAGCGTGTCAAATGGTCAACGGCTGTTACTATCCACCGGTTTCCAGCACCACTGACTGGGACGGGGCTATAAAGATCGACGCTTACAACTTCGAATGGTGTGGCAAGGCATGGAAGAGGCTATAGTGTACCGGCAGGAGCAGATGTTGGTAGTTTTCTACATTGGCAGGTAGTGCACGACCCGACGTACCGAGCTGCACTAGTGATAATGCCTGGCCAATAAAAACGACTTCGAAGGCGATCGTAGGTTTTATGGTAACCAAGGTGACCAGCAGTCGGATCGTCATGAAGTGCTCTGAGGTCTTCCGACCGAAGCGATCGGGGTAGAACGGGAACCCAGCGCTGACCGTCAGGATGGTAAATTTTGCGGTACAGCACCGAGTTGTCCAGCTTAAATTGCGAGAGTTGGTGGTGGAGCCTTGCATTAGGTGGACGGGAACTGCCAGTGAGGTAGCCTATAATACGTCGACAGTATGGGTCAACCAACTGTCGAGAAGGAAAATCGTGGGGGTCATCCGAAGCCAGCTGGTCCATAGAGGCGAGAGTGGAAACCGCCGTAGACGTGGTCTCCGAGGGCGTGTTGTGCAAATTGATTGCGAAAACCCCGAGTGAAGTCGCTGGTAGTGGGCAGCGAGAAAGAGCGTCGGCGTCACTATGCTTCCTGCCACACTTGTGTACGGTCTCAAAATCATATTCTTGGAGGCATAGAATTCAGCGTCTGAGGCGTCTCCACGAGATCTTCAGTGTCGAAAGCCAACATAAAGCATGGTGGTCGGTCACAATGGTGAAATGGCGGCCATGCAGATATGGACGAAATTTCTGTACTGACCAAATGATGGCGAGGCACTCCTGCTCGGTGATCGTGTAGTTCCCCTCGGCTGCGGAGAGGACGCGACTGGCGTATGCAACGACTCGCCCTCGCGAAGAGTTGTCGCGTTGCAGGAGCACGGCTCCTAAACCGCGGCCGCTACCGTCTGTTTGCAGGAAGGTCGGTGCATCATCGTGAAAATGAGAAAGTACAGGGTCGGTCGTGAGGGCACTCTTCAACCTGTCGAAAGCCGATTCACATTCCTGAGACCACTGAAAGGGCATACCGGAAGCAAGTAGCTTATGAAGTGGTGCGGCTATGGAGGCAAAGTTTTGTATGAATCGCCGAAAGTAAGAGGTGAAACCAAGGAAACTTCGCAAATCTTTCGGTTTGCCAGGGTGAGGGAAGCGAAGCACTGCAGCAGTTTTATCAGGGTCTGGACAAATTCCGTCCTTGCTCACAACATGACCGAGTACCTTGATAGATCTGCTGGCGAAATTGCATTTTTTGGTGTTAATTTGAAAACCAGCGCCCGCAAGACAAGTCAGAACCTCGTCCAAGCGTTGCAGATGTTGAGGAAACGTCGATTAAAAGACAACAATGTCATCGAGGTAACATAGGCAAGTCTTCCATTTCAGGCTATGCAGCACGGTGTCAATCATGCGCTCAAAAGTTGCGGGTGCATTGCATAGACCGAACGGCATAACATTGAATTCGTATAGGCCGTCTGGGGTCGCAAAGGCAGTTTTTTCTTTATCATCTTCGTGCATGGGGATTTGCCAATAGCCGGAATGCAGGTCGAGGCTCGAAAAGTATTCAGCACCCTGTAAGGAATCTAGGGCGTCGTCGATGCGTGGCATGGGGTATACGTCCTTCCTAGTAATCTTATTGAGTGCTCGATAATCGACACAAAATCGCACGGAACCGTCTTTTTTACGCCCCAGAACCATGGGCGACGATCAAGGACTGGTTGAGGGTCGGATTATCTCCCGTTGGAGCATATCGTCTACGTTTTATTCAATGATTTTTCGTTCGGCTAGAGAGACGCGGTACGGACGGTGGTGCACAATGGATGTTCCGTCGGTCTGAATACGATGTGCTGTAGCGGTTGTCTGGCCCAGGGTGTATGAAGTAACGTCGAAGGAGTTTGCATGCTTTTCCAACAAATCAAGCAGCTGCTGCTTATGTGAGTCTGTCAAGTATTTGTTGATGGCTGCTGTAAAGGCCAAGGAAGCACCATAATCTGCAGGATGGCCTTTAGAGGAGACAGGGGTAAGAGGCACAGCACACACAGACTGCAGATTGGCAATGCAGGCGACAGTAGTGCCCCGTGGCAGTAAAATTTTATCTTGTGTGGTGTTGGTAGCAGCAAGGACAGTTGATTTATTGTTGAAGCGAGCCACACCTGATGCAAGAAGTATGCCTTTATTAAGGCAACGCGTTGACGGAGTGACCAAAATGTCACCAGAGTCGACGTCGTTGGACAAAAACTGTAACTAATTGATGTTCGTTTAGGGGTAACTCGATGGCTACTGCAGCGATGAGTCGAAGTGGCCTGTAGGTTTCGTCGTTGAGCAAGTGGTCCGTGTCAGTAAAATAGACGATCCGTTTCGCACAGCAAATAGCCACAGAAGCAGAGAAAAGAAAGTCCCAGCCTAAAATGAGTTCATGGGAGCACGGGGATAGCACAGCGAATTCTATATAATGAAGAATTTTGTCGATTAGTGCACGGACAGTACAGAGAGTGGAAGGGCGAATCATTGTTTTCTGGGCTGTAACCAGTGTCGGTTCATCATAAGGCGTCGTGACTTTTCGAATACCGGCACACGAATCAGCACGAATAACAGAAAACGCAGCCCCAGTGTTCACCAAAGCATCAACGTCCACTCCCTCAACTGTAACTGCAATCATATTGCAGGGGCGCGCTGGAGGAATTGGAGTCCTGCATTGGAATGCAGTTTGTCCTTCAAAAACTGCATCGCTTAGTTTTCCGGACGCCGATCAGAAGTAAGGGAAGCAGGCTGAAGAGGAGAAGAGGAGCGACGGTAAGGCGATGGTGAACGGCGTCCGGTTGATCGGTGACTACTGCGCAGTTTAGCCGATGCCGGCGGAGATGGAGACCGACGTGGCGGTGACGAATAACGGCGGCCCTGGTACAAGGCTCCTGCGGTATAGTCCCGTTCCCGTATGTCATACCCTCGGTGCTCGTCTTGCTGGCGCTTGTGGCGAAAGCGTGAATTGTGACCACGATAGCCGCAATTATAGCACGTAGGCCGAGTCGATCGATAAAGGGAAGTAGCTTGCGCTAACTGCACCGGGAGAGAGAGCAGTCAGAGGGACAGATGACGGCTCAGGTGGTGGTAATGAAAAGCTCGTGGGAAAGCTTGTGGGAGGTGTGGCAGCAACCAACGCGTACGTTCATGGCGGGGACGTCGAGCTGACGGTGCCTGGTGGCGCGGCTGCGGTGTGCAGGAACGATGGGAGAGTACGAGAGACAGTGGGCTGCAGGTTGGCCATGTGGGTCATGGACGTGAGCTCTTCCCCGATGACATCCCGCAATGACGTTGAAGAAGACTGGATGGGACACACTGGAGGTAGTGTGAATCCCATTGATTCTAATTCTTCGCGTATAATCACCCTTATCGTGTCTCACAGGTATGGATCAGTCGTAATACGGGCAGCGTCACTGTCTGGTTGTAGGCGCATAGACTCAAGTTCTTCGAGGCGCTGCCAAGTGGTCGCAACGTCAGCAACGGTAGCTGGATTCTGGATTGCAAGGGCATCGAATGCGACGGGTGCAATTCCCTTAAGAAGCTGGCGCCCCTTGTCTGATTCTGTCATTGGTGTGTCAACCCGGCGGCAAAGTGAAAGAACATCCTCGATGTAGGATGTATACGACTCCCCGATGTGCTGTTTCCGAGTCGCGAGAGCTTTCTTTGCGAGATTCGAACGAACAGCCGGTGTGCCAAAGACATGGAGAAGCTGATCTTTGAAGGCTGGCCAGTCGGGCATGTCGATGAAGTGGTTGAGGAACCACGCCTTCGCGACACCCGTGAGGTAGAATGACACGTGAGCGAGTTTGTAGGTGTTATCCCACCGGTAAGCAGCGCCGACACGTTCGAAATCGTCCAGCCATTCCTCCACATCTTCCCCGCGCACACCAGCGAATGGATGGGGCTCACGCTGGAGGCTGTTGATGACGTGAGAAGGCGCGGCACGCGGTGGTGGAGTGGGAACGGCTGCAGCACCGGCCTCATCTTCATCATCATCATCATCATCATCATCATCAGCATGACTACGTCCACTGCAGGACAAAGGCCTCTCCCATGTACCGCCAGTTAACCCGGTCCTGTGCTTGCTGCTGCCAATTTATACCCGCAAATTTCTTAATCTCATCTGCTCACCTAACCTTCTGTCTCCCCCTAACCCGCTTCCCTTCTCTGGGAATCCAGTCAGTTACCCTTAATGAACAGCGGTTATCCTGTCTACGCGCTACATGCCCTGCCCATGTCCATTTCTTCTTCTTGATTTCAGCTATGATATCCTTAACCCCCGTTTGTTCCCTAATCCACTCTGCTCTCTTCTTGTCTCTTAAGGTTACACCTACCATTTTTCTTTCCATTGCTCGCTGCTTCGTCCTCAATTTAAGCTGAACCCTCTTTGTAAGTCTCCAGGTTTCTGCTCCGTAGCTAAGTACTGGCAAGATACAGCTGTTATATACCTTCCTCTTGAGGGATAGTGGCAATCTACCTGTCATAATTTGAGAGTGCTTGCCGAATGTGCTCCACCCCATTCTTATTCTTCTAGTTACTTCAATCTCGTGGTTCGGCTCTGCGGTTGTTACCTGCCCTAAGTAGACATAGTCTTTTACAACTTCAAGTGCACTATTACCTATTTCGAAGCGCTGCTCCTTGCCGAGGTTGTTGTACATTACTTTCGTTTTCTGCAGATTAATTTTAAGACCCACCTTTCTGCTCTCCTTGTCTAACTCCGTAATCATGAGTTGCAATTCGTCCTCCGAGTTACTCAGCAATGCAATGTCATCGGCGAAGCGCAGGTTACTAAGGTATTCTCCATTGACTCTTATCCCTAACTGTTCCCATTCTAGGCTTCTGAAAACCTCCTGTAAGCACGCGGTAAATAGCATTGGGGAAATTGTGTCCCCCTGCCTTACACCCTTCTTAATTGGTATTCTGTTGCTTTCTTTATGAAGCACTATGGTAGCAGTTGGTAGCACTATGGTAGCAGCGGCCTCATCTTAGTGCGACATATTTCCGGACACCTGGCCCAAGCGGCGACCTAAACGTAGCTCCAGGGGGCAGAGTGGTCGAGAGGATGACGGGGGATCTAACAGCACGCTCCACCACGTATGAAGTCTTTGTTTGTATTACCTTTTATTAGGCCCAAGGAACCGGCCGCCGACAGCTACGATACATGAGCCACAGATGATGATGATACGCGACAACGATGAGAATGCATGAGCCACAGATGATAATGATTATAATGTACGGGTGAAGAGAATGCGTATACTAAATGCCCACAATATTTTTACTGAATCAAACGCCTTCTCGTAATCTATGATGGCTATGTATAGTGGTTGCCTATATTCTGAGCATTTCTCTGTTACCTCATTGATAGTATGAATGTGGTCGATTGTTTAGTAGCATGTTCAAAATCCTGCTTGTTCATTTGGTTGATTGAATTCTAATGTTTTCTTAACTCTGTTAGCAATTACCTTTGTAAATAGCTTGTATGGTATGGAGAGCAAGCTGATCGGCCTCTAATTCTTGAAGTCCTTGTCATCTCCTTTCTTATGTATTAAGATGATGTTCACATTCTTCCAAGACTCTGGTACTCTTCCCGTGAGGAGGCACGACGTAAACTGGGTGGCTTGTTTTTCTAACACAATCTGTCCTCCATCTTTCAGCAGATCTCATGTTACCTGGTCCTCACCAGCAGCCTTACCTCTTTGCATGCTCTCCAAGGCTTTTCTGGCTTCTTCTATCATTACTGGTGGGGTGTCATCTGGGTTACTGCTGGGTTCCTATAGTATTAAGGTCAGGGTTGTCCCGGCTACTGTACCTCAGTAAAAATCCTCCGCTATTTTAACTATCCTATTCGTATTGGTAGTTATTTTGCCTTCTTTGTCCCTTAGTGCGTACATCCGATTTCTGCCTATCCCAAGTTTCCTCTTCACTGCTTTGACGCTTCCTCCATTTTTCAAAGCGTGTTCAATTCTGTTCATGTTATACCTTCTTACATCGGATGCCTTGCGCTCATTATTTAACTTTGAAAGCTCTGCCGGTTCTATTTTGTCGCTTGTACTTGAGACTCTCATGCTTTGACACTTTTTAATGAGGTTCTTTGTCTCGTGGGACTGCTTGCCAGTGTCCTGTCTAAGTACCGTACCTACAACTTCCACTGCACACTCCGTAATTATATTCGTTAGATTACCATTCATTGCGTCAACGCTAAGGCTGGTTTCTTCGATAAGATTCAAGTAACTGTCCTGAAGTGAGACTCTGAATTCCTCTGCTTTCTCTCTCAGTGCTAGCTTATTGATTGGATTCTCGCATATTAGTTTCTGTCGTTCCTTTTTCTAGTCTAGGCGAATTCAAGACCATACTATTCTAAAGTTACTGCATTGTACCTTGCCAAGCACTTCCACATCCTGCACGATGTCTGGGTGTGTTATCATTATGAAGTCTATTTCATTGTTATTTTCGCCATTAGGGTTCCTTCATGTCCACTTACGGCTTCCCAGTTTTCGGTAGAAGGTATTCAAAATCCAATAATTATTACGTTCTGCGAATTCTACTAGTAGATCCTCTCTGGCATTTCTAGTACAGATGCCATAATCTCCCACTGCCTGGTCTCCAGCCTGCTTCTTCCTTACCTATGCATTTAAATCTTCCATCAGTATAGTATACTGTATTTTTACCTTATTGATTGCCGAATCCACGTCTTCATAGAAGCTTTCAACTGAAGCGTCATCATGGTTGGATGTAGGCACGTAAGCCTGTACTACGTACATCTTGTATCTCTTATTGAGTTTAATTACAATACCTAGCATTCTTTCATTAATGCTATATTATTTTTGTATGTTGCCAGCTATATTTCTGTGAATAAGGCACCCTACTTCCAGTTCTCTTCTGCCAGCCAAGCCCCGATAGCAAAGGACGTGCCCATTCTGTAGCACCGTATAGGCCCCATCTGTCCTAACCTCACTGAGCCTTATTATGCCCCAATTAACACCTTATAGCTTCTCGAATGATACAGCTTGACTTGCCTCACTGTATGATGTTTTAGCGTTAAACGTTGCCAATTTCAGGTTCCATTGGTGGCCTGTCCGGATCCAGAGACTCTTAGCACCCTCTGCTGCGTTGCAGATCTGACCGCCACCGTAGTCAGTTGCTTCGCAGCTGCTGGGTACTGAGGACCATGAGTTATTTGACGTATGCAAGCGGGAGTTAATGGCTAGATACTGCACCAGGGTGGCTGATCCTTCTCTGGTGAGGGCGTGAGTTACCGGTGGTGTCACCGGTGTGGCCGCACCCCAGGCCTTTTAATGAAGTTTCATTGCCATGCGTTTTTTTTATCCGGTTGAGAACTGCGCGGCACCGGGATTCAAGTCACGGGCCTCTTCCATGCGAGGCGGATGCTCTAACCACTAAGCGTCAACACGTCAACAAATTGCTCAACCTCCATGTGAAGGAAAACTCTTGTTATAAATATTTAGGTGTCATAGTCATGAACAAGGACTCCCGCGAAATAAGCGCAATACGTAATGCTTCCCCGTCTGCTTCATCAATACATTTGTGCCAGTTTAATGGGATCAAAGCGTTCAGAACGAAAGTGAGCTACTTAGCACAGTCCAATGAAGATCGCGATAAAACATTCAATGAAATGCATACTCCTAGTGCAAGCAAATTTGAAGGCGCACACTCAGAGTGTACCTGGCTCACAAGCAAAGACTCGACAGTATACCTAGAGAAGAAACGGCTATCGATTGAGAACATGTAGCTGCAGCACATCTGTGATCAATGGTTCATGAGTGGAGCCAACAAGACTAAAAGATTTGAAGCAAACAACCAACGCTTTATAGAGACGGCATTACAATCATCAACAAAACTTCATGATGCTATATGCTATAAAAAAATTGCTCAATTTCTCCAGCAGCATTTAAAGAAAATTGGCACACTCAGTGACTCTGCTGAAGACATGCGTCTTACACAACCATTCCAGCAATAACAAAGTTGAGGAGGCATATGCTAAAGTTCTGATCCCACTCGCCTGTGGAGTTATTAGAAAACAGTTACGCAAACTTGATTGATTGATTGATTGATTAATATCAATCCAGAAAAGATCACTTCTCACTCTCCAGGAAAGATCACTTCTGATCTTTCCTGAAAGATGCATGTAACACAAGTAACCAATCACGCTAATCGCACGCTGGGCTTTATATGCCGTAATTTTTATCTTTCTTCCTTTCCAGTAAAATAATTATGTATAAATTATTAGGCCGTTCCAAAATGAAATATGCTGCATCTGTGTGGGACCCCAGCCAAGAAACACTCATTCATCAGCTTGAATCCATTCAGAGTCGGGCTGCTCGTTTCATTCTTTCTAACTACCATCGCACCTCCAGCGTCACTTTCATAAAAACAACTTTATCATTACCTCTACTCTCACAACGTAGGGAAATATCTCGCCTCTGCCTGTTTCACAAGATATATTACGACAATTCAGTCAAGAATAAATTGATAACCCCTTCTTCTTATGTATAAGCTTGCATTGACCATCGTCATGAGGTTGGCATTCCCACATGCCACACCAACCATTTTTACAATTCATTCATCCCCCGTACGTCAGCAAGTTGGAATCACCTTTCCCGATCTGTAGTCGAGATTACTAATAGCTCTATATTTAAGGCTGCTATAACTGACCTGTCGCCATAATTTTTAGGAATATAGTATTTCCATTTTCAGTAGCACTTTGTGTTGAAACTATGCATTTTTTGTTTATAGGCACGTGCTTGTGGTTGAGTGTTATATTATTTGCTTTTTTTCAGTACTAGACCTGTTAATCTTTGTAGTTCTTTAATACCTGTTTTGTTCTTATAATGTGCACTCTTTCTTGTTGGTTTCTTTCACTGATTCATGTAACCACCAATTTACCGCTTTTTCATTATGTGTTAAAGATGTGACCCACTCTCCTCTGTAATGCCCTCGGGCCCTGAGGGTATTGAAATAAATAAATAAATAAACAAATAAATATGTGGGGATTAACGTCCCGAAACCACCATATGATTATGAAAGACGCCGTAGTGGAGGGCTCCGGAAATTTCGACCACCTGGGGTTCTTTAACGTGCACCCAAATCTGAACAAACGGGCCTACAACATTTCCGCCTCCATCAGAAATGCAGCCGCCGCAACCGGAATTTGATCCCGCGACCTGCGGGTTAGCAGCCGGGTACCTTAGCCACTAGGCCACCGCGGCGGGGCAGCTATGCAAACTTGCAGAAAACTATATCAAGGTAATAAGAACAGCAAATTTATACCACGTTGCGATTTCAAGTGGAGAAACGTGGCATAATATTGTTGCAGTGAAGCAATATTTCCCCTGAAAGCCACTCTTGCGGCTGCACCATTTTTTTAAATAGTGTTCCCTGCCGGCACTGTTTGGCCGTGTACGTTAAATACAACATTGAGCCCGACTTGGAGAAAGCAGTGTGCAGAAAGAAATTTCTACTGCATCAACTAACTACCTGCCAGAACACCGCACTGGTTTCTCCAAACTCTCCAGGTGCACTAAGCAATATGCACACACCTCCACCCTACTGAAAGCTGCTGCTGTATGCGTGCGTGACTACGTCCAGAGGAATATGGTGACCAAGGTGCCGCATAAGCTCTCACTTGCACTAAAACATTCTACTGACCAAGCAGCAGGAAGCGTTACTTTTACCACAACCATTATGATACGTGGGGTTTAACGTCCCAAAACCACCATATGATTATGAGAGACGTGACTTTGAACACAAACACTTCACAGTTGTCATACATAAGCGGAGGCTGAACCGACACACGAAGGCAATGCGGTAGTCTATTAGGATGTTTTAGATGCGGAGCATCTAATACTCGAGGCTTGTAGTGCGGCGCCGTCCGCAAGCTTCATCCTCCTTCTTCCACCATCTGTGCATCCCTTCCTCCTCTACACACCGCGCGCGCTTCACTCCTCCACCATCTGTGCACCCTTCCTCCTCTACACACCGCGTGCGCTTCTCCTCTTCACGAACATTCGCTAGCTGTATAATGTAGCGCGCATGCGCCGTCACGCTTCGAGAACATCGGCAGCTGACGCGCGCGCATGCGCCGTCACGCTTCGAGAACATCGGCAGCTGACACGCGCGCATGCGCCGTTGCGCTTCTCCCCGTTCTCGAACATTTGACAGCTGACGCGCGCATGCACCGTCACCCACCATCTGTGCCGCGCGCGCTTCTCCCCTTCGAGAACATTCTACAATTCTCCTGATTCTCCAGTGGACGCGCATGCGCCGTCGCACTTCGAGAACATTCAACAGCTGACAGTGCATGCGCCGTCGCGCTGTATATATACTCAAGGTCGGCGCTCGCACGCTCAGTTGCCGCTCGTCGGTTGGTTTGTACGGCGCGTCGACGTCCAAGGTCGCAGTGAAATGAATTCCAACGAATCCACAAACACAATGATCGACGTCCCTTCGACCAGCGCCGCCCTTCCGCATACGTGTGTACGTGTTCACTCATTTAACACCCCCTCCTACAACCACGTTAACCAATTTAGCCATCGACCCAAGTAAGTCGCATTTTAACACCCCATTTCACAACCACGTTAACCAATTTAGCCATCGACCCAAGTAAGTCGCACTTTAACACCCCGTTAACCAATTATATGCTCCGCATCCTCCTCAGTGTTCCCCTGAGGGAAGCTGCGGGCAATTTTTTTGCAACTGCAATGTGGCGCGTCATGGCGCTTAAGTATTGTGATGTTTATACTTACTTCAGCAATACCGCAAGATGTGCGTATAGTTGGCCCTTGAATAATGTGTTCAAACTTACTTTGCACAAGAAGTAAAAGCTTTTATGTGCATCTCATGTACTGCGTCCAGGATGCACAAGGAATACAAATTTAGAAATATGCCTGCTGTTGAAACTTGGCTCGTAACGTGTCGCGCAGCTCAGCTTCAGGATGAGGGTATACCAAGGCCGCCGCATATCGTTATTGGTGAAATGTAGGAAGACTGCTGTCGGTTTCAGGAGAATGTTGAAGAAGGACAGCTACTCAGATTCATTCTGAAGTACTTCATAATGGCATGGTCAACGTTGATATATAACATGGTCAAGCGTGTAAAGTACCAGAAACTAACTAAATTTAGAGACCGAAAACGAACCCTATTTCCCACTTAGGTAACCCGACTGACCTCCACTACTTTCGAGAGTTAGAATCATATAGGAGGTTCAAATGGACATCATAAAAGAACATCGGTCCCGTGAGGTGGAGAAGAAGCAAGCTACAAGTTGTGAACGCCGATAGGGCAGGCGGGACAAGAGGCTTATCACACACATATTTGTACAAAAGAGCGACGAGCCCTCTACTGAGTACAGCTGCTAATTTGTCGAAATAGGTGACTGGCCCGTTATACTAACAGGCAGTTAAAAATAGTGTACAGGCACTCTCGAATGATTATGAGTACTGACGACACAGCCACGCGCATGTGCAGGTGTACCTAGTGAGCAAAGTTATCTCCCTAGCACATCTAGATTGGCATTGTCTTTCTCCCCAAGGCTAGCGCTATGGGCTTTTCAGCTATATGACGAGGGCTGGATGGACAGGGGTCTTTAGCATGCCGCACTTCGTAATTCGTAAGTATAAAAAATTGTCGATTCCTTGCGACATGTTCTTACAATTATCTACATTCATTCTGGGAGACTGCGTGAAGTAGCGTGGCATAACTATGACAGCATAGCTGCCTTCTTTAAACAGGATCAGTCTGTTTTGTGAAGTATTATTTGGTTCTTGCTTTAATTATCTTGCAATCCTGTGTTTTACTAGATTGGTTTTAGAGAATGCGGACGCTTTGGCAACGAGTACTTTTACATTTCGATTGCGTTTCATGGCTTGTTCCCATAGGCATTCATTGTCTTTTGCTCAAGGTGGCATACGGTGCTAGTCAATGATGATGATGATGTTGATGTGTGGTGCTTTATGGCTCAAGGGCCAATTGATGGCCAAAGAGCGCCATTTCAATGACTAGAGATGTGGACAATGATATGGCGCGGGACTGTATAGGGGCCCTAAAATTCCTCGCGCTAACGTGGGTAAAAACATAAGTATTAAAAGCATGACAGTGGCTTGATATGTATAGTAAAAATTGGGGATAAAAGATTTTCATAAGAAAAGCATGTGTAAATTTATTTTGCACTAGCACAAGTGCCTCATCAGCGCCCTAGTGTCCAAGGGCCGCGAGGCAAGTGCTTTTCAATGTATCTACCACAGCAGCAACTTCTTTTGAGAGGTCGCGCTATGCAATGCTTGGGTATATTACATAGTAGAAGCGGACATCTCTTGAAAAAGCTAGCAACGATTTATGAGTTGAAAGTGGTTCCCTACCAACGAACATTGCAGGGTGTAATAGTATATGTTGCCGGTAGGGTAATGGAAAGTGTTGTCTTCTTAGAGTGTCTAATTGTCCACACCTAATTAAAATGTGAAGAACTGTTAGAGCTTCACCACATCCGTCCCACAGTGGTGGATCGCCATCGGACAAAAATATAAGTGTGTCGTGTATGTGTGTCCTATCCTGACCCTCGTTAGTGTTACCTCTGTACGACGTGGTTTTGATACTGGCGGCCAATGACCAAGGTGTGGCTTAATAACGTGTAGTTTGTTTTTTTGTGTGTGTGTATCCCACTTGCTCTGCCAGTACGTATCCCGAGGTTAATTCTACCGTTCCTGCTCTCCTGTGCGCCCTCTGGACATCATAACGATGTGTTTTGTGACCGGGTGCACCAGCGGGTAGAGGAAAAGCCTCTAAAAACGCCACTTCTCCCCAGAGTCCGACCCGCACTGTTACTGCAGAAGTTGGAAAGATCCCTGGGAAAGTCTAAGAAAGACGCGCAAGGCGGACGATGTTTACTTTGAAGAAAGCGGCATCTTGAAGACATATATTCATATCATAAATAGAGAAGATGGGCATCGAGGAGTGATGGAGTTCCTTGGTTATTTCCTAATTTCCCGGTGTAACTGTAATGAAGCCGCCAATTAGAGGGCATACCTGTACAACAACCAACTGTTGCTGCCTTGCGATCTCCTAGAACTATGCCGGCAAGAGGTCCCCGCTGCTTCAGAGGACTCCAGTTTTTCTGAACGAATGAAAAAAAAAAGTGTGCTTCAACTTCCTTGCAACTAAAGGTCAGTGGTCCTTCAGGAGGCGGAAAAACCTCCGGTAATAACCTTCTATAACGCCGAATTCAAAGATTACATCTACTGGCACAGAGAAAGGAGAAAGTGCGCCGCTAAGAAATATTCATTACAAGGACTGTGTGGGCATGACTGCTGCTAACAGGCGTATGTGTATCCTGACAACCCACACGAGGTGGAATCTAACGAGGATCTCGACGCGGACAACAGTTGATGAAGTTTGCGTAGTTCTTTAAGATCTCCGTCGAAATACGGCGCCAGGTGCAGATCACATTCAATATTCTGCCCTTCTTAACCTCAGCGACTCAGATCTGAACCATCTAACGAACCTTTTCAATGGCTATTGGCATAAGAGTACACTACGACAGGCATAAAGTCATGCTGATATTTCTTTAATACCTTATCCAGGCAAACCCATAGCCGTAGAAGATCTGAGGCTGATATCCCTTACCTCATGCGTTGGTAAGTTAATCGAACACGTTCTTTTACGGCATCTGCAGACTTTCCTCGAGTGACAGTCATTCTTTTCGCACTCACAGTTTGGATTTCGGGCACATCTCTCTACGCAAGACGGGTTTCTACAACTCAAGGGTGCAGTTCTGGGCCCTCGGTCGCGTGCCCAGACAAGGGCCATCCTCGCCTTTGATTTAAAAGGAGCATTTGATAAGGTGGCACACGACTTGGTCCTTACAGAATCTAGCAGAATCTAATTGCGGCAGTCGCATATATAAATAAATTCGTTCCTTTCTAGATGACAGGACAACTATAGCATCGGGATAGGGCCACACCGTTCAGACGCGATTCGCCTTACAGGTCGCGGCACTCCTCAGGGATCAGTTCTGTCCCCCATCCTGTTTATATTGCCCTGGCAAGACAGCCAAAGCAGCTCGATCCGATCCTTCATGTTGAGCACCAATTGAGCGCCAAAAACTTCGCTGGTGCCTGGGGTTACCGAAATTTGTGGCAACTTCTGTTCTATATAAGGAATCATGAATTCCTTCTTTGCCTGTTAGATTTACATTATTAACAATTCAAACGTTTTCAAGAGTCTATGAATCGCTGATAAAACGAGGAGAATATATATTTATCAGTGATCCGGCTCCGTTTTTTAATATAACATGGCCTCGCTTTCATACCCCTCAGGTGATCGTTACCCAGAAGCTGTTGAAACAATTGCAGATAAGGCTTAAGATGCAGTGCCTGTGACTGACAGGTTGAGTGAACTAGCCATATCTTGTGACGAGATATTCCCTAAGAGTGCGAAATTACTATCTATAGTAATCTTCCGAATGGCATTCTTCAAGAGCACTTAAATCAAATTGATTCTACGGTGTAATAGCAACTGATGCTTCGCAGTGTGAAGAAAAGGCCGGGGTGGGAATCTTTTCTACTTAAATGAACTGGTCGTTATCTGTTAGGCTTTCTCATTACACTGAAAAATTTTGGCCGAGTTCTTAGGCGTTATATTAGTCCTACGTAGAATTCCTTTAACTGTAACTTTTGCGGCTATAGTTACATATTTATTGTCCTTGTGTTCGGCAATAACTGCTTCAACAGATTTGGATATTCTAAGATTATTGCGATAACTTGTTCCTCATTGTTTGCGAAACCTGCGATTAATTTGAGTGTCGGGACACAAAGTAATGGTACTAAATGAAGTTTTGGACTCTCTGGCGAAAAGCCTCTCTGAAAGGTCCAGCTATCTGTCCTTCCTGTTACGGCATTAGTTGCCGCGGCAAGGTTCGGAAAGCATGCATTATCTGTGTTTACTACAAATCTCGATTCATCAGCGGACTTTTTGCACTTACAGTTTCCTTGGAGCAGGAAATAGTGTGCAGCAAGACGAGCTGAAGCTGTAATAACCAGAATGCGCTGTGGAATTCCAAATCTAAATTTTACATGCACAAAACAGGTTTGGCGATCTCTCCTTTTTGCTCCTTTTGCAACTAGCTCGAAACTATCTAACACTTTGTGTGGAGCTGCCGAAGTTTTTTCTTATACAGAAAACGCAGTATCGAAATTATATTGCAGCAATGGGGTATATCGGTTACGTCGGACGTTCTGTTATCATTTAGGGCGTCAGTGCTGGGACGCTCGGACATAAATATTTTTAAAGCTGTCGAAAAGTTAATATGTGAGTCTATTAGATTTGGTAGATTTATCAACTGCCCCGCCGCGATGGTCTAGTGGCTAAGGTACTCGGCTGCTGACCCGCAAGTCGCGGGATCGTATCCCGGCTGTGGCGGCTGCATTTCCGATGGAGGCAGAAATGTTGTAGGCCCGTGGGCTCAGATTTCGGTGCACGTTAAAAAACCTCAGGTGGTCGAAATTTCCGGAGCCCTCCACTACGGCGTCTCTCATAATCATATGGTGGTTTTGGGACGTTAAACATCACATATCAATCATCAATCAGGTTTATCAACTACTAACAATTCTTCATTCAGCCTTCCTAGTCAAAATATCTTCAGTCTTTGGGAGATTACACAAAATAGTTCAACCTAAAATTACAATTGTTTAAAATTAGCGTTACAATAAAACATTATCTGAAAATATTGTAGCTTTTACTAAATATTACTCATAAATCCAGTATGTATGATGCGCCCGACTCATGGCCGATCCCCTAGAGTGGGTAGGTGCCAATGATTCAAGGATCATCATCATCGTCATCATCATCACCAGTTGAAGATTTACCTGCAGTGCAGAGAGTGTTTCTTCATAGTACATCTATCATGCAACGAGCAAAATGACCGAATGAATATAGGTACACAACAGATTGTCTTATGCTTTATTTGCCTCTCACAAGCCCGAATTGTTACAGGAATTCAGCTATGCACTTGTTTGAAATTGAAATTAGAATGCTCGTGTGTAGTGTGTGACAGTAACAAGTGTTTTTGTGTCAACACACTGATGATTTCCTATTATCACAAATTTTACATTTTTTAATGATCCTAAGTACTATCCACTCAGATGCCCATAAATCCGAATACTTCCGAAGAAGGAAGTGCACTGGTTTATATACAAGCTTAACAGAAACATGGCGTCATTTCAGTGGGATTTTAAATGTGGCTGATACTTTATAGCAATGGCTCGTTTTCAACTTTCTTTAGAGTACGGCCTGCCGAGGTGCTCTTTGTTGCGAAAGTTAATGTGCACAGCGTCGATGATTCCCGTGTTGATACTCGCAAAAATAGCTTCTAAACAGCTAAGCTGGAATCAGATGAGTCAGAGCTTTTACCGCAGCTTCGGTAAAACGTTTCTGATACACCTGTGCTCTAAATTTTGTTTCTACTGCCCGGAAGAACAAGAAGCTACAGGGCGGCAAAACGGCTCTTTATTCGACAAACGCTCGTCTAGCATCCCGCTACGCGAGCTATTGTTTTCACCAAGGACGTGAAAAGACGCCGCACACGCATCTAGGCTCGACGTTATACTCTTCGTACCTAAACCAAGAAGTTGCGGTGTTTTGTAAGCGCTGCTTACCGGCTACACCGCGCCTAGATGTAGCAGACGACCCTCGTTTGCTAGGCGCAAAGTTGATCTGCAGCGCCGCGGTGGCGGGAACAGCAGCCGGCTGCCTGCTCCCTGAAGGTGGAGCGGATTGCTATTGCTATGCTAGGTTTCACGTACCCAAACCACCATATGATTATGAAAGACGCCATTGTGGAGGGCTCCTGAAATTTCGATCACCTGGGGTTTTTTCACGTGCCCCCAAATCTGAGCACACGGGCCTTTAACATTTCCGCCTCCATCGGAAATGCAGCCGCCGCGGCCGGGATTTGATAGCGTGACCTGTGGGTCAGCAGCCGTGTACCTTAGCCACTAGACCACCGCGGCAGGGCAAGTTAAAGCGGAGAGTTTCGAAACTGAAAAAGTATCTATAAACGTTGGGAATACTGGCCTCGCGAGTGTAAAAAAAAGGCAGATCCCCCACACAAAGAGAATCAATGATATGCGAAGCAGGAATGAAAAAGGCTGATTTGTCACTTTAATATCAGCATGACGTTACGAGGCGGAGGTAAATTATGCCTTATATGACTTCCATGTGATGATTATCTTGTTTGAACGTATCATTTACCTTTGGGATTTACTCACGTCACGTGATACCATATTTGGTATATGGGTGACTATGGAAACGGCCGCCAGCGCGCTATAAGCGTTGCATGTGATCATGTTTTACATGACACGCATATCATGATTATCATGTTCGGGCGTGTCATTTACCTTCGTGGTCTATTCATGTCATGCAATACCAAATTTGGTATATGTCGAGCTAGCGAAACGGCCACGAGCGCATCATGAGCGTGGTATGAGGTGACGTTGTTAGATGACACGCTTGTCATAATTACCATTTTCGCACCAGTCACATACCTTCGTCGTACATTCACGCCCGTAAAACCAAACTTGGTATAAGTGAAGCTAGAGAAACGGCACGAGCGCATCATAAGCGTGGCATGTGGTCATGTTGTTACGTGACACGCACCTCATGATTATCATTTTTGCACCAGCCACATACCTTCGTTGTACATTTAGGTCCCGTAATACCAAACTTAGTATATGTGAAGCTAGCGAAACGGCGGCGAGCACTCGTAGCGTTGATGCGCACACACGCTAGGCGCAGCGACACTAAGCTATAAAGCAAAACACGAGCACTCTATAGTGTGACGCTAGGTGCTATCAGCGTATGCCGGCGAGGCCCGGCGGCAACCGGCGCAAAGTGCGACATGCTGCATTTCGTGCCGACGACGTTACCCAGACACCAACGCGTTTGCCTCTCTTCATGACAGAGGAACGCCGGGCGCGCTCAAACGCGCATGCGTCAAAGCAACGCAGCGCGACACGCGCCTGCGAGCATGTGCCAGGCAAATCGGCGCCTGGCGTGGCATTGCCTGCGTGACTCGACGAAACAAACGCCGGCGCAAACGCGGGCCGGGTCAAAAGTGTATTGGCGCCTTGAGTGTGGCATGTAGTCATGTTGTTACATGAGACGCATGTCATGATTATCACGTTTGCACGTGTCATTTACATCTGTCATCCGTTCGCGTGACGTAATACCGAATTTGGTACATGTGAAGCTTGCGAAACGGCCGCGAGCGCATCAGGAGCGTAGCATGTAGTCATGTTGTTACATGGCACGCATTTCATGATTATCATGTTTGCACCAGTCACATACCTTCGTCATCGATTCACGTCCCGTAATACCAAATTTGGTGTATGTGAAGCTAGCGAAATGTCCGTGAGAGCATCATCAGTGTGGCACGTAGTCATGACTTATGACTTACATGACATGTATATCTTGATTTCCACGTTAGCGTCTGTCAATTGTGTTCGCCATGCAGTTATGTCATACTATGCCAATTTTGCAGCACGTCATGTGAACGAAACCACTGCCAGAGCAGCAAGACCATAAAATGTAAGTCATGACATTCATAACATAATTGCCATGATAGTGATGTTATGACTAGTGAGTTATGCTCGTCATACAGTCACATTATGCCATACCACATTCGGTATTGATACCATTAACGAAATGGCCAGGAGAGCTTTAAGTCGTAACCGGATAGATAGATAGATAGATAGATAGATAGATAGATAGATAGATAGATAGATAGATAGATAGATAGATAGATAGATAGATAGATAGATAGATAGATAGATAGATAGATAGATAGATAGATAGATAGATATGCTCAAAGTCGCCGAAGTTCCCTAAGAAATGCTTCGCATTTAAAAAGCAATCCATGGACGTAGAACGTGGCACTCTTCTGACCTCGCTTGCGGATCGGCTGCCATTTTTCTTTCTTATTCGCCGGTGCCTCCCTCTTACTATACAGCCCGCGAACTTCGAAGTATGGTTTCGAGCATCTGCGGATGTCTTGCTGAGGCATCGAAATTTTAACTGCTCTAATATGGGCGGCGCCACTTTAAAGCAAAATAAAAACCCCATTTGTAAATAAAACGCATCAGCATTGACTTTGCTTCTCGTACTCCTTCACCTGACATTCCCAAACGAACACAATGCTATATAAAATCGCAAAATCTTTTTTTTTTCTCGCCACATAGAAGCTTCACCAACGTGGCAGCCTTTTCGACCGAAAGAAAGAGCGCCGCGGTGCGGAGAAAAGAGCGGACCATGGCCCCCTCTCGAATAACGTTCTGCGTGCGAATTGGGACGGCCAGAGAGAAACCCGCCGTGCGCCCGCCATCTCGAAGGCCAAGCTCCGGGTAAGGGAAAGACGGCTCACTTACCGGAATACACGTATGGCATACATCCACAAATAGTATAACACACGGTGTTCATGCTCGGTCAAGTCGTTACCACATTGCTTGTAGAGAGTATTACAGAACGAGACCACGTATCCATGCGCAGAGGCGGTTCTCGCGAATGCATACAGCTCCCGACGAAGCAAAGACCACGGAGAAATAACCACCGCACGGTGAAGATCCTCACAAGTTAGTAAGGAACCTTACGGTAGACCTTTCGTTTTCACCACCTAAACTTTCCCCAAAAAATGTCCAACACAGCGATTCTGTCGCCGTCTATTCATACTTGTTAAGCCAAATCAAGCCGATTTTAAGCGGCTATTGGCTGAACCGAGCGTTTTGGCTCTCAAAAGGTCCGTGCCACCCGGTGGCAGCAGACGTGGCCCTTACTTTTCACATCTTCACGGGCCCAGACACATTCTAATCTGTCGTCGCGGCCGCCTGAATGCGAAACCTTCGACTCTCACTTCAAGGCTGGCTCGTCTCTCTGCACCGAGTGCCGAGTTTATGGTAGGTGTTCTGTGTTGGTTATCGCCATTGTCGCATGCGCATGCGCATCGTCTTGCGGGAAACGTCGACAGTCTTTCTGTTTATTTAGTTAGAACCTCGACTGCGCGATTGATGAGTTCTATCGGATCACCGTACCGCACGAAAGACCACGGTAAGCTATGTATTTTGCGCTGATTTTTTCAACAAATTCATCTGTTGTCAGAACTACGCTCGGCTTTCAAAACGGAGCAAAGTAACCGCGTGACATGTGACTGGATAACCTCGATGAGATAGATAATGTGGTTTGTCGCTGTATAAAATGCGCATTGTTTTCTGCTGCCGGTCTTCAAGTGTTGTGGCAGTTTTAAAACAATTCTTCGAATTGTGAGCAATGTGTGATTGCTTGTTCGCGATGTCGCGGGCGTTCAAATAGGTGAAGTGATCCTGATAACGTGAGCCAGAATGAATGTTTGCTAGTTTGTAGTTACATACCTGGTTAGCTAAATAACTACGATTGAGTTTGACGCGGATGCGATTCACACAGAAAGGCTGTATAGAGCTGGTCTGTACATGTGTTAGGATAGCGTTAAAGCGTTCTCAAACTCGAACGGAACGGTGGTAGTAGCCGGTACCGATAGGGCTCCTGTGTTGATCCTGAAACTTTATAATCGCTGTGAATGCATCTGAAATACCAAAACCGTGCATGTACCCACGCTGTGTCGGCCCGGCAGACCAATTAACATTCTCTGTGGACACTAACCCGGCTGTTGGAGAATGCAAGCGTAGCTGCGATACGCTTGTGTTTGTATGCGTATGTAAGAAGAGAGGTTAAAGAGCGACGGTGTCAGTTGGCGCGTGCATTTCACACGAGGTGCGCGTTCTTTGCATTGCTCCTCTTGCATATTCGTAGTCATTTGTTTCACATGAGAAAGGGAGGGGGGTCTAGCACCCTCTTGAGGAATTTTGACTAGGGGGTGTTTTACCGAAAATAAACAGTGGAAACAGGTGTTTTTGTTTAGAAAAGTCACAGCCATCAACACGACCCCCCCTCCGCCCAAATAAAAAAATTCTGCCTACAGGACTGCTTTAGGCACCAACAAAAAGTCAACAAACCTTTAAAACTTGCGAGTTGCTCGTGCTTTTGGAGACATGGTCATAGTTAGATACCGGTCATGCTTATATGGTAACGCGTTGTGTAATAAAAAAGCTCTATCTGCGCATGAAGACAATTACGGTGCACCCACCGGGTGGTGCCATCGTACTTACTGATAGCTGTGAACGCATTGTGTAAAGTTTACAAGACTTATAGCACAGCCCAGAACTAGAGGTGGAGCTAAGAGGACTACAAAAGCCTCCTGTGTTTTCGTTATCTTTTAAGGGCGAAGCTCTTCAAAGCGGCACCCGTTCGCCACTCGTAGTACGTAATATGTATTACGCTTTGACCTCCAAGGGGGTGCCGGTGGGAGATTTTTCCTGTGCGTTGTTGAACAATAAAAAAATCGCAGCGTTTGCGTTAACTAAAAGCCAAACTTTCCTGTCTCTCATTCCCCATTAGCAGCCATTGCCGTGTACATTAAGCAGTATCTGACAAGAAAAGGTTGCTACGTTATACTTGCTGGACGTAACCTCCTTTGTATCAGAAAGGTTTAGCGAGCGTTGGGCCGCAGTGTCATGAATACAGTGAACTAGTATATACCATGAACTCGAGGTGGTTAAAGGTGGGAAGTAGACACGAAGCGCCAGCCGTAAGAAAGTGTGCGTGTGCCACATCTAGTTTAGTCCTTGGAATGTCTGGATGGCGGTGATTCTATATGCGGAATATATAATGAAAAGATGCGAGATTGCTGTACTTGGAGTGTTGACTAGATGGACGAATGGACACACAGACAGATGCATGGACGGACGCACGGATGGCTGCACGAACGGATGGACGCATGGGCGGACGCAGGGTGGATGCATGGACGAGCGCATGGACGGACGCATGGATGGACGTGCGGACGCACGTACAGACGCACGCACGGACGGGCGGATGGACGCATGGGTGGACGCATGGATGGACGCATGGACGGACGGAAGCAAGAACGAATACACGGACGGATGCTTCGCCCCACTCTCCATCAACCACCCCGTGGATATGCTGCCATTTTTAGATGCGGAAGCATCTTATACTCGCGCATTTTAGTGCGCCGTCCGCACCGCTTCTCGAACATTCGACAGCTGACGCGCGCGCATGCGCCGTCGCGCCGTCGCCCACCATCTGTGCCGCGCGCGCTTCTCCTTCGAGAACATTCGACAGCTGACAGCGCATGCGCCGTCGCGCTGTATATATACTCAAGGTCGGCGCTCGCTCGCTCAGTTGCCGCTCGTCCGTTGGTTTGTACGGCGCGTCGACGTCCGAAGTCGCCGTGAAATGAATGCCAACGAATCCACAAACACAATGATCGACGTCCCTTCGACCAGCGCCGCCCTATCGCATACGTGTGTACGTGTTCACTCATTTAACACCCCCTCCTACAACCACGTTAACCAATTTAGCCATCGACCCAAGTAAGTCGCAATTTAACACCCCATTTCACAACCACGTTAACCAATTTAGCCATCGACCCAAGTAAGTCGCACTTTAACACCCCGTTAACCAATTATATGCTCCGCATCCTCCTCAGTGTTCCCCCGAGGGAAGCTTCGGGCAATTTTTTTAGTTCCTTCTCTCTCTCTCTCTATTTTGAGTAGTGCCAACTCTCAAAAACATTACACCAAAAATCTACACGCCCACCTACCGCATTGAGAGCTAACACTAGAATAATTGGAGAAGTTCTGTTTGGCGTTGCATAAGTCAGTTGCCAGATTTAGGGGTCAGTGTTGCCAGACAGCTGCCAGATTTGTAGAGAAATTGGCCCTCGTAGTTTCGCTTTCCCCGTGAAGGCTCTGTGTCGTCCGTGGTGCATTTTGCGAGTACAGAGGCGACGTTGGCCGTTTTAATTAATTGAATGAACGGCACGTAGCAGAAGTCGAGGCGCGTTCTGTGCGCAGCTGGGCAATTAAAAGGTCGGTCTAGATCAATTGTTTCTAAATTAGCGAATCAATGACGCGTCGTCCGCCATGCATTCCGCGGACTCCGCGTACAGCAATTTCAGCCTGCCGATAAACAGGCGAAGTGTGCCCAACAGTGATTGAAGCAAAAGTTTCATCTTCGTGCAACAAGCTGCATATTAAACAGCACGAAAAGCAGGCTTTCCGTTTGTCACCACCGTGCTGACAATCTTGCACCAGTGGCGTAGCCAGGGGTGGCACACCGGGTGCGTTTCTCCCCCCCCCCCGAAATTTTTTTTCGCCATGGCATACAGTGTCATGGTGAAAAACAGTGAGAAAATCTCACCATTTGCTCCCCCACCCCCACACACACACTCCCCGAAAAAAATTCTCGCTATGCATCTCTTGTGCAATTAAGTCTTATTAACATTAGCAGTCTTACGTGACCAAAGCACTTAATGGTTATGAGGCATGCCGAAGTAATTTAAGTGCTTACGACACTGCACCAACCAGTCTCCTTTCGCGTGCATTGAAGTTGCTCACTACACGAGTCCCTAGCGATTCGCCGCTGTATAAATGCGACAGCTGTGGCCGGAATCCACCAAGCTCTTTTGGGTTAGTACCCAAAACCATGACAACGTAGCCATCGCGGCTGCAGGGCTTCTTCTTGGCCACCTTTATTCTCACAGCATATTTCCCTTTCACAGCACAAAAAAAAAAGACGAACATCTTTCCAGGTGGGTGCAATACATGTTTCTATGTGCGAAGAACTGCGTCATGTGAGCGCTCGCCGAAGTTAAACCAACGTATTTCCCTAATTCCAACGCGCATTTTTTTCGGTAAAAGCACACTTTCAAATCGCATGCACGTTAGATTCGGGTGCAGACGTTTAAACTGCCCCTTACCTGTCGTTTTTGTGTTGGTTTTTGTGTCACGTAAGGCAGGTGCGCGTTCGAATCGAGGGCGCGTTAGAATTTCATAAATACTGTACTACCAAATTCACTGTCAGATGAATCTCGTGTAGTTCTCTGAAATAAATAAAACTGATAAGCAAATTACACTTAGATCAAACGCTAAGACAAAACGCAATTAATGTGTAATCAAAATAGCGACGGGGCGAATGTTCAAGAGGTTCACTAAACGCAAAAGAATTCTTGTGAATAATCAGAAAACACTTGGGCGCGACTGCGGAAATAAAATCTTGTGTTCAGACCACGAGATCATGCATGAAGCGTAGGAATGTTGTGCTTCTCTGGCGATGAGGTACGGCCACATGTGGAGATTGAGAAACTTCAAGTTCTCTGTCACTTTCATGTTCAGTAAAACGTTGTAGCTTAAAGGGGCCTCCTAGCACTTTTTAGAGCGGTCAGAAAAACTTGCCAATCACTAATCGAAGCTCGTGAGAACACCTGAGCCAAATATTATATAACAGCGCGTGGCTTGTAAATCGCAAGCGATAGTTAGTCATTTAGCAATCGTTCCCTCAGTAAAATGATGGCATAAACTCGCATGACTGTCCACGGTGTTTTGGCAGATTTGAGCAGCGTGAGCATGGCCTCCGATATGGTGGGCGCGCAGCTTGTGTGCCCGCCGTCTCGAAGTTGACGTCGTGAGCTGCACAGTTACCGCTACTACCGCGGGAAGCCGCCACATGACCGTGCTTGCGCTCGCGACCACATAGATTTACTCTACCTTCCCGTAATTGCTTAGAAAGTGTGTGGGGGAGAGACCACAGATGGCGCCATTCCAGGCCATGGTTGGAGGGATGGTTGGACGCGACTATTAGACATGAAAAGTGTTCGCCTTAAATGTGTTGCTGCACCCGATTATTGAGATCTAATCAGATGGCGAGTGCACTGGACAGCGCGACCGCGCTCCTGAGGGTGCGACTGGAAGCATGCTGGTTTGGTAAAAAAGCGCATAATTCGCGGCTGAGCGTGGCCCGGTAGCGCATGCATCTTCCTCGAGGAGTCATGTGAGCTCGTGATGATGCCACAAACTTTGACGATCTGTGACGTCGGGATGACGTCACTGAGCCGTAATGTTTGCTCACGTGATCTCTTTCGTTCATGTTGACGCAGACGACCACCTTTCTCGTTTGATGAGCTAAGGCTTTCGCCTTAATATTAGTCTTAAACTCTAACCAGAACCATCGACTCTG
The DNA here is from genome assembly GCA_013436015.1 of Rhipicephalus annulatus. Classification (NCBI taxonomy): domain Eukaryota; kingdom Metazoa; phylum Arthropoda; class Arachnida; order Ixodida; family Ixodidae; genus Rhipicephalus; species Rhipicephalus annulatus. Next base: position 315,371 of record WOVY01010626.1, on the reverse strand, counting down.
ACACACATTGCTCCAGCGAATCTCGAAGGCAACGTGAAAAAAAAACGCCAGGCCTGCACGGAAGGCGCAACACAGTCACAGTGAAAGCTAGAAGAGTGGCCTTGCAGAGCCTTTTCAAAACACTCATCGGGTAACTACTGCAAGCACACTTGCTTGATACCCACTAGGGCATTGCCAACAAAATTTTGGATAATAGGCTGGCATTCGCTATGCTATTTTTCATTCTTCTGAGAAGCGTGGTATCCGATAAACACTTGCAAGGAAGTTTGTGCCAATCGTTCATGCAGTGGCGGACGACGATGCGAAATTATGCCTGAAGTGGGTATGTGCCACAGCTTGCGTTCGCTGGTGAGACAAGGCGGTTTCTGCTGCAACGCCATTGAAGGGCGCCATTGCTGCGTGCTACAGCTTCACAGGTCCCAACGTTCCTTCTTCCATCTTCAGTGTTGCGGTGAAGTAGCAACCGATTACTTTTATTTTATTAGATCTACCTCTTGTTCCGCAACTGTGTTGAGTGCATTGCTAGGTGCAACTTCATCTTATTTCATGACTGTTTCTTCTCCGGGCCAGAGGCCTACCCTCTGGTCAGCCTCTGTTCTCCCTTGAGATCTGCCCTTGGAGTTGTTTCTCCGCAATGGAAACCGTAGCGTTCCTGTCGCTTTGGCGCCGACAACCGGTGGGTTCATTATTTTGAAGATTCCCAAGAAAATCCAAACGGAACTTCGTGCGACCACTCCACACTCTCTACTGATAACAGAGGTTCTTTAGTTTCGACACGGGGGTATACTATGCTGCTCACCAGACAAGGCTTGTATCCAAGACCTTCTGAAGTGCACTAGTTTTGCATCAGATCCGGTGAGCTCTTTTATCCCACGTCATCTAGCTTGCTGCAAAGGATTGGTTCGGGGGGTAGATGCAAGTCTAAGCCCAGCAGAAGTCTTGGACATTTTTCTCCCACAGGTGTTATTTCTGTTTACCGCTGTACCAAACAGGAGAACAAACAAAAAGTTCTCACTGAAACTGTCATTGCCACATTCGCTGGAACGGATCGCCCTTCGGAGATCAAGGCATGGTCGCTTATCTATAAGGTCGAAGCTTTAGCTCCCCGTCCGTTCCAATGTGCGAAATGCTGGCGCTTTGGACACAGTACTAAAGGTTGTCGATCGGACACTCGATGCCGCATATGCGGGGCCATATACGGGGCTGGTCATAGTACTGCCGAGTACCAATCAAACAATCAGACATGCTGTTTGTGCAAGGCAAATCTCGCTGCAGACGATCCTAACTGCCCTGCAAGATCAAATGAGCTTTAGTTGATTGAAATCATTGAAAGGAGACGATGGTCTCGTAGAGAAGCAATGGCAGAAATTCAAAGCAGGAACAAGGACTATGTCGGCATAGCAGCTCGTCCACCTGTTGCTAAGATGCTGCACTTTCTCAGCTCGTCCACCTGTTGCTATAGATGCTGCACTTTCTCAGTATATTTCAACTATGGTAGAAAAGGTCGTAGAAAAAGTATTAGAAAAAGTTTCACTGAATTTGTCCGACTCACTTAATAATATTATAGATTCACAAATGTCACGCGTATCTGATCGAATCCAACCTCCTAGTGCCTCAATCAATAAGCCTGCCGAACATCAGTCAGATGCCTCTGTCGATAATGAGGCAGGGTCTTCCCGATCCAACACAACTGAGCAGGAAGGTATATCTGATTCAAAATCAATAAGTAGTCGGGGTGTAGATATGGATGCTCGTCTTTTGAAGTGCACCAGATCCCCTACTAGCAAATTTTATAATTCTTCTCATTCAAAAACAAGAGAGTGAGGAGGAACCTAGGACTAAAGCGGACTTCTTAATAGACAGTATTTTAGGTCAGGCAGTTGCTACCTCTTGTTTATCATCATAGGGTGCCTTAGAGTATTTCAGTGGAACTGTCTTTGAATTCTCTCTGCAACTACAGACTTATTATACCTAATTTCTCAACAATCTCCAGACGTCATAATGCTACAAGAAACTTGGCTGTATGCTGATCAAAACTTCTATTTAAATAACTATCAGTGCTTTCGACTGGACAAAGACTCACGTGGTGGAGGAATAATTTTTTTTATCTCATTCAATTTTTTTCATAAAGTGCACTTAGTTTACGAACAAATATCACACGATTATGAAGTATTGGTTCCGGAAATTCACTTTACCGGATGCGCGCCACTATCTATTGTCAACAACTATTTTCCAGCTAGAATACAAGATGAAAGAGCCCTTGATGTGACTGAGGTTTTGCAGAAACAGTATACTATTTGCGGGAGACTTCAATGCCCATCACGTGTTCACGTGTCGTGGGGATTCCGCACTGATTCATCAGGAAAACGGTTGTGGGACTGGGCTATTCGGAATAACCTTATTTGTTTGAATTCCAGAGTTCCCACATTCGTTCGATTTGATTGGAGGTCCGTCTTAGATCTTAAATTTGCTAGCTCAAATGTGACAATATCGTCTTGAACTGTTCTCAATACCGCTACAAGTAGCGATTACTGCCCCCTGGTATTTGAATTCAGCATTTCTTTAGTGACGGTAGATCACCAGCTGCAATGTTATGTAAACTACTCTAAATTTAAAAAGAATTTACAGTCAACGTTGTCTTCCTTGCCCAGTATGGAATCAAATATGAAAGCCATGAGCCTTTGTTCCACTCTAAAGTGTGCAATTAAAAAATCACAGTTCAGTATATCTTCAACAAAAGGAAAATTTATATCTGGCTTGTGGAATCTGGATTTTGCAAGAGATTATAGACGCCGCAAAGCTGCATGAAAAAAACTCCTTACCAACCAATGTCCTACTAATTGGAGAAATCATTTATTTGCTAAACCTACGTTTAAGAGAACAGTTTCATTAGCGAAAGACGATTATGAATAAAAACGGTGTAGCTATCTATCCAAGAGCGGCAACAAGAAAGCTCTATTCAGATTTCTCCGTAATCGTAAAGCTATTACAGCACCCGTAAATATTGACTCAGTTATTTTTTCTCCAAACAAGTTGGATGATACATTAACTGAAACTGCATTAGGATTAGAGAAGAGAGTTACATCAATAATTCAAATAAAGTTTGTAAAGCCTTCCTTCGGAAATGATTTTATTGAAGTAAGTAGAGATGAACGTGCTCACGGCGTTCGTATTCTGCCAAGCACAGGTCCTGGACCAGATGGCGTCACTTCAGGAATGTTAAAAATATTATTCGACATCTCTCCTGAAGACCTTCTTAACGTTGTCAACCATTCACTTGAAAATAGTTGGATACCTCCTGACTGGAGACTTGCAAAAATAATACCGCTTCTTAAAAAACAGGGACTAGGAATACAGATAAGTAACATAGAACCAATCGCTTTAACAGCACACGTAATTAAGTTAACAGAAAGAATACTTTGCATGAAAATTATGAAGTTCATAACAGATAATGCACTACTCAGTGTGTGCCAGATAGGATTTAGACCAGGTTACTCTATATGGTGGGCGCACGTTGATTTAGAGGCACGTATAAAGCTTGCTCGCCACAGGCGACAATATGCGGCCCTAGTAACCCTTGATTTAGCCAAGGCATATGATAGTGTTGAACATGCTATTTTTATCAATGCCGTAAAAGAGCTAACGTTCCCGCAGTACATAACCAATTGGATTTACGAATTTTCAAAAGACAGAAAATTTTATTGCTCCAAACGAGGTGTTTTCACACCTAAATATAGCCAAAATAGAGGTGTTCTTCAGTGCAGCGCTCTATCGCCACTGCTCTTTAACTTTTTGTTAAGTTTATACCACTGAGTGATAATGTACAAGTATATCTATATGCAGATGATATCGCGTTTTTTGCATCTGACTGTGATATTCATTTACTACATTCGACTTCCAGTTTCATTTGGCAACATTGGAAACCTGGTTTCAGAAAACTCATATGAATCTGAACGTAACTAAAAGTACTATAATAGTTTTTCTATTGGACGTACCAGTTACCATTTAAATTCAGTACCATCAAGAAATATTTCCCCAAGTTAACTGTACTAAATATCTGGGTGTATTGTACGATCAAAAACTGCGCTGGGGTGATCACATTGAACATATTAAATTTAAGGCTGCACGCGCTGTTGGGAGGATAGGTAGGCTTGGCCGCCTCCGTTCCGGTCTTCGCAGAGATACGCTCATCATGATTTATCGCATGTACGTTCGTCCAATTCTTGAATTCGGATGTTCACTATTCTACGGTGGAACGGCATAAAAAATAAACCCCTTCATTCTCATAGATCGGGAAGCTCTTCGTAGTTGTTTAGGTGTGCCAAAACTCACAGCAAACAATGTTTTCTATCAAGAAGCTCGGATACCCACTCTTGCTTGCAGATTTCGTATTTTAACAGTAAAAACCTATTTAAAATTTTCTGAATCTACTTTAAGAAGGCGACCGTTAGTATTCTTTGCCGAGCCTGGTGTCTTTTCAATGAGCATTGGTACCGTGTATATGAACCCCAAGTGCTATTTGTTCAAACACTTCTAGATGCTTTAAATGTTAATATATTCGAAGTCACACCATCTGTCAAACCAGTCGGCCAAGTGCAAATAAAATTTGAAAATATCTTCCCCATGAACGCTAAACACTTGCCCTCTAAATATTTGATTTGCTTATTAGAACACCTGTCTCAATTAAGTACTAATTTAGTAATTCCAACGGATGCATCTAGGAGTGGCGAAAAGCAGGTGTGGGTATTTTTCTCTCTCATTATTCTGGTCATTTTCGTTACGCCTCCCAGATTATACACCAATATTTGAAGCGGAATTAACGCCCGTTATACTAGCTCTTTGTAAGCATCCTGCGACTCATTCAACAGCTCTGATAGTGACTGACTCGTGTTCCGTGTGCTAATTTTTATCATCGTCATTGGCATGAGCAGTACTATAAACTTTTAAATCATTAATACCAGCAAACATTCGTCTAGTGCGAATGATATGGGTGCCAGGCCATCGTAGTATATTTATAAGTGAGATGGCTGACACACTGGCGCGAACATCCCTTGATCTTCCGATTTTGCCAATCATGCCTCTTACAGCTTATGTAACAGCATCGAAGTTCAAAAAACTTTCCTTTCTTGAAGACTCATCAAAAATAATAATACCGAATCCAGATTTCATGCACCTGCCCTTCGCATGAAATAATAAATGGTGTCCCACGCGTAAATTGTAAGTCTCTATACCAAATTACGTTGCCGTATGCAACCTCTTAATTTCTACTTAAACAGGTCTGCTCTGGTGCCATTCCTTCTGTGCTCAAGCTGTGACGAAGTTGAACATATCGACCATTTACTTCTCACAAGTCACTGTTTCAAAAATCGAAAAAAAAATTGCTTCGAATTTTCATTCAAAAAACAAGGAATATCACTTACTACGCCTAATATTTGGTCTTTTGGGGCCGCTTCATTGGGACACAGCGAGAGGAACATCTGCGGGGCTCTCTGTGAATTCCGATGTAATACAAGAAGATTACCTTGCTGAGCCATTGATCAGCTCTCGATTTTTACTAGCCAATCTACCATTTATTATTTAGCTGTTACACTCCAGTGATTTTACCTTCAGAAGAATTTCATATAACGATTCCACCTCAAATATTCAACAAATTCTATTATTTCACTCCTCCCCCCTTTTTTATATTGTGCCAAATTAATTTCACAGTCAAAACAAAGTAATGTTATTCCTCTAGTCTGGACCTAAAGGTATTGACTAGCATTAACCCCCGGCTTCTTGGTCAATCCCCCTTAGTGGGTGAGAGCCACAAAAGATAAGATCAAGCAAGCACAGTTAATAGCTGAACAAGAACAAGCTTTTGTTATAGGTTGGGGGCATTGGATGGCCCACTCGTTACGCTATTCGCATTGTGTTACGATTGGTTGTTCTTTCGCTGTTGTAAAACGCTTTATAGGTCGTATTGACGTGATTGCTTTCCCGACATCAAGCCTGTCTAAGGCAAGTTTGCTAACAAGTCACATGCACCAGCCAGCGCAAAGTCTCCGGAAGCGACCGTGGGACGCGGTAAGCGTACCCGAGTGGAAAGCACCAAACGCAACCTGAAACGCCCGGAGCGTCTGTGGCATCGCGTCACGGGCGCTAAGAGTAAAAAATATGCCCCCGAAACCCAGTCGGCTTCATCATCGCCGGTTCGGGGACAGGATCGAGACGCGTAAGACCCCGGTTTTCCCACTGCACGGTGTACGAGACACGGTAAGCGCAGTATTGTAGTTTCATCCTTGTCATCAACATGGCTAGCATGACTGTGCCTTTACTCATTGGTACGCTGAATGTACGTGGTTTATGAGCGCGTCGCAAACAGTACCAGTTGAAACGCTTGATGCAAGAAAAGAGACCTTGACTTGCTCGCGGTCCGGGTGACTAAAGTTAGTACTGAGGACGCGACCGATAACTTGGTATCAGAGTTTTCATTGTGGTACAGTGCGTGTGTGAGCCATGCAGTGGGATCATCAGCCGGATGTATTATTTTTTGTCGAGAACTCGCTTGGTATTGTAGTAGATAAGTTCACAAGGGCTTTATTACATGGGCGTTTCATTTTAAGTGACTTTTGTTATGGGAACACTAAATTGAGAGTTATCTGTGTATACGCTCCTACAAATTTGAGAGACAGAAGTTTGTTTTTTCGTGAAATGCAAGCGTACTTTGAATATAAGAGATGGGTAATTCTGTTGGGCGACTTCAGTTGTGTTCTGGCCCAATAATATTGTACGTATATTGCTAAATTATTTAAAGAAAGCATTGATTTGCATATAGATAACCTTAATAAGTTCTTTTTGCATGACGTGGCTCTGTTTGCGAAGGGTAATAGTCACCAACACTTCACGCATTTTCAAGGCTCTAGTCACGCACGACTACATCGAGCATATGATTGTTCTGACATAGTACCTTTTTGTCAAAGCTATGACGTTTATGCTGTTTCCTTCAGTGATCATTGCTTAGTCTCGTTTGAGATAGGTCGTAAGTGCAAAAAAAAAAGGTTGTATAGGAAACATGGAAACTGAATACTAAGATAATTACGCATGAAGGGTTTGTTGATAAGACAAAGAAGGAAATCGAGATTTTTTTCCAAAACGCAGAAATGAGTGCCACGTAAAAATGGGAACTATTAAAGCAAAGGATAAAAATGATATCAATAGAGTGTGGTTGTCACTTGCAGTACCAAGCTCGAAAACAGGAACGCGAGCTCCGGGTGGAGCTCAATGGTTTGGTGAAAATTGAAGCAGGAAACCTGGGCTTATTTAAACATCAGCTGCAGGTTGTCAAAAACAGAATTGGATGTCTTGAAGAGGATAAATATAAAGGCGCAATTATGCGCGCAAGAGCTGACAGATACCTTGTGGGTGAAGCCCCGACAAAGCGTGCCCTGTCAGATGAAAAGGCATACGCTCGAGCTCACGGCATATCAGAGATAGAATTGAATGGTAAAGTATTGAGAGAACATAAAGGTATCATGAAAGCGTTTGAAAGCTATTATCAATAATTGTTTGCTTATTGTGAGCCAAAGAAGCCGGGTTTTGCAGATTAGTTCTTGATAGAAATGCTGACGCTTAATGCTGAGGGCACAAATTTATTTGACATGTCTATTAGTATAGGAGAAAATTAGGAGGGCATCGATGATCTTGGCATGGAAAAATCTCCCGGTCCAGATGGCATCAGTGCTGCCTTTTACAAGGAGTTCAAGGAGGATATGGCCGCAGTGTTGTACGACGTTTTTTCAGAGAAATATCGAAGAACTCGGGCTCCATCGTTTAATCGTGCGCACACTGTACCGATTCCTAAAGGAAAAGAGCATCATGTTTTACGCAAAGTGACAGGATACAGGCCAATCACGCTAGCAAACATAGATTATAAGGTGTTTATGAAAGTTCTGGCTAGGAGGTTGCAAGGAGTTGTAAACAAGTTGGTCGGGCCGCATCAGACTTGCGGCATCAAGCATGGGAGCATATTCACAAATATTCATGTCACTAAGAGCATTTGAGAGTATTGTGACGCTGCACTTCTGAAAGTAGCCATAATACAAATTGATCTAGCCAAGGCTTTCGACATCGTTCCACATAATATACCCTTCACGCTTGATGAGTACGTTTTGGTGCGATCATATGTAAAGGTATTAGTTTGGCATCCAAAAGTTCAACCACAAATTTAATTGTAAACGGAGAACCCTCACAGCGTGTACAAGTACTTTCTTCTGTGTACCAGGGGTGTCCTTTAAATCATTTGCTTTTTTGCTCTATTTTTAGAACCACTGTGTCGGAAAGTAATTCACCACGCAGGGGTTAAAGGTGTCAGGTTTCAGTCATGTGAAGGGCGTGTTTTGGCAAACGCCGGTGATATTACCATTTTTTTATGTTGATAGAGAGTCACTTCGTTATTGGGAATCACTGAAAGGTTTTGTGACACGAGTGGAAGCTTAATGAACAATGAAAGAAAGCATTGTTTTGTGGCGTGGTAATTGGGACCTAACGCCCAGTTCCTTTGGAAGTATTCAGTGGCTCACAACACCTAGTCGTTATTTAAGGGTACCATTGGACAGGTATCAAGGCAGTGAAGCGTTTTGGCATGAAAGGATGGAAGAACTGCGTGCGACAGCCGAAGGATTGGGTGGTCGTGACTTATCAATTGTTTCTTGGTCAGCTGTATGTAACGCGTTTCTGGCTGCTAAACTTATGTACCTTTTACAAGTATTCAGTTGTACGCGTAAAAGCAATAATAAAATCCACAGGATATTCGCCACGATCATCTGTAGCTCTACATGGGAGCGAACATCTAGAACGAACTTGTTGCGGCGTGTTAAGCAAGGAGGGCTATCTTTGTGTCTTATGTTTCTTAACCAGTAATATCACGTTTCCTGCTAATAAGAGACCAGAGAGACGCTTTTTTGTGTTATTTATTTCAAACAACGCTATTACACCGCATGCCTCACTTCTTTTTATCTTCAGACAGAAGAGAACGACACACCTTGTCACCGTTCTTGCGCGAAGTTGTGTTCTCATATCGTTTCTTAAGGGCAAGGTTTTCGATAGATTACCTAACAAAAGTGAAAAGAAAGCCCCTGATGAAAGACTTGATAGAGGATGCTTTTCCTGTGCCCCTTTACTGTTAAAAGTATGAAAAATCATATGAACAAGTCGTACTAAAGTGAGTGAAAAACATGTGGACACCACCCAATGTTTAAACAATCTTTTTCAAGCTTCATACGGGAACCTTGCAAGTGAAAATGTGGCTTGAAGAGAGAGGGATGTATGTACCATGTGGAAGCAGCTGTCTCCTGTGTAACAAACCTGAGATCATTAAACATGTATTTATTGATTATAAGAATGCTATTTTCTTTTGGGACATTTTACAAAGGACTTTAAAACATATTTACCTCTTACTCCACATGGAATCTAATTTTTGCCTTGTGATAAATCTGTGCAACATTTGGCCGTTATTTTCTTACTTGGTCTTCATTCGGTTAAGCGAAGTATGTTATCGTCCAGACACTGTGATGTAAGAGTTCTATTCGTTCGTGAGTGTTATGAGTGTATCAAAGTGCGAAACGTGTATAAGACTACCGACTGCGTTGAAGATGTAATATCTTTGTTTGATACGTTAACACACATAAAATGCGTCTGATGTGTGATTGTCAGATTAACTTGACATGTTGTCAAGAATACAATAAGAGGGGGGAAACGAGCGTAGCTCAGTGGTAAAATACTGGGCTAGCACCCAGCGGACCCTGGTTCGAGCCTTACTGTGTCAATGGTGTGATGTGGTTACGGACACCGGCGGTGGCAGCAGCGGCGGTGGACAACTGCGCGTGACCCGAGTCGTATAATCTCATAACAGCATTAGTTGTAAAAGAGGCGTGTGGTTGAGATATTCTCAGCCAGGATCCCAGCTCTCGTTTTCTTTCAGTGAAACCAAGTAATTTTTGTTAGTCATTATGGTCATACGTGTGTTTCAATATCATGTGTTTCAATATCAAGCTCTTCTTTGCCTCCAGAACAAAGAAAGCAACGCACATGTTGTGCTAAATGCAAAGCCAAAGCAAGGAGTTATCCTGTACAAGGCACCGCCAACTTTCAAGCTTGTTATCGTTGAGGGGTGGCTGATCTCCTTGCAAATAATCCTGCATGTAAAGCTCGCCGGCGCAGATGTCGTCGCTGCAAGATGATTGGGCAATTAGACGTTATGTGCAGCTCGTCTGGATACTCTGCGAAAGTTTGAGAAGTTGATGACGATGACGGCACTAGCTTTCAGTGTAGCGGCAAAACAGTTTGTGTGGTCAAGGGACACAAGCATGGCATTTACGCATCCAACGCAGTGAAAGGTCATGCTATCTTGTTTCTAGTTGATACGCAATCTTCTTTCACTATTTTGGCTGCAGAACTCTATCGTCCGTTTTTTTTTGCAAGCACTTGTCCTCTGAAGTCAAACTCAGTGCAGCTTTTCGACTACTACAAGTCCAAAATAAGAGTTCGAGGACGCTTTGTCGTTTAAGCTGCGTTTCAAGACAGAACTGCTTACATTTTTATGTATTTTGTATCTAAGGGCAACACTGTAATGAACTTAGACGCCCTTGCGGTGCTACAGATGAACATTGAAGGTAAATCACTTCAGTGCCTTGCATTGTCCTCCAGCACTCCTACATTGGCAACTGAGTAGTTCAGAGTATGAACATCTCTTTGTCTAACATCTCGGACTTGCCAAAGGATTCAAACACAAAGTTAAGGTTCGTGAGTCCATTCCACCCGGTGCCAGCAAATTACGATGGCTGCCGTTTACCCAACGTGAGCAGGTGTCGCCTGAGCTGCAGAAACTTGAAGCTCCAGACACAATCGAGCGCGTTGATGCCTCTCAGTGGTTTCTCCTGTAGTGGTTATTCGGAAAAAGGATGGCTCAATACGAATGTGCGTTGATTTGCGACAGCCTAATAAAGCTATAATTGTGTATAGCTTTCCACTACCACGCCCCACCGCGGTAGTCTAGGGACTAAGGTACTCAGCTGCTAACGCGCAGGTCGCGGGATTTAATCCCGGCTGCGGCGGCTGCATTGCCGATGAAGACGGAAATGATGTAGGCTCGTGTGCTCAGATGTGGGCACACGTAAAAGAACTCCAGGTGGTCTAAATTTCTGGAGCCCCCCACTACGGTGTCTCTCATAATTATAGGGTGATTTTGGGATGTTAAACCACACATATCAATCATCAAGCTTTCCACTACCACAGACAGATGAGGTGTTGCACAGCTTAGTTGGCGCTAAGTAATTCTCGAAGCTGGATTTGGCGTATGCTTACCGTCAACTTAACCCTTTCGGCCCTGGCGGTGTCAATTGACACCACCGCACAACATTTCCCCTAGTATACCTCGGAAACGTAACCAAAACTACTCATTCTTGGGGGCATAGTTCTTCAATGATTGCCACTGCAATTGACACCAATATTTCAAAACGTTTGCGGAGGTAGAAGCCACAAAGAAGAAGCGCGACCGAGGTGTTCCATGAAGCCGAGGCGCGTAAGTTGAGGCGGTTAAGTGCCATTTTCGGGACGGCGTACTGAAGCTGTTTCAGTGAGTATTAGGGTGAAAAGTGAGACGTTGGTTTCCATTTTGTGTACACCATTGATTGCCAGAAGAAACGAAGCCATTATAACTTTCATTTTCCAATCACTGAGCCCTAAACACCTAGTTTCATTCCAAGTTAATTAATCCAAAAATGCTTGTACCAGTGGCTCAATTTTTTTTGCTTGTGGTTTTCTGAGGTCCTAACTACGAGAAAAACGCGCACAAAAAGTTTATCCGACCAAAATAAATTCAGAGCTGAAAGGGTCAAACTCGATCGTGCAAGTGGTGATCTGAGTACTATCATTACGCACGACGGGCTTTTTCGCTTCAAAATAGTATGCTTCGGCTTGGCTTCAGCGCCGTCGGCGTTTCAGAAAGTGATGTATCTTATACAGAAAGGGTGCAAAGGTGTACTTTTTTTACGTAGACGACATTATCGTCTATGGCCGTTCTCGAGAAGACCATCTTGAAAAACCTTCGCAACGTTTTGCAGTGACTTTCTAAAGCAGGCCTGAGACTAAATCACAAGTGCGATTTCGACGTCACGAAGCTCACGTTCCTGGGACATGTTGTGAATGGCAAAGGACTCCTTCCGCTAGCGTCATCTATCCAAGCGATGAAAGAAGCTCTGGCGCCTTCGAACATAAATTAACTTTGTTCCCTGCTTAACCTGGCGGGATTTCACACAAAGTTCGTTCCCCAGTTTTCGGATGCTTTGGAAGCTCTACGGGCATTGCTTCGAGGCAACGAATCATTTGCTTGGATGTCAGCTGCCGAAGGAAGTTTCGTCCATTGGAAATCGCTGCTGACAACTTGGAAGGTTCTACATTGCTTTGATGCGAACTTTCACGTCATCGTCACGACCGATGCCTCGGGATATGGGCTAAGCTCTGTGATACAACAAGAAAGCAAATGAAGTCTACAGACGGTTGCCTTTGCCTCCCGGACCTTGAGCCCACAAAAACATATTCTACAGGTAACGCGAATACTTAGCTTGTGCTTGGGCTTGTGAACACTGGCACGCGTACTTCTAGGGGTCGCCCCTTTGTTTTGCGAACTGACCATAGTGCCCTTGTTACCTTGTTGTCTACTAAGGGTGTTACAAACTCGCTTAAGCATTGTTGGATTACCCGATTCTTCATTTCACGAAAATCCAGCATAGTCGATAAAACGGCTGCGTCAGCGTGTCCAACAAAAGCAAGCTTTTTCCAAACTTTACACTGACTGTCGTCGTGGAGCTCGGACCAGAAACTTTTCTGTCGGCGACTACACTTGTGGGAGAAAGCCATCTGCTCATGAGAAAATATCCTCGCATTTTTCGGAACCGAACCAAATCTTTAAGCAACGAGGGCCAGCATCATTTCTTTTGGAAGACGGCAGCGTATGGAACTCTTCCAAGTTTCACGCAGTACACGCGGAAGCCGCGCGGAAGCTGACAAGTAGTCGACCTGGAATTCGAAATTGGAATATGCCCTCATCGGACGAACCTTTTCAAGGTAGCGCACCTGCGAGTGAACAACACGGCGACTGTCCACCTACGCCACGGCAAGGAACCCAAACAAACGAACCATATTCACTGCAGTTGGAACCATCTTCACTGCCGTTAGAACCATGATGGTGGTGATGATGATGATGACATGCGGGGTTTAACGTCCCGAAACCACCATAAGATTATGAGTGACGCCGTAGAGGAGGGCTCCAGAAATTTCGACCACCTGGGGTTCTTTAACGTGGTCCCAAATTTGAACGCACGGGCGTACATTTCGGCCTCCATCGGAAATGCAGCCGCCGCAGTCGGAATTTGATCCTATGACCTGCGGGTCAGCAGCCGAGTACCTTAGCCACTAGACCATCACGGCGGAGTGCCGTTAGAACCATCTTTACTGCAGAACACAATGTCCGGCCAGCCATCACGGAAGAACCAACGAAGAAAACAAAATGCTCCATTGAAGTACTATGAGCTACGCAAGCTATAGTTTTTTTTAATCAGCCGGGTAAGTGTTGTATACAAGAAGGAAGACTAGGATGAGCGCGTGGTATCGGGAAATAAAGAAGATAATGTTGAGGCATCGGATCCATCGTTTCTGTATACCCTCAATACAAAACTTATTAAATGTCTGTGAGCTATATAATAGCATGACTGGTTCAAGGCATTGTTCTCGTGAGGCATCCCATGCATTCACCTTGCTTTACAACATCACCACGAAACAAAAATTATATTTGATAATTGTCGCCAAGATTTGGGTAATTTTTGAGAGTGGTGTCGACGTAATTTCAAAATCTGGGCAGCAAAGCACCTTCAGAAATGGCCCGTATATGCGATATGGGGCAATATTTTCTCAAATGGCTCCGCCCCTCCATCCTCAGAAAATATTCATCTTCGAATGATGAATATTAGTGCACGTGGCATGCGCCTGTGTTTGTCACAATGTACATAGCGCCTGGCATGGTTTGCTTGAGCAAGCGGAATGAGCTCATGACTGCAAAAAGGTGTGACATAACAACAACCGTCATTTTATACACTGCATACAAAAGTAGACGAATAAAACTCTAAATCAGTCTCCAAAAATAAAAATAACTAAAGCGTCACTGATCTGTCGAAACGACACCTAACGTAAGTTTTGCTTCCCAATTGCAACGAATGGCTGATGGCCCGTCTCGACGAAGACTTTGTAGCCCACTAAGAAGTCCCTAAAGCGTTCACAAGCAAACGTTGCAGCAAGCGTCGCATTCTCAGTCTGGGCGTACGTGACCGCGGCGGTACAAATCACTCTGCTATCGCCGAGGCGAGCAGACGTGTTCGCATCGGCTCAGTCATTGCTAATCAATTACGCAGGGTAATAGTTACCTCGAACCAAAGTCACGCTTTTTGTGTCAAATTTCGGGACTTCGCCTACCACCGCCGTGCGAAGGACTGCGAAGCCTAGGCATGCTCCTCGTGCGCTGGGCCTGACACTGGCCGCCGCCTGCCGTACTCTACGGTGGCGGCCACTCGTTAGCTCTGAGATGGAGGCATCCGCTCGGACACCAGTGATCGTTGACAACCAAATGTGCGTTCAAGTTCAAGGAGAAGAGATAACACCAGAAGGATTCCACAACGAAGCCGGATGGACACTCGTGGGGGAGCGTATGTCGAGGCTGCGCCGGCAGGGCCCCACCAGGGGCGTTTCCGACGGACCCAATGGGATTCAGGCAAGCCAGAAATCTAAATTGAGGAAGAACGTGAGAGCCTCGGTCATCAAGGCCGCACGCATGCTAGCCATGCCGTTGGAAAAGAACAAGATAAATGTCAGACCCAGAGGGGGACTGGACATCGTTAAGATCGGTACCACCACCGTCGCCACGGCTATACTCACCGCGACCAAGATCATGAGTGAGGAGACCGCTGCCGACACCATCTGCCCCAACACGCAACAAAATATTATGGTGGTCAGTACACCGAACGAAGACAACGCGGCAAGGTACGCTAAAATCAAGGAAATCTCTATTCAAGGAAAATCCTACTAAGTCGGCGCATATCACACGGCACCTCCCGACACCGGGAAGGACGTCATCAGAGGCATACTTGTCGAAGCGAACGCTGAAGAGCTAGATAGTATATTGTTAACGAGAGGAACCCGCTAGCGGCTGGCGCAAAGATGATCGGCAGCAAGCCCAGCGCGATCGTGGTGTTTTAAGCCCCCAAAGTACCGAACTTTGTCGGTACTTTGGGTACCGACGAAGGTACCGACGTTGGTACTTTGGGTACCTACAATCAAGACATTTCTAGCCTGCGGGCTTGCGGACCCCGATGACGACTATAGGTGTACCCCAAAATGTAAGCGGTGTGGGGGTGAAACTCGACTGGAGATCGAACATGCAAGGCAAAATACAAGATGCCCTACGTTGTGCGCAAGCGACAATGGATGCGACGACAGGCCGAACGCCAGCCGCAGTCGGAAAACAATTTTCCGCCGCTCGACAAGCCGCCAGTTGCGTGAAAGTCAAGGACCCCATCGGAAAATTGCGTGCCAAAATCGAGAGACAGCAGCAAGAAAAGTCTCAACAAGAAAAGGTTAGCATAACGTGAGCGAGGGGACTGGCCCGATGCAGCGAAAGACAACAACACAAGGAGCGGGCAAAAATCACCGAAGCCAGGAAGAAAAACGATACGGACAAGATGAGAAAATTGAGTCAACGAGACCCTAGGCAAGAGAACGCGGAGCTGCGAACAACAATAAACAACCTCAAAAAAAAGATCGCCGAGATCTGCAAGCTGCTACTATCCAACAACGAGCCTCCACAGAGACCCATGCCAACCACAAGCAAGACCGAGAAAATTATCATGAGGAGCCAGGAGATAGCCCTAGAGGAACCAGTACTGAGGAAGCGAGCCTTCGAGGCCAAGTGCAAGGAAAAACGCCAGGCCTGCGCGTAAGGCGCTGCACAGTCACAGCGAAAGCTAGAAGAAGAGCGGCCTTTAAGAGCTTTTTCTAAGCACACATTGGGCAACCACGGGAAGCACACTTCCTTGATACCCACTATGGCATTATTAATCAATTTTTTGGTAGTAGGCCGGCATTCGCTGTACTATTTTTCGTCATTCTTCTGAGAAGTGTGGTGTACGCTAAACACTTGCAAGGAATCTTGTGCGAATTGTTCATGCAGTGGCTGACGACGATTTGAAATTATGGCTGAAGTGGGTATGCCCAACAGTTAACAGCTGATCAAGAGCAAGCTTTTGTAATAGGCTGGAGCATTGTACGTCCCACTCGTTACGCTATTTGCACTGTGCGACGACAAGTTGGTCTTTTGCTGTTTTAAAACGCTCTATTTGTCATATTGACGCGATTGCTTTCCCGACTTCAAGCCTGTCTAAGGCAAGCTTGCAAAAACTCTCAAGCACCAGCGTAGCGCAGTGGTAGAATACTGGGCTGGCACCCAGCGAACCCGGATTTGAGCCCCACTGTGTCATTTGTGCCAGATTTCTTTTTCTAATTTCGAGAAATGTGGATACGGACACCGGCGGTGGCGGTGGCAGTGGCGGCGGACAACTACGGTGGCGCGTGACCCGAGTTGCGCTCTCATAACAGCTTTCACTCTAAAAGAAAACGAACGCAAGGACGACATCGAAGCGAAATTCGAAGAGATTAACCAAAATTAAGAGATAATAGTGTCGAACATCAGAGATGTAACAGCAATGACACAAACAGTGGATGCCTACCAAGCGGACAACACGACCTTGCAGCCGATCGTGCGCCACCTGACGTCTGCGCCCCTCTTCTCTCTACAGCCACCGAACCAAGAAACCCGATACATGCCAACGCAATCATCGCCTCCAGCACATGAGCAACAGGCGTAACAGTGCGATAGTGGAACTTTCGTGGCTTCGGGAGGAAAAGTCAGTCATCCAGCAGCCAATCACACGCGCCACGTGCATGCCGGGCGTGATACTACTACAAGAGACACTCACTGACACACCGACACTCCCCGGCTACAGAGTGCACAAGGGCCCGCCTGATGGCAGAGACCTGTGCACCTTGATCGGGAAGGGACTCACGTTCGTTGAACACGAGCTGCACAACACTATCAAGGTTGAGCGCACTCTCACCGAAATCATCCCGGACAAGAAGAGAAAGGGAAGCCTCCTTCTGCTCAGCGTCTACAGCAACCCATCGAAAAGAAGGCAGGAATTCAAGACATTGTTGCAAAGAGCAAGCACTGCAGCGGGTTGCAACACGCTGATCGCGCGCGGTAATTTCAACACAATGAACCCAGCCTGGGGCTACAACAAGTACACCGCATAAGGCCGCGGCCTGTTCAAAGACGCCACAGAACTTTACGCTCATCACAGATCGGACGCACCCGACGAGAATCGGCAACTCAGTGTCCCGCGACACCACTCCGGACCTCACGTTCATCAAGAACGATGTTCGGGGTGCGATCACGTGGAGAAATATGAGGACAGACCTCAGTAGCGACCATCGGCATACCAAAATACAGCGACAACAGCAACATAGCACACAAATAAATAGACTGGGAAGCGACATCGTGGAAATTGGCATACCAAAATACAACGACAATAGCAACATAACTCACAAATAAATAGACTGGGATGCCTTCCGAGACACCACAAACCAGGAGAGAGACGATGACGACGAGATTGAAGACATCAACTCGTGGACTGCCTGAATCGCCAAGTGTATACGCTAAGCGACCAAAGTAATTGAAACGGACGTGGAGGTCGACAAAGTAGACAGCCGGCTAGCGCATCTCATCAAAGCAAAACAGTCGATACTCAATCGATGGAAAAAGCAATGGCTCAACCACAGGCTGAAAAAGTAGCAGAGCTCAACCGTACGATCAAAGATCCCTGCCGAGCGCTATGTGCTTAACAGTAGAACGAGATCTGCAACACAGCAGATGAACATGTGCACAACGGGAAGAAGTGGAACCTGCTGCGACACCTGCTAGACGAAACCAAGACCAAGTCGCACTAAATGGACAGGCTCACCAAGCTTATACATCGTGTGGTCTCGGTACACGGTGCTGGTGAAGTCACCAGGCGCATCAACAACACCTGCCAACTACACCCACCGAGCGACACGCGCCATACGGCGGCATACCCAACGCGAAGCTCTATCGCTATACCGACGTTGAGGAGGTCTGCGCCGCTCTGCATGACCTCTACAGCCGATCGGCGGCTGGCTCAGACCTCGTCACGAACAAGGCGCTTAAGAACCTAGACGATGACTTGATTGAGAACCTAGCAAAACACTTCAACCATTGCTGCAGAGAGGATGCGCTGCGGAAGCAGTGGAAGACAGCCAAGACCATTCTGATTCCCTAGCCGGAGAATCCAACAGATGCGGACAACCTCCGGCCCATCTCGCTCACATCCTGCGTGGGCAGGATGCTGGAGCACGTCGTTCTTAACAGGTGGCAAGACTACCTGGAAAGGGAAGAGGTGTACCAGGCAACGGTAATCGGCTTCAGACAGCACCTGTGCACGCAGAACGCGATGCTTCAGCTTAAATACGAAATCATCGACGGTGGTGGCAGCGCCCCCGATAGCAAGACAATCTGGGGCTCGACCTACACGAATGCAACCAAATCATTGCCGTAACCACAAGAGCGTGCAAGACGGCGCTGGGATTATTCGAGTCCACGAGCACGACCCGCCTCTTACAACGTGGGATACACAACACGCTCGAGGAAATAAATAGCCGAATTGCAACGAACCGCTCAACTGGAGCGGTTGTCTGCAACCAAAGCCGGGAGGACGATGCTGGAGGATCGGGGTATAGGATGCTCGAACAAAGCAGAGATGAAACTCCCCGTTCCCGAAGAGGTCCGACGCCTGATTAGAACCAACCCCATTCCGAAGAACATGAATCCTGAACATTAATCTCACTCTTCGTTCTCAACAAGGGAAGAAGGGCGGTGATGGCCAAGGCTATCATCAACCTGCACGCCAACGACGCACGCGCGAAGTACGTGGACGCGGCTGAATACCAACAAAACACATTCGCAGCGGTCGTCATCGAGGCGTCGACCGGCGCAACAAGGACGGTAGCGAACGTGAAAAATTCCAGAGCGGAACAAGCAGAGGAGGAGGCCACCGCCCTGGCCGTCGCCGCCGACACTGCCTTCCACACGGTGCTCAGTGGTTCTAGACAGCCGGTGTGGAACTTCGCGAATGGCCAAATCTGTAGAGAGGCCAAGCGTATATTGCGTGCCGCCAAAGAAAAAAATCGGCAGCATATCCATGGAGTGAATGATGGAGAGTGGGGCGAAGCATTCGTCCGTCCATTCGCTCTTGCTTCCGTCAATCCATGCGTCCATCCACCCGTCCTTGCGTGCGTCTGTTCGTGCGTCCGCCCCTGCGATCGTCCATGCATTCACCCCTGCGTCCATTCATGCGTCCATCCATGCATATGTCTGTGTGTCCGTTTGTCCATCTATTCAACACTCCAAATACCACCAACTCGGATCTTTTCATATAGAAGCACCGCCATGCAGCGGACATTCCAAGGACTAAACGAGAGGTGGCACATGCGCACTTTTTTAGGGCTTGCGCTCCGGGTCTACTTTCCACCTTTAAGCACTCGAGTTCGTGGTATATACTAGTTCGCTGTATTCATGACACTGCGGCCCAACGCTCGCTAAACTTTTCTAAAACCAAGGAGGTTACGCCCAGCGAGTATAATATAGCAAGCCTTTCTTGTCAGATAGTGCTACATGTACATGCCAATGGCTGCTGTGGAAAATTAGAGTCAGGAGAATTCGGCTTTGGCACACGCACACTTTCTTACGGCATGCGCTTCGTGTCTACTTCCCACCTTTAACCACCTCGAGATCATGGTATATACTTGTACACTGTATTCAAGGCACCGCGGCTCTATGGTCGCTAAGCCTTTCTAAAACTAAGGAGGTTACACCCAGCGAGTATAACGTAGCAACCCTTTTTGTCAGATAGTGCTCAATGTACATGCCAATGGCTGCTAATGGGGAATGAGAGAAAGGAGCCTTCGGCTTTTAGTAACGCGCACGCTGTGAATTTTTTTTATTGTTCAACAACGTAAAAAAAAATCTCCCACCGGAACCGCCTTGAAGGTCAAAATGTAACACTTGATACATGCTACTACTAGGACTACGAGGGACGAATGGGTGCCGCTATAAGGAGCTTCGCCCCTAAAATAAGAATTAAGTGGTTCCCGGCGCACGCGGGCGACACGTCGGAACGCAATTGTGACCAACGTTACTAGTATCCAGTAACGTTGATTGTGACAGCCACAACGAGATGGCACGCGCAGCGGCGCAAGCGCTAACCAACCGCGCCCCAGCGACAAGCTGTCCAACGTAATTCGAAGCCAAGGACCACATGACGGACTTCCACGACATTACAAAGACCTATTACCTGGCTCGAAGAACTTTCCCATTCCCGCACCCGCGGCTGGATCGAGTGGAGGTGGTACTACTACTAGCTCCAGACAGGATCGCTACTGAGCCCTGCACTGAAGCACCGCATGTACCCCGAGATATACACGACCGACAAGTGCAAAATTTGCCGGAGCGAGACGGTGGATCACACGCACATCTTGTGGGACTGTATGAAACACCCAGAAAAAGCAAGACCAAGAACAATCCCGTCACGGCTCGAGGAAGCCGCGAAGAGCTACGACCAGGAAGAACACCTCTGGGCTGTCCAGCAGGTCTTCGGGGCGCTCGAAAGGCAGGGCCCTGCAAGCCGGCAACGGCTTCTCGTGCACAGAAAACCGCTAAAACAGGTGATGTTAGCATATTCAATAAATTCCTCCAGTTCGGCATCATGTTGAGCCTCCCATACAAACGCAATTTCTTTCTTTATCAGGGACCTCAAAGCCTCTGTTTTCTTCCGGAAATTTGGAAGATATTTTCCAAAATAGTCTACTACTCCCGGTACTTCCTGCTTGCACGAAGTACAGGCATGCTGATAATACAGCAGGTTAGGCCATGGTCTGGTTTAATGCCATCATTGCTTATGCGGCCACCCAGAAAATTTACTTTCTGTGTAGCTAATACCCATTTCTCCTTGTTTAAAGGGCCACTCACCAGGTTTGACAATTTCGAGCTGACAAGCGCAATGTGCATACAAAGCATTCATGATCACGTCTGGCAAAACTTGCAACGCTACGCGCCGCGGAAATGGGTCAAATTTCGAAATGAACGCTGGTCGCCCCTTCCTTTTGCGGGCGTGCGCCCAGAGAACGAGGGCATGACGTCCGCGTATGAATAACCCTACGTACACGGCAATAAAGTGACTTTGGTCCTCTACGTAGACGATTAGGCACTGGCGTTGCCAACAGTGGCACGTGACATGGCGAAAATTATTTAACAAAACATGCGTAGTTTATGTATTTGTTGCTTGAAGAGATCAATAAATCACTAGATAAATAATGAGACGCAATAGGAGAATGTGAGCGTTCTTTTTTTCATTTTTTTCTGTGAAGACGTGGGAAGAACTCACCGAAGCACACCTCATCAACCAGGTCGAGAGACCCAAGCTGTCCCTCACAGGGCAAGCCGTCCTTCGACGCACAGGATGCCAGACCACCCTAGAACCCAACGAAGAACGCAAAGGCAAAATACCATCAAAGCTGCGAGAAAGCCTTGAAATTCAGCAGATCCTTCGAAACATGCATCCTCAACATCACCGAGAGAGACGGCTCGCCAGGATTAAAATGATCCGAAAAAAGCATGGCAATGACCCACAGGCGCGATACGTGGACGCAGCCAAATATCCGGGACGTAATGTCTTCGCGATTACCGTCCCAGATTACAAGGGCGCGGTACTGGCATCGGCAACTATCCTCGCCAAACGTGCGGAAACCGCTGAAGAGGCTGCTATAGCACTCGCCGCCCAGACGAGTGAGGATCCCTTCGTGGTCTTTACTGACTCGCAAACAGCGTCACGGAACTACCTGAAAGGCAGGGTCTCCACGGTGGCGATTAGGCTACTAAAGCGCATGGACAATGCTCCTCCCTACACATGCACCGTGTGTATTCCGGGTCATGAAGGTCTCGAGGAAAATGAAGCGGCACACACCGCAGCCCGCGAATGCGTCAACCGGGCATTCCCATACAAGATCCGAGGCACCTCCTACTCAACAACAGAATCGGAGGCAAGAGAAGCCATACCACTAACGTACCATGCATTACTGCAACATTATCGGCTCAAACACAGGTTATACACTCCGCCACATCCAAAACTCACAAGAGACGAAGGGACTGACTACAGGCGTCTTCAAAGCAACACGTTCACCCACGGCGTACTATTGCACCATATGAGGCCAACGTTGCACAGCTACATCTGCCCTCCCTGCAATGTAGCAGACACTCTGGCGCACCTCCTACTGCAGTGCAAAGTAAGCGTCCCAAGACTACGAGCAGCAGCACCAGATGCGGACCAAGACCTCCTCAGTGAAGCGTGGGAGGCTGCGATCTCCCAGCCGGACCTGGTCGAGCAGCGTCAACTCGTCGCTCGAGCTCGGCGGGCTGTCCAAGTCAGAGGGTTCCTGGAATAAGAGACCTTCCCACCTTCACTCACAAGCTTCATTCAAAAAATGTTTTCTTTCTCTCTCTTTCTCCGTGAATTGCAACGAGATGTGGGGCTAATGTGCTAGCGTTTCACATGCGTTCGTTTCCCCATGGAACGCTCCTACGTGTTCGCGCATTCATTGTGCTCATCTATTTTACCGCGTATAAGCCAGCGTTTCCAAACCATCCCGCAGAAACAGGCAGTAGACTTCAAAACAACGCTGGTTAACAAAAAATGGCAGATCTCACGTACAGTATTCAATACTGTACTTACTAATGACTAAACACGAAGAGAACAGAGTCGATGCTATTCTTAAGAAAGTAATGAAGCGCGCACTACATTTACCCATCAGTTTTTTAAATCAGAAACTCTCTGCATTGGGAGTCTTTAACTCTATACAAGAGCTCCATGAAGTCCACCTCACAAATCAATATACGCGTCTTACGCAGACGCCCCCCGGGTGGCGCCTACTGGACCGCCTCTTGATTTGGCACGAATGTGAAATCGAAAACGCGGAGCGTATCACTGAACTTTGGAGAACAAAACTCGCGGTGTCCCCGCTTCCCCGCAATATGACCAGGAAGGCGCACCAGGGTAGAAGACAAGCGCGTGCTGAGGCACTTGAACAATGGCTTGGCTCCCGTAATGGCGTCTATTACGTCGATGTGGCTGGGCCGTCACCTAGGGGATACTACACGGCGGCGGTAATACATCAAGGAACGCAGGCGGACAGCCTCACTTTCAAAGCCACAAGCTCAATTAAGGTGGAGGAGGTGGCCATTGCACTGGCAGTATTCCATCCAAACTCAAAACAAATAGTTACGGACTCTCGAAGAGCCTGCGAGAGCTATCTTGCAGGAGAAATCTCTTCATTGGCTAATAAACTTTTAAAATTCAGCACCAGGAGCCGCGATTCTACCCCAAAACGTCTTATATGGACTCCAGGACATCAGGGTCTACAGGGTAACGAGGCTGCACATGTAGCGGCCCGCGTGCTTACTTCCCGGGAAACTCGCCGTTCCCCTGATAGACCTGAACGCCCCACACCTTTAACATGGTTTCGAGAAATCAAAGAATACTACATAGAGCAACGCCGCTTGTATCCCGCAGCAGCGAAGAGACTCTCGAAAACGGAGGAGCGCGTCCTGCGGCGCCTACAGACAAACAAGCTGCTCTGTCCAGCCATACTCAAATATTACGACGCAAAAATAAGCGGGCAGTGCCAGTACTGTGGGGAAGTGACCAACACTTACCATATGGTTTGGGCCTGCCAACTGAACCCAAAATTAACCTCCTTTCCCAACCCCACCAAAGATGACTGGGAGACACTACTTTATAGCTCCACACTAGAGGAACAGCGAACTCTAGTCCAGCGGGCTCGGGTGGCGGCCTCGACTAATGACGTCCCGGACTAGGGATGTCATCCAGCCCGGTGTGAATAAGGGATATCTGGCACAGCCAGCATCAATAAAGGTTTTTTTTCCTCCTCACGTACAGTGGGAATCGATGATATGCGAACCATGAATTGGAAATGCTGATTCGTCACTTTAAAATCAGCGCAGTGTTACGAGGCGGAGGTGAAGGATGCGGTACATGACTTCCGTGTCATGATTATAATGTTTGGATGTGTCGTTTCCCTTTGTCATCTATTAATGCCACGTGGTAGCGAACTTAGTATATGTAGAGCTTGCGAAAGGGTCGCGAGCACGCTATCAGCGTGGTATGTTGTAATGTTCTTACATAACCCGCGTCGTGACAGAGGGACGCCGGACGCCCTGAAACGCGCATGCGTCAAAGCAACGCAGCGTGGCGCGCGTCTTCGAGTATATGGCAGGACCGGTGCATGGCGTCGCAATGCTGGCGTGAAGCAACAAAATAAACGCCGGCGAGCACATGCACCGCGTCATGTCGAAATGTATCGGCGCCTTGACTGTGGCATAAAGTCATGTTCTCACACGACATGCATCTCATGATTATTATGGTTGCACCAGTCACATACCATCGTTATTCATTGGCGTCACATAATACCGCATTCGGCATATGTAAAGATAGCGAAACCGCCGCGAGTGCGTCATAAGTGTGGCTTGAAGTCATGTCGTTACATGACACGCATGTCGTAATTTTCATGTTTGGATGTGTCATTTACCTATGTCGTCAATTCGCGTCGCGGAAGACCGAGTTTGGTACATGTGAAGATATCGAAACGGCGGCGAGTGCATCATGAGCGTAGCATGTAGTCATGTTGATACATGACACGCATCTCATGTTTATCATGTTCGCACCAGTATCATACCTTTGTCATCCATTCACGTATCCTAATACTAAATTTGGTATATGTGACGCCAGTGAAACAGCCGCGAGCGCATCATGAGTCTGGCATGTAGTCATGTTATATGACACGCATGTCATGAGTTTCTTGTTAGGGTCTGTCGCTTGTTGGCCATGCAATCATGTAATGCCATACTAGTTTTGAACATGCCATGTGAACGAAACCACCGCAAGGGCCGCAGGACCATGAATTGTAAAGCATGACATTCATGGCATACATTTCATAATTTTCATGTTATGGCTAGTCAAATACGTTATTCATACAGTCATGTTATGTCATAACAAGTTTGGTATTGATACCATTATTGAAACGGCTAGAAGAACTAAAAGTCGTAGGTAGCTAGCTAGCTAGCTAGCTAGCTAGATAGATAGATAGATCGATAGATAGATAGATAGATAGATAGATAGATAGATAGATAGATAGATAGATAGATAGATAGATAGATAGATAGATAGATAGATACGCTCAAAGTCGCCGAAGTTCACTAACAAATGCTTCGCATTTTAAAAAAACCGCTCGACCGCTCGCTAGCACGGGGTTGGGCTGGTTCGTGCACGTTATGCGCACGTGACCTCTTGGTCGGATGCCGGAGAGGGTAGGGAAAAGATTTGGCTTGCGAATGCTACGCGGAGGAGTGGCAAGGTTTCCGAGCTCTCTTCCTCTCATCATCGTTTCGCGCCGCTTCTAAAAAACTTTTCTCAGCTCGTAATGAACTGACTCAAAAACGTTTTGTGAAATAATGTTCCTCATCACACACTCAACAACTTCCACGGTCTAACAAAAATTTGGTATGACGCCTGGTGAGTAGCCCTTCAAAGTTAGTCGTGCACTTCTTTGCTTGTAGCATACACATTGACAAAATTTTGATGCAACATTGACAGAACTTCGGAAGGTGGGCAACCAGGTGGGCCGTATTGTCCGCCGGGTTTCCAAAAAGCGCGGGGGGTTATGCTGCAGAGACGCCTTGTGGCTGGCGCATGCATTCGTAACCAGTCGAGTCCTCTACTTGGCTCCTTACCTGTACCTGCGCAAGTACACCAAAACACTGGTGTGCCCAGCAGTTTTTAAATATCTTGATTCTGCCTATACAGGAAAACACCCACACTGTGCGGAGAAGTCTTCGGATATCTTCCACATGGTGTGGCCCCGCCGCGGTGGTCTAGTGGCTAAGGTACTCGGCTGCTGACCCGCAGGGTGCGGGTTCGAATCCCGGCTGCGGCGGCTGCATTTCCGATGGAGGCGGAAATGTTGTAGGCCCGTGTGGTCAGATTTGGGTGCACGTTAAAGAACCCCAGGTGGTCTAAATTTCCGGAGCCCTCCACTACGGCGTCTCTCATATTCATATAGTGGTTTTGGGACGTTAAACCCCACATATCAATCAATTCCACATGGTGTGGGCATACCACTCAACCCCTCGCCTCACCCCACAACTGAACCCCACCCGGGAGAACTGGGAGGCAGCCCTGCTCGGCTGCTCTGATCTGGCGAGCCAGAATGCCCTGGTCAACCGAGCCCGAGTCGCACTGGACGCCAAAGGGCTTCTGCAATAAGGAGCCCACATAGTGTTTCTGAGGAATGGCTCGCACCGGGCCACCACCACGTGCTCCCTGTGCATTGATATAATGAAGTTTTTTTCTCTCTCTCTTTTGTGGAGAGGGCAGGCTATTCATGTTTACCGGATTTGGGAGCTAGACATCTGACACCATGTGAAGATTGACACACACACAGCGCTGCAACTGTAGTCAAACCGATGGTTCATTGTGCGTGCCCTTCCGACCCCAGCGTGATGTTGCCTGACCATCTGGATGATGGTCCCCTACCGGTACAAACGGTAGCTCGCCGAGGCTGGAACTAAGGAACTCAACTCGGGTAGTCTCTCTAGGCACTGCATTACTAGGGCGAGTCCCGCAATGCCCGTTCTTCCACCGTCTTCATCTGTGTAACTCCTGGCATCCCTTGTTCACCTCTGCACGTGCCAGAGACCCCAAGATAATGTCTCCCGAACGTGTCGCGCATCGAGGAACTCTACCCACGCGTACCTCGCGCTTCTTTCTCTTCATCTGTTTTACAAGCGGAGCATGTTTTACTAGGGGCTAGTCATGCGCCGTCACCGTCCTCAGCCTCCCCTCCTCCTCCGCCAGCCACTGCGCATCTCGTCCTCCTCTCAACACAGCGCGCGCTGCGCTCGCTTCTCCCCTCCGTGCACCGCGCGACCTTTAGTTTTACGTGCACCAGCTGTATGCTAACGCGTACATGCGCAGGCTGGGGCCGGCGCTCGCTATAAATAACAGAGTGTCGGGGCGCGCTGCCCTTCGTCGGTTGGTTTGTGCGGTCGCTACCCGTCTGATGTCGCCGGTAATGTCTACCAATGTCACCAAGATGTCTACCGCTGAATTTGGAAACCTGCCCCACGAGATACGGCTGGTGGTCGGCCGACCGTACATGATCACGCACAACATCGACGTGGTGGACGGGCTCGTCAATGGCGCCGTCGGCACGCTAAAACTTTACGAGCGCGTCGACGGCGACGACGTCTTCATCAACCACCTGTGACTGCAGTTTGAAGTGCCCACCGTCGGAAGAATCGCACGCGCACGTTCCAAACGAGCCGTATAAGAAGCCACGTGCAAGAGCTACGTCGTTGACAACGCGTGGATCCCCATCGCTCGACAGACTATCACGCTGATCATCGACCGCAAGGCCGGCGTTACCTGCGAACGGCGCCAGTTTCCGGTCGTGCAAGCCAACGCCATTACTGTACACAAGTCGCAGGGAGCCACCTACTCCGAAGTCATCTATGAATACTCAAAGACGCATCCACAAAAGCTCGTGTACGTTACCATGGTCCGTTGCACCAATGTCAACAACCTGTACCTCACCAACGAAGCCGGCGATCACCACTTTCATCACGCGCGCGAAAACGTCGACAAGAACATGGCTGACGCGTTTGAACGTTTGCAGACACACAGGCTGGACACCATCACCCAACGATACTTTCGCGCGCTCTAAGACGTTGACTCCGAGTCCCACTTCACCCTGGCACTGCTCAACACCAGGTCGCTGGGCGCTCACGCGGTTGGCGTCGTGCAAGACCCCGTACTCCGCAGAGTGGACGTGCTTTACTTCACCGAGACGTAGAACGCCACCGATGACATCGACGTTGTGGGATACGCTCCGGCCACGTGCACGCACGGGTTCCAACGACCTGCGGGCGGAGTGGGAATTTACGCCAAGCGTGACGACATTGACTCTGTCGAAGACCTTCAACTGTGGCCCGGCGCTCAACAACGCGCCAACGGCGAGCACTGCGTCGCTAGCGTCTGCGGAGTCGACGTCATGACGATGTACCTCGTGCCCAACCTATCGCGTGCCGCCGTGGAGAAGTACGTTGACGAAGCCATGGAAAAATATCTAAAACAATGACCACAACTAGGACCCTTTGTGATAGTTGGCGACTTCAACGTCGACGTCATCAAAGACGATTGGGTGGTTGACTACATGGAGTCGCGGCACTCGCTGAAACGAGCAGCGCGCGACGGCAAACATCATCCGATCACGGTTCGCGGGACGTGCATCGACCACAACTTTGCAAATTTCGACCTTCGACCACTGCAACCAGACCCACTCTCCCTTCACTTTACGGACCATAGAGCCATCTTGCTCAAAATACCCAAAGCGTCTCATCAATAAACGTCCTCTTTCGCAGCATACGTGCGTGCATGTTCACTTGTGTTCACTCATAACACACACGAATGTCCCAAACAAAAACCCCATTTATCGCAGTTCAACATATATGCTCCGCATACTAACCAGTGTTCCCACTCGGGAAACTACGGTCATTTTTTAGTGGCGAAGCTCCTTATAGCGGCACCCGTTTGTCCCTCGTATCTGTTGTAGGAGTGTGTAACAAGTATAACATTTTGACCTCCAAGGTGGTGCCAGTGAGCGATTTCTTCTGTGCGTTGTTTAACAATAAAAGATAGTGCTCAGTGTACATGTCGGTGGCTGCTAAGGGGGAATGAGAGACAGGAGAATTCGGCTTTTAGTCAACGCGCATAATGCGAATTTTTTTATTGTTCAACAACGCACAGGAGACAAGAAAGGGTTGCTACGTTATACTCGCTGGGCATAACCTCTTAGGTTTTAGAAAGGTTTAGCGAGCGCTTGGCCGCAGTGCCATGAATACAGTGAACTAGTATATACCATGAACTCGAGGTGGTTAAAGGTGGGAAGTAGACACGAAGCGCAAGCCATAAGAAAGTTTGAGTGTGCCTCCTCTCGTTCAGTCCTTGGAATGACCGCTGGATGGAGGTGCTTCTATATGTGGAATATATGATGAAATGATGCGAGATTGTGTGGTACTTGGATGTTGAATAGGTGGACGAACGGACACACAGACATGCATGGACGGACGCACGGATGGCTGCATGGACGGATGGACGCTTGGATGGACGCAGGAGCGGATGCATAGACGAAAGCAGGGACGGACGCACAGATGCACGTGCGGACGCACGAACAGACGCACGCGCGGACGGTCGTATGGATGCACGGGCGGCCACACAAATGCACGCATGGATGGACGGAAGCAAGAATGAATGGACGGACGGATGCTTTTGCCCCACTATCCATCATTCACTCCGTGGATATGCTGCCATTTTTTCGTAAAGATACAGCCGCGGTGCGCTTTCATTCAAATTTCGTCTCTTCTTTGTCACGGGTAGTAAAGCAGGAACGTATAATACTGGGAAGTCTTATTACGCAGCCACAGCGCCGAAGAACAACGGAAAGTCGTCAGTCGATCGCGCCACCGAGTCCCAAGGGGTGCTGGCCGATGGCTAGGGGTATTAACATGGGCAGACGCCAAAGCGTCCTCTCCTGTCATTCTCGATTCATGCAAATAAATGTTTCTTCTCGCTCTCTCTCCGTTCTGACGCTATAGGCAGGTTGCGCTTCGTGCGAGCTGGACGCGATCACATTAGATTTCGCCCTTGAAATTCTAGGACGGGTACATCGAAGTACGCGTAACTTGTGTCACTGTTAAAAAAATATGTATGCCACGAATTGGCATGACCTTGAACGTTCTATTTAAAGACTTACGCTAAACTCTCAAACTGAAAGTTAATAAGTTCAGTTAATTAGTCGCAACAGTCATTTCAGCAGCGGAGAAGTATTTCCCCCTCCACGTGTTCGAAAACGACGGGAGTGCTATGAACGCAGTGTTTTCATAGAAATCTGTGTTGCCTACATGAAAACTATCTCTATGTACGTTCCTGAGCTCTCACTTGCTTTGAGATATATGGTCGACAAGTGAGGCACTGCAACACCTCAGCTGTGTCGTCTGTCACTCATGTGCAAACATCTCGCTCACTGGATTCCGTGCCGACCGGTTGTGCCCTCGTGATCTCCGACGACAGCACAGCTCTGGCCGACTGAGTTGGTCTTACGCCATTTCCGGCCGCCGGTCCCCTACGCCGACGACAGCGCAGCTCTGGCCGACTGGAATAGTACTACGCCATCTCCTGTAGCCGACAAGAACTCTCGCCAGTGGTGCACGTCCTCGGACTCATGTTTCATCTTCCCTATCTTCTCTTTAGTTCCGTCGTTGCTCGCTGTCCCTGCACATTTCTATATATATATATATATATATATATATATATATATATATATATATATATATATATATATATATATATATATATATATATATATATATATATATATATATATATATATATATATACCTTTAATCCACTCCTTTTAATCCCTCCTTCCTCCATCTCTTGTGAGCTACTGTTGAGGTGTGGCACCAGATGCAGACAGTTATGGGGCTCACTTTTCTCTTCTTTTCCCTTTTATAACCACAATCTCTTTCTCTCTCACACACACTCATGTGCGTTATATTTACGCATTATAAAGTTTATACATGAACAATTGTTATAGCGCGAGATCAGATTACGACAAAAGAACAAGAGTAGCGCTCGTCTTCTTATCTATTTGTCGTCATCTGATCTCGCACTGTAACAAACGTCATGTCATACCAACTAGTCCGAACCGCAACGCTTCTAACTTATACGGGAACCTCTGCTCAGTTCATCTGACCTACCTTGCTTTCCGTTTGCGTTTCATCACCACTACCGCTAATCTTTCAAAAAGTTTCGCAATACCAAAGAAGAAATTGCGATGTGCTATGGCAGTCGTCTCCGGTTTTCCACCACCGGATTCCTCCACATCCTCGTCGTGTTAACCACGGCGTTAGGTACCTACTTTGAAGTTGGAAGCAGCTGACCGGTTCTATACTTGAATTAGTTTCATCGTTCGATGCGTTACAAGACACTGGACACTGATGCAAGTTTGGTGTGCTTCCACTTGCTGTGCTTTCCGGGTACGCTTTACTGTACGTAACTCAAAGTCAATACGGAATAGTCAATACGGCTACAATGAAAACTTAAGTGTCGCCGGTGCCTACAACCGCTGCCGTTTTTCTGATCTCCAGGTGAAGCCCCCGATACACGTGTGAAATCATGGATCGAGTCGCCCAGTTCGGGGAAACCTGGAAACTGCTCCTCGCCGAAGACCGCATCGTCGCAAAGCTCGCGGAGCCATGGCCGCCCGGAGTGTCACTGCCGGAAGGGTGCAAGCTGGAAAACGACTCTCTGATCACGAACCAACGTTCGCTGGTAGCGGCGAGCAGTGTTTTGTGTCGAGAGGCTAAAGTGTCGCGCGCCCTTTTCGCTGGCTGCGAGTCCTTCGAGTCCTCAGAACAGTTCCGCGCCGCAGCAACCAGGCTGCTCAGAGATGCTGAAGAGTTGTGCATCGTCCACAACAAAAATCAGGCTCATGCGCTAGTTCGTGCCTTCCCAAACATCAGAGTTCTTGCCCTGCCTCACGACCTCTGCAGGCACTTGATGGGAATAGACCTGCACGAGTTGGTGACCACAAACCACTCATCGCCACTGATGGCCGAGCCTAGTCAACTCACGCATCTGCTTGGTAACGTGGAAAGTCTTGGTGGTGTAGGCCTCATATTTTCGAAAGAAGCCGTGGCAGAGCTCTTGCGGATGTGCCCTCAGGTAAGTAATGCAATGCGGCGCAGTGTTTTTAGCAAGACGCCTTGATGACCGTCGGCTAAGGAACTTGGCTAAAGCATGCTATAAACTAGAAATACGTACAAAGTTCTCTCCTGAAATTATGATAATGATGCTCCTGGGATTATTGGCTCACACCCATTTGGAGGAGTCGTCCAAGAGTTCCTCCCACAGTCAGTCGTTCGCCTAGCCCACTTTGGCTTACCCCGTGCGACACTAGCAGTGAATCACTGCATGAATATAAAATAGTTGTACAATCTAAGGATAGAGTGCTTCGTAAATGATGAACTGAGGACGTTTAATTGCACGCTACGAAGAAAAAAAAGAACATTCAGGATACCTTGCCCTGTCTGGAAAACGGTGGCATGCAAAGCTTGGCCCGTGCATTCCCGATGTACCATGTTTATTTACTTATTTATTTCGCATTGCGCAACGCTCACTCCGAACTTTTCACATCCTCCATGCCGGAAACTTGACCTCGATTCACGTGCTTAGCAGCGCAACCCTTCAGCTTCTACAATCAAAATGAAGGTGCTACGTTCATGACCAGACAGCAATAAAACATGGCAACGGGAAATGGCGAGATATAAAGTTATTCCAGAAAAGTGCAAAAACGGCACTGTGGTGGAACTGCCCAACACAGCTGCGGACTTGCAGCAGGATTTTAGTGCGTGAACGCGAAATATATAGGCAGAAGAACACTACACAACAGAACACACGTGATAAACATAATAGTAAGGATGACTAGACGCTACTGGCTGTTAAAGCTTGTAATCCAGAATATATATGTGAATTCCTTGTCAAGCAACTCTATGAAGGGAAGGGTGAACTGACGCAAGAAGAACCCCGCTTGATAATCGCGAATGCTTCAATAATCTCACGCGTGCGCTGGTCCCGCTGGTCCGCATGCTTTCTGATGAGGGTGACTTGATTAAAATTCGGTGTGCAATTACTTGACAGTAACTTCACAAGGAAATCAGATATCTGCACGATTGAAACTTTCAACAGCCTGTGACGTCTAGTCATCCTTCGTATAGTACTTATCGCATGTCATCGCTTTTCTTCTTCTGCCTATATGCTGTTACGAGGTCGCCACCCTGATGATGGAAGAGACAGCTTGTATATAATGAAACAATCTCTTCGGTCTAACTTGTGGCCGGTAAACGGAAAGACAGATTAAAGCGACCCACTGGCGCTGATAGCGGTGAACAGTGCGTCGACCGTCGATCAACTGATCATCGTTCAGACGCGCCGTCTTTTATACGTCACACGTCGAACTTTGCAGCTTTAACACCGATGGTCGTGCAAGTTGTGGAGTAATCTTAAGTGTTCGCGTTCTGCGGGTAATCTTAACAAAATAGACCCTTTTCCAATTTCAAACGCAAGCGGCGTCCGTGTGAGCTGCAGGGAGCGCTCATCAGCGTCACTGGGACACACAGTCCGCCAGCTTGCACGAGTGAAAAAGATAAGGAGGAAAAGCCATGTTGCCAGACTGAATTTTTTAAAGGGTCTATTATCTACTACAAACGAGTGACTTCTCGAATTCTGAGGCGTCACCTGCACCGAGTATTGCTCACAGTGTTTCGGAGTTCAAACCGAGCTCATCACAACAGCACGCGTGGAAATTGTTCGCGTTCGCTCTACAAAATCTTGTTGGAAGTCAGCGCTTGTGCTTTGCGGTCCCATAAGCTTTTGCGCTGTTCGAAATAACTGTGTGTATGTCGCTTAACCACTCTAAAGACCAAAAACGTTGATATAGATGAGATGATCTTGTCAGAAATGGCTGATAGCCAAGCCCATGATCGAGAGAACACGAACTATTGGAAAATGGTGCATACAAAAAAATCAACACCTTATTTAATCTCCAAACAAACGCTTAACTTGCTCGCATACTGCGCTTTTGTCTCTCAAAATTTGAAAAATAGGACAGGGTAAACACGCACACAGATGATGCGCTTGGTGTGTGCGGGAGTTTGTGTATTCTTGCGTATTGTCTTACCGCAATTTAAACTTACCTACGGAATCTGTGAACCGCATAGCGGAGCTATGAACAGTATTAGATTAAGGTGTCAGGCCAAGTATTGATATTTTAAACGATAATGATTCAAGATTATAAGCCTACAATATAAAACACATCTTTTTAGGCACAAACTAGCGTTTTAAAAATCATGTAGCGAAGCAAGGGAAATGCTTGGTGGTAAATAGAAACATCCAACCAACAAATTTTCCCGGAGTTTTATGCCGATTCCGAACGAGATTGATTCTTCGAAAATTTTCAGGTCTTTTCGTCTAATGGATTTCAGTGAACGGTTAATGGCAATCAGCCCGACACTGCCCTTCAGTTTGGTTGCACTCAAGTCTCGGTCACTGCTGAAGGTGGTGAAGGTCGAGGAAAAATGTCAAAAGAGAGAGTTTCATGTGCAGCCAGGTTTCGTAAATACCAATAAAAAGACAAGAAGACGAAATAATGTTAGCGAGAAACTCATTTGCCTCTGTACGCAGACCATAAGCATTCTGGTAGAAAATGTCTACGTTTCCCGTTATTTTCAACATCAGCCACTAGCTAGGAGGGAGGAATCAAGTTATTGTGTAGCATGTCACGAGAATGCTTGAAGAAGCATCCCAGAAGCCACATCGCAGAGTCATTCAGACGCTGCGATGTTTTCTCGTCTATCACGATGTAGAAAGAATAGGTTTAAAATAGGCACGAGCACGAACCATGAAAAAGCAGCTCATCTTGGTGCCAGGTCACCAGGGATTGGCTGGAAACGAGCTAGTACACAACTCGGCCCAAGCATTCCTTCCCTGGGCTCTGTCTGCCAACCCCTCAGACCAAGACATTTAACCACGAATACCGGCTACAAGATACCCATAAATTTTTATTTATTTATTTATTTATTTATGTAATTATTTATTTATTTATTTTATTACAGATCCTGCAGGCCCTTCTCGGGCCCATGCAGGAGTGAAAACAAAGAAATACCTTGACAGAAATGCGACATACAACTTGACAGTACATCAGTGTTGCTTGAAGTATTTTAAAACGTACAACACACATAAGATATTGCCGCATGTTGTTAGGCACCTACCGAAGTCTTGCGCCGCTTCCTGCTCTTATGAATTCTGCCACACCAACTGACAAGCCAAACGCGCCAGGCTAAACGCGCCATGCAACGCTGGCTGCACGTGTCACCAC
Organism: Rhipicephalus annulatus; assembly: GCA_013436015.1. NCBI lineage: Eukaryota > Metazoa > Arthropoda > Arachnida > Ixodida > Ixodidae > Rhipicephalus > Rhipicephalus annulatus. Next base: position 280,097 of record WOVY01010626.1, on the reverse strand, counting down.
ACCACATGCTGGAAAAAGAACGCTGGCGGTTTTTCGAGGAGCTGCTAGGGGCGAGACGCAAGAGAAGAAATTGACGAGGTTTTGATTAACGAGCTGACAACCTTTGTGTTTTTAGTTGACGGGCACAAGTTCGCCATTTTTAAATAGCTGTTTTAGCTTCTGGCGCTGTATTTGTTCGTTACAAACTGGTAGAGATGCTGGGTATGATTCCAAGCACATCTCAGGATAGGGAACATAGCCCAGAACCCCGAAGGTTGGAGCCAGCGCTGCGGACTCCCGTACACCAACGCACGAGTCGTCGCCTACGAGGTGAGCAGCCCGAGTTTGGTGCCCTCTTTGATTCTTCGAGACCAGTGGAAGACGTAAGCTCCGTAGCCCCTGCAATGGCCACCCAAGTGACTTCATTTCCATCTCATATTGTTTTGGACCCGCCCCACATACCAGAGGTATTTCACGTTAATATTTTCGATGATTCCGAGGACTGGCTCGACGGTTTCGAACGCGTTGCCAGACCAAACGGTTGGAACGAAGACAGGAAACTACGCTACGTCTACGTGGCACTGCAAAATTCTGCGCGTACGTGGTTCGAAAACCACGAAGCTTCCCTATTGTCGTGGGACGACTTTCGAAGAGCGTTTCTTGCTACGTAACCAAACACGGACCGCACAGAAAAAGCAGAGGCCGCTCTTCAGATGCGAAACCAACGTAACAACGAGAGCGTCGCCATGTACATTGAAGACATGTTCCGACTGTTCCGCCGGGCCGACCCGAACATGGCTGAGGAAAAGAAGTTGCGGCACCTGATGCGTAGAGTGAAGGAGGAGCTTTTTGCAGGCCTGGTGCGTAATCCACCCCGCTCTCTTGCTGAGTTCAGATCAGAGGCGACAATGATAGAAAAGACCCTGCAGCAGCGCGCGCGCCAATAAAACAGGGACGTAATTGTCTCATCTGTTAGCTCGGCGTCGACAACCTTCACGAGTAACATTGACCTCTTGCATGAAATGGTGAGGGTGGTCGTAAAGAAAGAACTTCAGAAAATACAAATGGCTCAAGCTCATTCAGTGATGTCCTCACTTGCCGACGTTGTGCGCGAAGAAGTGCGGCAAGCGGTTCTTCAACCACAACCTCGGGTACTACAGCGCGCACAACCGGAGCCTCCGCTTAAATTGTCGTACGCGCAAGCTGTACGACAGGACCTTGGACGCATGAATCGGACGGCTGTGACTGCTGTGATGCCTCTGACGTTTTCTCCAAGTACGCCGCTACCAATGCCGGAGGCAAGACCACGTAAGAGCGATGTATGGCGCACTGTAGACCGGCGGCCCCTTTGCTACCACTGCGGAGAAGCAGGTCACCTTTACCAGGCGTGCCAGTATCGTCGAGCGGGACTGCGTTGTTTTCCAGTCAATGCACCATGCCCACGGAAAAGATCACGTTCACCTAGCCCGCGGAGGGAAAACTAGAGCCAGCGACCTCTGGAGGTGAGGCCGCTGATGCACTGACAACTAAAGACCCTCCATTGTTAGCCCGACAGGGCGGTGGCAGCTACGCAACGACGGACATGTGCAGTAGTAGCGACCTTACCTCCGAGATATTAGTCACGATCGACGACGTAGAGGCCTTTGCGCTAATAGACACTGGTTCAGACTATTCCGTTGTCAGTAATGCTCTCGCAAAGAAGCTTAAGAAGGTGATGACTGAATGAACCGGACCTCAGATACGTACCACTGGAGGGCACTTAGTTAGTCCCGTGGGGTTATGCACCGCAAGGATAGGAATAAGAGGATTTGTGTACGTCGGTAGCTTTATCGTGCTTCCTGAGTGTTTCCGGGAACCGATTATAGGCATGGACTGTTTGCAAACAAACAATGCAGTCATTGATTTGCAAAAGTCCCAGGTTTCGTTTTCTACGGAGAGTGCTATCGCTTTCGGTCATGCGGAGAAACCAATCGTTCTACCTTCGTCCGCATGGTGGACGAAGATGTAACCGTGCCGCGACGTTCCACAGTGACCGTTCTTGTGAGGAGTGAAGTTCTCCGTGACTGTGATGGATTAGTGGACGGAAACATCGGACTGCTACTAGAAAAAGGACTATGCGTGGCAAAAGGCCTGGTGAGCCTTCGTGATGGATGTGCGTATGTCCTATTAACTAACTTTCGAAATGAACTGCAGCATGTTGCGAAGGGAACATCCGTAGCATCGCTGCATGAGTGCGTGCAAGTCTCAGATGTTTGCACTCTTGATAAAGCTTCAGAGACAGCAGATAACGTACTCCAGTATGTAGACATTGACAAAGAGCTCTCAGAAGCAACAGATAGCTGACCTCATCAGAGAGTTGGCCGAGTGCTTCTCTACCTCATCGAAAATCGAACGTACTCCCGTCGCAAAGCACCGTATCATGGTCGAAGAACACGTGAGACAGGTGCATCAGCGCCCATACCGAGTAGCACCAAAAGAAAGGGAAGCCATCCAGAACCAAGTGCAGGAAATGCTCAACGATGATGTAATCCAGCCATCCAACAGTCCGTGAGCATCACCGGTAGTGCTATTCAAAAAGAAGGGCAACACTCTGCGGTTTTGCGTTGACTACAGAAAGCTGAACCAAGTCACAAAGCGTGATGTTTACCCACTTCTACGGATCGATAATGCCTTGGATAAGTTTCGCAATGCTCACTTCTTTTCATCATTGAACTTAAAAAGTGCATATTGGTAGATCGAGGTGGACGAACGAGATCGCGAGAAGACGGCGTTAGTGACCCCAGACGGACTATACGAGTTCAAAGTGCTCCCTTTCGCTTCGTGCTCTGCTCCCGCTACCTTCCAGAGGATGATGGACACTGTGCTCTCCGGACTCAAGTGGCAATCGTGTCTCGTCTACCTCGACGATGTAGTGGTTTTTTCTTCTACCTTCGAGCAGCACATCCACCGACTGAGACTGGTACTGGATGCCATTCGCGTGGCAGCACTGACCATCAAACCAGAAAAGTGTCACTTTACATTTTGTCAGCTTCGGTTCCTCGGGTACATAGTTAGTGCGGAAGGCGTCCGCCCAGACCCGGAAAAGATTGCAGCAGTTGAAAATTTTCCGAAGCCGCAAGACAAAAAAATGCCATCAGACGATTCCTGGGACTATGTGCCTACTACAGACGCTTTGTTGAAAACTTTGCTACGGTCGCTGAGCCTCTGACACGGCTAACCAAAGAAAGTGTAATATTCTTTTGGCAGGAAGAACAAGAAGTGGCTTTCTCAGAGTTGCGACGCCGTTTGCAGACTCCTCCAATTCTTGCCCATTTTGACGAAGAGGCCGATACAAACATACATACCGACGCCAGTAACGTTGGTCTCGGTGCCATCCTCGTTCAGTGGCAGAATGGAGGAGAAAAGGTCATTGCTTACGCGAGCCGCACTCTATCGAATGATGAGTCCAATTACTCAGCGACAGAGAAAGAGTGTCTTGCAGTTGTATGGGCCATCAGCAAGTTTCGCACCTCTACGGCAGACTGTTTCGAGCAATCAGTGATCATCATTCGTTGTGTTGGCTGGCAAACATCAAGGACCTTTCAAGAAGACTTGCTAGATGGAGCCTGCGTCTGCAGGAACATGACATCACTGTGGTCTACAAGTCCGGTCTCAAGCACAATGACGCGGATTGCGTGTCTCGCGCACCTGTTGAGTCTCCATCATCTGACCAAGAACAAGACATCACATTTCTTGGAGTTCTGAATGTGTCGGAGATGGCTCGTCTTCAGCAAATGGACCTGGAACTACGCCCGCTTATCCGATACTTGGAGGGTCACCAAATTAAGGTACCATGAGTTTTCGTCCGTGGTTTGACATCCTATGTCCTCCGGAACGACGTCCTATACAAACGCAACTTCGTAAACACCGGTGATACGTTTCTGCTTGTTGCACCATCATCACTGCGAGCAGAAATCTTAGAAGCGTGTCATGACGACCCATCGGCTGGCCATATGGGTAGTACTCGCACTTTGGCCAGAATTCGCCGGATCTATTATTGGCCGAAATTAAGGGATTCGGTGCACCATTATGTTAAGTCATGCCGGGATTGCCAGAGACGCAAAATACCACCATCGAAACCAGCGGGACTGTTGCAACCAATATAGCCACCAAGAGGGCCATTTCAGCAAGTGGGAATGAATTTGCTTGGTCCATTTCCTCTCTCTTCATCGGGAAAGCGCTGGATTGTTGTAGCAACAGACTACATGACTCGATATGCTGAGACATCACCTCTCGCGAAAGGAACGGCGAACGAAGGAGCCCAGTTTTTCATCACTCAGATTGTACTACAACATGGCGCACCGCAGGTTGTCATTACAGACAAAGCAACAGCATTTACGGCCCGTTTGATGCAGTCTGTTATGAAGCTCACCCACACCGACTAAAGAAGGACTACAGCATACCATCCGCAAACAAACGGATTAACCGAAAGGCTCAATAGAACTCTCGCCGACATGATCTCGATTATTGTGGATGTTAAGCACCAGACATGGGACAGTATTTTACCTTATGCTACATTTGCGTACAATACCGCAGTACAAGAAACGACACACTTCACGCCATTTCAACTTGTTTATGGTCGGACGGTCACAACGACCTTAGACTCGATGTTACCTGTCAACGATTCGAATGAGAGTGACCCGCACATCAGCGACTACATAGAAAGGCCAGAAGAGGCACGGCAATTGGCAAGACATCGTATCATTTTGCAACAAAGCTCCGACGCAAGTCGCTATGATTTGAAGTGGAGAGACGTACAGTATGGAGACAAAGTGTGGGTGTGGACGCCTATATGTGCACCTGGCCTATCGGAAAAACTGATGCGGCGCTATTTCGGCCCTTACGAAGTACTTCGCTGGTTAGGCAGGCTAAACTACGAATTCCTGAAGGGCAAGTGCGCTCAACCCGATGCAGGAATCGCCCAGAAGTCGTACATGTAGTACGTATGAAACCGCACTACGAAAGGCACTGAACGAGACAACTGATAAATGTGCTCAAACATAAGATAAATACTCCATTACAAAGTGTTCGACGTCAGCGTACGCATCGGGACGATGCGTTTCGGGAGGGGGACTAATGCCGCGTGTGGTTAGGCACCTACCGAAGTCTTGCGCCGCTTCCTGCTCTTATGAATCCTGCCACACCAACTGACAAGCCAAACGCGCCAAGCTAAACGTGCCATGCAACGCTGGCTGCACGTGTCACCACACCACGTGCTGGAAAAAGAACGCTGGTGGGTTTTCGAGGAGCAGCTCGAGGCGAGACACAATAGAAGAAGTTGACAAGGTTTTGACTAGCGAGCTGACAACCTTTGTGTATTTAGTTGACGGGCACAAGTTCGCCATTAATAAACAGCTGTTTTAGCTTCCGGCGCTGTATTTGTTTGTTACAATATACTGCAACTATATCGCCTACGTAGAGGAGCTTTGCTTCATCCCACTGAGGGACTTGCTATATCCGAGGAGACCTGTCTGCGCAGGCTCCAAATCATGTCGCACATCGGCCCGGTCATAATGACCAAAATAGACCCAGAACAATTCAGTGCAATACGTGTGAATTCTGTGGCAGTAGCACTGACCTGTTTCACATGGCTTGGTCCTGCCAGTCTAATAGAAGCATCACGCAAACAACGCAGCCAACGTGGGAGGGTGGGGGGAGCTTTTGTCAAGCCCAGCTCTCGAGGACCAGTGGACACTCGTGGAACGGGCGCGTATTGCATTGCGATCCAACTGAGTCCGGGAGCAGGGACCAGGCCAGTCCTCTCTTGAACTACATTGGTGCGATAAATGTTTTAGTTTTCATTTATTTAGTTTGAAGGCGCCGGAAAGAGATGTGAGACAGATAAATTGCAGTAATATGTTTTTATATCCGTAGCAGTATTGTCCGGACTCATCTTCGTCATAATAATAATAATAATAATAATAATAATAATAATGATGATGATGATGATGATGATGATGATGATGATGATAAAAAGCCACAGCACAGCTGCAAAGGTTAAGCAATGAACGTGGTAGCAACAAATTAGAAAGTTACGTGCAGAATAGAAAGCAGATCGAAACATGCCCCGCGTTTCTCACACCCAAATGATGCACGAAACGTACATGTACAAATGAACGCAGATAAGCGTCTCACGTGTTACTTCGCTGTGTGTGAAAAGCAGCCCTTTTCGCAAACGGAGGCTGTGCAATGATTTCAGTGACCTTTGTGCGCCTGGTAAGTTCCGGTGAAAGTGAAAGGCCAGCCAACACGTACGATCTTCCCCACCATGAGATAAAAGCGCGCGACTGAGTCCACCCTCTCCTCTCCGCGGGGCTAAGTACGCGTGGGAAATTAGAGCGTGCGCCGCCACGTCGTGAAGATGTGGCGACGCACACTTATTGCGCCATCTTGTTAGTAATGCTGAAAACGTGATAGTACCCCTCCCCCCGAGATGCCTGTCACCAGCGGTAAGCCGTAGATATAAACATCTTCTCGCTTGGACGTTGAAGGGTGTGCTCCTTGGTGGCGCAGTGGTAACGCCTCGCACTCACTATTCAGAGTGCCCAAGTTCGATTCCGTGCGCCAGAGTCATTTTTGGGTTTTTTTCTTTCTCACGTTTTAATGTATATAGGTACGTATACATATACGGCGAGTTACGGAGACACTGACGGCAAAATCCAGCCGAAAGTGTCCATATAATTGCTATCACAATAATAATAATATTAATAATAATATAATAATAATCAAGTTTATGTGCAACTGCGCAGCTTCGGCGCATCGACTCCCACTTGGTCCTGGAGGCCTTCTTGCTGCTGGATGCTTTGCCGATACCGAGAACGTATTCGACCGCGAATGATTTCACGCACCTCGCACTGTACGCTGAGGTCGGTGGCACCTGCGGGGAGATGGCACCGGCGGGACCAGATGACGTCGCCCTCGCTGGGAGCACATTCCCGCTCGTCGAAGACTTAGAGGTGTGCACCATGTCTCCAAATTTTGGTAACGCTTGAATTCCTCAACATGCCTTCGGCATCTGCAAGTGATGCGTCATTATTTCTTTTTTAGCTGACCATTTTGAACAATTCTATCCCAAATGCGAAGCACTTCTCTGGCTCACGAGTCGAGTCACTGTAATGTTACATTTCAAAGAGTCGGTCTCGCTTTGTTGCAAAGGTTATTTCATATTGTAGCGTCGCATTTCTGCTATCGATATTCGTGCGGTCACTCCACCTTGCACATGCTTGTTGCAACTCGTCAGGACATGTTTAGAATCGTAGCAGTCAAACCAGTGAACCGGAACGTAAATAAACGATCACACTCTACTGCCACTACATGACCACACATTGCGTTGTGACGTCATGACCCGGTGTAAGCTTTCCAGCCAAAACTGTCTGCAAAATGCAGTAATATTAACGGAGTGTCCCCGAGGTGCCTGTGAGAAAAGCGGTATGATAAATAGAAAAGGATGAGGACAGAATTATTTCTTCTATACTTTCCAGATATCTTACTTCATATAAAGGGTGAAAGGTGTGAACATCGTCAGTATCCCTATGAGACACCCTTTGCGTTAGGTGAAGTACAGCACCTGCATAGTATGTGGCAATTGAACGATAGCCGTTTCATTCTCAGTAATTTCAGTATTAACACAATAGCTTTAAGGAGCTCGTTTCGCGGAAATTGTGGTGTCGGCCTCCTTGGTTGTGAGCGAAACATCATGTCCGTCAGCGAAAAATGGAAAAAGATTCAAATCAAATAACTCATAAAAATATTCTGACTCGAGCGAAAATCTAAACCAGGTCATTGGCGTGGCATTCAGTTGCCCTCTTCATCGAAACTGATCCGAAAAAAATGGCAGATTTCACGTGCAGTGGGAATCGATGATATGCGAAGCACGAGTAAGAACGGTTGAGATGTCGCTTTAAAATCAGAACAACGTTGTGAGGTCGAGGTAAATTATGCCGCACACGACTTCCGTGTCATGATTGTCATGTTTAGATGTGTTGTTTACTTTTGTCATCTATTGACGTCACGTGATACCAAAATTTAGTGTGCAGCTAGCGAAACACGTGCGAGCACGCTATGAGCGTGGTATGTTGTCATGTTCTTACATGACATGCGTGTCAAGATTATCATGTTTGCACCAGTAATATATTTCGTCATCCATTGATGTCACGTAACACCAAATTTGGTATATGTGCAGCGCATCATGAAGGGCCCAATATACTCTAATGTAGAGTTGACGCGCACGCACGCTGGGCACAGTGACGCTACGTTAGCAAAACGCCAGCACTCTATAGTCTGACGGCAGGCGCGACAAGCGTCCGTCGGCGCGGCCCGACGGCAACCGGCGCGAAATGCGACATGCTGTATTTCGTGGGACCCTCAAGTTGTGGGACCCTCAAGCTTCGCCTTTAAAGGAGCGCTGACATCAAACTTCAAGATCGAAATGTGCTCATCATTCGATCGCTTGATATGCATAGGCCTTGTTGGCCCAATTTGAACGGCATCCGTCGCGTGGAAGTTAATTTAATTCGATGTCAAACAGCCTAGAAAAGCTAAGGAGAAAAAACGGGAAATAGACTGCCCTGTGACCTCTACACTAGTGCTACGTGTTCGATGTGATACATTTCACAAATACTATCCTGAGTGACGATGTCCTAGTAGCGATGACTTGAACGATCCGAGTGTTCTTACTGTAGCGCCGACTGGCACCGAAGCGCCGAAACCCACTCGCTCGTCGCGTCTGATCTTCGTCGCACCGGTTTGAATGATTTCGTGAAATTATCAAGATAAAAACCACCTTTATTGGACAGCGAAAGAAAAGAGCATGAATAAACGTGTGCTTCTCGGGCAGCATGTCGGGGAATCGTTGTGAGTTGCAGTCGTCTAGTTCGAAGCACAGAAAAACGCAATGAGGGTATCTTTTCATGTCACGTATGTGTTACACATAACTACGACCACAAGCTATCAAAAGTGAAACAGGGTGTAGTCAGATATCATCGCTAACAAGTAACACGCAGGTATCGTTGAATTTTAGTTCATCTGCAGGCTCTGCGTCCACGTAAAAGTGGTAATACAGTGTTAATGGCGAGAGGCTGGATTGGTGGGGCCATCTGGAGGCGCAAAAAGGAACCTGACAAGCAGGAAACGTATCCTATTTCTCCGCTGATGCTCATTCGCGATAGCTACATGCATAATGCATTGACCTCTCTGTGTATACCTGAATGCTTTTCACGCCAAAACACACCAATATAGCTAACTGAGACACACGAGTGAACATGACAGAAGCGTGCATCCTCGGGCACATTTGCATTGCTGCTTGGAACGGCGTCTATTTTGGAATAACTGTTCTGCAAAAGGTCGATCAAAGCAAAAAATAATTCGCGACATCGCGAATCGTGGGGATTCCAAGCTCCAGACTATGGTATTGAACTCGAGTCAACACTCTGTAGGGCGACGACAGCAATGCAGGTGACAAGGCATGACTGAATGTGTGCGCCTAGCAGACGAAATGTTTGCGAAGCAGCTGAGCCTGATGTCACTCTTTTCTGCAGAGAAGTGGTCAGCTGAGGCGTGATCTGGAGGTGACCGCGAGGCAGCGCCACTGCTGGTGCTCCCAGCGCTAAATGTGGCGGGATCGCCGGCCGTTTTGAGTAGTACTAGATACCAGTAATATAACTCAATAAAAGTAATAGTTATTTATCTCTCAGGTGCGTTTTAAATCGCGAATCGCTGCTACAAGGTCTATAGCTACTCGCTGACGCAAAGGTCTTGACATGAGTAAATTTGATGTCAGTGCTTTTTCAAGAGTTCGGAATGCCTATTTTCTTAGATAAACGAGAGGATTCGTTGTGTAAACAGACTATTATAAATTTTAGAAGACCCGCTAGCCGCGGGTTTGAACCCCCTCAGAAGACACGAAATTTTAATTGTTTATTTTATTTGCATCTTTCTCGATTTTTTGCTCACGCCAAGATGGCTGATTTTTTCCTCACGACCAACGACGCCAACGCCAGAATTTCTGTGAAACAAGCTCTTTAAAGTGTCACTCACCAGGCCCCATACGAAATTTTAGTTAAACCATAGAAGTTGTTGGATATCCGATAAGGAATATTTTGCCACATTTTTTTTAATCGGTTCATTACGAGCTGAGAAAACTTTTTTTTAGAACGGCGCGGAACGAGGATGAGTGGAGGCGAGCTTGAATCCCTTGCCACTCATCCGCGTAGCCTTCGCAAGCCAAATCTCTTCTCTACTCTCTCCGGTTTCCGACCAAGAGGTCACGTGCGCATGATGTGCCCGAACAAATCCAACCCCCGTGCACGCGAACGGTGTTTTTTTTTCTTTAGGGCGAAACGCCTTAAAGCGACACCCTTTCGTCCCTCATTGAAGTGCGAAACCAGTCTTACGTTTTGACCTGCGAGGTAGCGCCGGTGGAAGATTTGTCCTGTGCGTTGTTGAACAATCGAAAATTCGCAGCATGCGCGTTAACTAAAAGCCAAATTCTCCTGTCTCTCATTCCCTATTAGCAGCCATTGGCATGTACATTCAGCACTATCTGAGAAGAAAGGGTTGCCAAGTTATACTCGCTGGGCGTAACCTCCTTGGTTTTAGAAAGGTTTAGCGAGCATTGGGCCGCAGTGCCATTAATACAGTGAACTAGTATATACCATGAACTCGAGGTGGTTAAAGGTGGAAAGTAGGCACGAAGCGCAAGCCGTCAGAAAGTGTGAGTGTGCCACCTCTCGTTTAGTCCTTGGAATGTCCGCTGGATGGTGGTGCATATGCGGAATATATGATGAAAAGATGCGAGATGGTGGTACTTGGAGTGTTGAATAGGTGGACGAACAGACACACAGACAGATGCATGGACGGACGCACGGGAGGCTGCACGGACGGATGGACGCATGGACGGACGCAGGAGTGGATGCATGAACGAAAGCAGGCACGGACGCACAGATGAACGTGCGGACGCACGAACAGACGCACGCATGGACGGGCGGATGGACGCACGGGCGGCCACACAGACGCACGCATGGATAGACGGAAGCAAGAACAAATGAACGGACGGATGCTTCGCCCCACTGTCCATCATTCACTCGTGGATGTGCTGCCTTTTTTTTGATCAGCGCTGTTTTGAGATCTACTGCCTGTTTCTGCGGAATGGTTTGGAAACGCTGGCTTCGACGCGGTAGAATAGATCAGCACAGTGAGTGCGCAAATGCACAGGAGCGTTCCACGGCGGTCGTCTGCTCCGTGTTCTGACCGCGGGGACACGAACGCACATTAGCCCCGCATCTCGTTAATACTCGCGGGAGAAAAACGAAAAAAGAACGGTTACATTCCCTTATTGTGTCTCATTATTAATCTAGAGTTGTATTGATATTTTCAAGCAAAAATTACACAAACTACACATGCCGTGTTAAATCATTTTTGCCATGTCACGTGGTATAGTGTTGACAAAGTCAGAGCAGAGTCGTCTACGTAGAAGACCAGCGTTACTGCATTGCCGTGTACGTAGGGTGATTCATAAGCGCACGTCACGCCCTCATTCTCAGGGCACGCGCCCGCGAAAATAAGGAGGAGCAGCGTTCATCTTGAAATTTCACCCATTTCCGCGGCGCGTAGCGTTGCAAATGTCGGTAGACGCGATCATAAACGCCTCATCTACGCATTGCGCTTGTCAGCTCTAAAATTTTCAAAGCTGCTGAGTGGCCCTTTAACGCTATCGCGTTAAACACTATACGAAGGCCATGTGGTGGAATGAGTCTCCTTAGGGCTGTTTCACATGCTGCGATTGCAGCGAACAAAAAAATCGTTCCGTTCGCTCCATTCGCGTTGTTCGCAACCGTCGCTAAGGTCGCGTTCACACTGAGCATTTCGGCCGCCGAAAAGGCTCCGAATCCGGTTCGGCGGCGGCGAGATTCGCCGAAAGGGCCCTCTCCGCGCCGATCGCTCTCGGACCGATTTTTGCGGCGTCTGCCGCCGAATCTGTCACCGCGGACCAATAGGAGCGCTAGTCAAGGAATTTCGAAAAATGGCGGCCAAGCCCTACTCACTTGTTATACCACAGTGCACGTAACTGAATGTTGAAACCAACGGGAGTTTAACCTACTTTGTGCCTACTTCGCGTCTGTATTTCGTGGAAGAGGTGACCGAGCTTGCTGTTGGCGTGACCGAGCTTGTTGCGGTCCTGCAGAGCAAAACGAACCCACCAATGCCGCTGGCGTCGGTGGTTTTTTTTTTTGCACTTCGTGCATTACAAGACAGCCACTTGCCAGCAAAGTAAGAAGTACTGTTTTTTCTTGCTTCCTGCGAACGAGAATCATCGAAGTATACACCACCGGATATCGTAGTGACGTTTGCGAGCCGTGACAACAACCGGGTGACAGCGCATCCATCCCGCGTTCGCCCGGTGGTAGATGGCATATTCGGCGGCTCGGGGTGCGTCCAGTGCGAACAACGCTGCGTTTCCGCGGCAGGGCAACTTCGGTCGCTGTAGAAAGCGGATGTTTCAGTGTGCACTAGGCCTAATGGCGGTTTCATTTCACATGGACCGCGAACGGTCCGCGATTTCCGCTCTGCGACTGGAGCGGTGAGATCTTACCACCATTCATTGGGACATACACGAATGTAATGTATTGATATGTACATTATGGTATCATAAAGTTATCGTGAACGGTAACCAAGGGCTTGCTTGTTTCGTCATTTAGGAAAACTTTCCAGTCAGAATTCATTTTGCACAGCATCGGCAATTACCAGAACAAACACGTCGACTCAATTTCGGTGGCTTGGCCGTACCAGCCCTATTTCGACGGGTCTCGACCAAAAAAAATTGCCCGCAGCTTCCCTCGGGGGAACACTGAGGAGGATGCGGAGCATATAAATGGTTAACGGGGTGTTAAAGTGCGACTTACTTGGGTCGATGGCTAAATTGGTTAACGTGGTTATGAAATGGGGTGTTAAATTGCGACTTACTTGGGTCGATGGCTAAATTGGTTAACGTGGTTGTAGGAGGGGGTGTTAAATGAGTGAACACGTACACACGTATGCGAAAGGACGGCGCTGGTCGAAGGGACGTCGATCATTGTGTTTGTGGATTCGTTGGAATTCATTTCACCGCGACCTTGGACGTTGACGCGCCGTACAAACCAACCGACGAGCGGCAACTGAGCGAGCGAGCGCCGACCTTGAGTATATATACAGCGGACGGCGCATGCACTGTCAGCTGTTGAATGTTCTCGAAGGAGAAGCGCGCGCGCGGCACAGATGGCGACGGCGCGACGGCGCATGCGCTGTCAGCTGTCGAATGTTCTCGAAGGAGAAGCGCGCGCGGCACAGATGGTGGGCGACGGCGCGACGGCGCATGCGCGCGCGTCAGCTGTCGAATGTTTGAGAAGCGGTGCGGACGGCGTGGACGGCGCACTACAAGGCGCGAGTATAAGATGCTTCCGCATCTAAAATCGCTCCCGCCGCTGCAATCGGAGCGAAAATTCCCAACATGTTGGAAGCTCGCCGCGGACCGCTGCGGCGGAAGCGAACTGCCCTTTTTTTTGCTGCGAGCGCATTCGCAGCCTGAAAATCGCTACTTTTTGTGTCATGTGAAACGGTTAAATTAACACATGTAATATTGCATGGGAGAAATGTAGAATCGGGCCAGGTGTCAAGACATGTATACTACCAACAAGTGGGTATTCAAGGCCCACTCATTACAAAAGCTCTGATATATTTAATCGTCGTCGTAAACAAAACATTTACAAAGTAAAAGTGCATAGCTTCGTGTGTTGCCTTTCGAATGCATAGTGAACCTTTCAATGATTCGCAAATGGAATAATTATGGCGTAGTAGGTCCACTCCACTACACTGTAATTAGCGCCGTAGGAAATGTATACAATGCCTACTGTACTTGCAGTAGACATTGAACGATACCTTGAATGGGCTAATGTTACATGCAGGGTCAGTCGTTTCGTTACAGCACAATTGAGGCATGTATTCACGAAGAACTAAAAGTAAACCGACATTTGGGAAGGCGATGCGCACACTAGGCCTAATTATGCTATCGCGTTGTACTCTTGAAGGCGAAGCTCACGGGTGCTCCCAGTGATTGCGCCCGCATGCTGTCTAATCTACTAAAATATTACAACAACGGCATTATTTTCGCAGGTGCTCACAAGATCGGTTGAAGCCCTGGACAAGATAGCGGCGTTCCAGCATGTAGACGCACTGACTGTCGCACTCGATCCTCCAGTCGCCTGGGCCAACGTTGATTGGAAACTTCAACAGCTCCTAAGAAACTGGCCACGACTCGGAAAGCTTGCTTTAGAGTTCTGCGGTGGTGTGCGGCTCTCGACCATCGCCGCGTTGTGTCCGAAAGTCAGAAGCCTTCGTCTCGCCTACTGCAAGTGGGACCCATCTGACTGCCCCGTAGAAGCCGGCGCGTTCCCAGAACTCGAAAGTATCGAACTATACATCCGCATGGCCGATGCCGTCTTCGACTCGCTCTTCTTGGCCACCTGCGGCAGGCTTCTCAAGGTGCAGTTATACGACGATCGAAGCTGCTGCCAGTTTCTGCACCTATGCGTTCGGAAACGCGCACATTTCCCATGTCTCGAAGAACTGCGGCTGTCCACGGACATGTCAGTGCGGGCAATGGCGCTCGAGCCAGAGTCGCTACACAACGTGCTGAGGGCGCTACCTGCACTGCGGCATCTAGCCACGGACAGCTACGACCTGAAGCTGTTTTTCGAGAACTACTACGTTCCCCGTGGCCGCGTGTTTTACTCGCGGGATGCTTGCGTCTTCTGTGCGGTTCATGGCACGAACGTACCAAGCCGCTTACAAGCGGCACGCGCAGTAGCCAGCGACTTGATCGGTCACTTTAGTGACTTCTCGAGCAGCATTTGTTAAGCACACATTGTTAGCACTTCTCGCAACATGGCAAGCTGCTATTTTCGTTCATTCTCTTGAGTCCCTGAAGAACACACGCTGCAAACCATTTCACATACTCAAGGATGGATTTTTCAATAAATCACCCATCTTACACCTATTATTTCTGCCAAACTTATCCAAACGAGTGTAATTTATGCAATTACACCTTTTCTACACCCATTTGTCATTCTCAGGTGTACTAGAGGCCAATGTTCGCAAATTACACCCAAGAGTGTTTCCTTTAATGTTACACCTATCATATATGTATATAGTTTAGAGCATCAATACATATCACATCTCAACGGATGCAATCAAACCACATGCCAAAGCTGTGGTGAAAAGATCGATGTTTCGGCATTTGTTATCATTTTTCGTTTCATTCGCCAAACCATATCGTGCTATGTATTATATTTATTATACTACCCCCTATTTACATTATTCAGAAGATTCCTCACATGTACAACGACTTAATTCATGGGTTGACTTCTTGGGAGTCTTACTAAAAAATATTTTGCTGCAGCTCATGTCCATTCATCCCTATTTCTCACAGAGACATCGGTAAAAGAGATTATGGTGTGCTTAAACATAACATGAAACGATTACACATGCTTTTCGACAGGCTATTGTGTGCACTTTCTCCCTTGAAATCCCACTAAGTTTTTCGGACTAGAGGTCCTGGTTTACTTAAAATGGGGTTCCACGTATTTCCTCACCCTGAAGTATTTCGCATCAATACACAGGTCGCTGATTTATTCAGTGAGTTATGTTAAGATCTATGATAATGGATCACTTCAAATTGACTATTTGCAGCGTTCGCACGTGTCTTGCAGAGAGCTCTGTCCTGATATTTGGAATAGCCAGGGAAACATTTCTGGCCAGAGAGGTTGGAACTTCAATTAGCATTTACTAACTGAAGGAAAGGCATAGTTAGCGCCTGGTTTCTATGGCTTCATCAGCAAATGTGGTCTAGTCTCGTCGTCCTGCAACTCCTGGTGTAGAGAGAACGGACACGTTACGTTAAACACGTAAAGACCAGTGTCGTTGTCATGAATCGCGGTTTTGGCGCATAGCGTACATTATGCTCCGATCGGTCTTCACGAGTTTTTTTTCGGCACACTAGTCGTATTGAGGCAGTGCAAAGCTATACAGCTGGGAACCGTTTCCTCGGCATGCTGTAGTCCTTTCGCCACTTTTCGAGTGGGCACCGAGGCAAGCGTCATCTTTCAAGAAGTAATCATCAAGCGTTACCAGAGAACACCTATAAAGCGTTACCTTACGGCGTTTTTACCTTACGACGTTACCTTAAGGCGTACCCACCAGCATGTGAAGGCAGTGCATTTCAAGGGGGTGACTTCGCATTGCTAGGAAGGAACACGCTCAGCAAAGTTTGGGAAGTGACACTGAATGCGAGAAACGAGAAGTTCAGCGACGATACAAATCAGCTGGTAAAGTTCAGCCTTAAGCACTTGCGCTCGTTTCTGGCCTGGAAGAAAAATTCGCGGGTATGCATTTTCTCAGCTTCCCTTCGGGTGCCGGTTATGTCGCGCTTGCCCGGTATCTTACTCTGCGCGCGAAACATCCCGCGTTTGTGATTGCGCCTCTACAGAAGGCTGGTAGGTTGTGTTGTGTTGTAATGCCATACTTCAAATGTGAATGAAGGCGAAGGCGTTGATGCCAGCAGTGAAGTTCCAGTGACTCGCATAAGAATGCCCGAAAGAGACAACCGACAGGCACGGATGGTGCACAGTACAGCGTAAGTAAACTTGTGTTGCATGCGCTGGCAGTTCTCGTCGGAGCTCACGCGTTCTGAGAAATTGATTACGGTGCACTATGCTCTGAAGGAGACTGGAGCTTATTTCATATCTCTAGTGAACCGATCACTCGAGATTTTGTATGGTACGAGGTTGCTCCTTTTAGCGCCAGCGTTAGTGCTGACCGGCAACTGAAGTACGGGTTAATTAACTAAAGCAAGCTATTCAGTTCGAACACGGTTGAGTGGCGGAGTAGCGCGAGATACCAGTTCGGTCTGACCAACTCGTTGACGGCTGAGCGACCATTGACAAACCTGAACGCGGTGGCTCCGGCTTTAGGAGTGGACACGGGCTGGCTCTTGTGGTATAACATTGGTCACTGATCCACGATACCCCACCAGAATAGGCAATTCGGTCAGCAGAGATACCACACCAGATTTGACCATGGTTAGGAATGCAGAGGAACCCATATGGACTAACTTACAAGAGAATCTTAGTAGTGATCACTACATTACCAGCCTCGTGATAAGGATCTCGTCACCACCGCTCAGCAAATTTCACGTCACAGATTGGGACCTTTTTAGAGCTATCAGAAAGCAAGACGAGAATACAACTCATTAAACGAAATAATCACTCGCCTCAAAGAAGACGTTGCTGCTTCCACAGAGGAAGTGAAGACAGAAAGAGAGATAGAGCGCATGTACAGTCGATTAGCCCACCTTCTGGAGGCTAAAAACGCGGCGCAGGCTCAATGGAAAACGCAGAAACTAAATCGATGCCTACGCAAAAAAAAATGCTGAACCCTATAGGAAGATAGATGAGCATAGTGAAACGCTAGCTCGACAGCAATGGGGCGAAGTACGCAATGCCATCGACGGGCAAATGAGGAGTGGTGCGAAGTGGAACCTCCTCAAACATCAACTGGGATATAAACAATCCAAAACCAATCAGCAGCTTACAATTGACAGACTTATCCACAACCTAAAGAACTCTGGTCTGACAGAGACACAAATTATCGATGAGCTCGCCTCGAGATATCTTTGCACAGAACCCGCCACACACAATGACTACCCTTCTGCTTTGCCAGAGAACAGAACAGACCCTCTTAGTTTCCCCTTCACGTGCGCAGAGGTACGAGAGGTTGTATATGAGCTCAACAGCAGATCATCTCCGGGTCCCAATGGGATCAGTACCAAACTCTTAAAGAATTTACCTGACGAGGATATCGAGCTTCTAACAAATAAAATCAACGAGGTGTGGGAGACCGGCGAGGTTCCATTGGAGTGGCGCGACGCGACCGTCATCCTCATTTCCGTAGCCGGGGAAACCCCTGGAGCTTGGCTCTCTCCGGCCAATATCTCTTACTTCCTGTGTAGGGAAGGTCGCCGAGCACGTTATCCTCAAGCGGGCCACTAAATTTGCTGAGGAAAGGAATCTCTTTCCATTTAATCTAATTGTATTCAGGCCGTCCATGTCAACGCAGGATGTAATGTTGCTTTTAAAACACAAGATCATTGGCAGGGTCTCCATAGACACCAGAGCTGTTCTGGCACTTGACCTGGAAAAGGCCTTCGACAAGGTCAAACACTCAAATACTTCATTCCATTGAAGAAGCGCGTCAAGGAGAGCATTTTTACAACTACATCAGCTCATTTCTTAAGAACAGAAAAGCTACTATTCGCCTAGGATCTCTCGGCTCGAAGACGTTTGATCTTGCACCCAGAGGCACTCCACAAGGGGCAGTGCTATCCCCATTTCTATTTAACTTATCGCTAAGAGCACTTTCCCACAGTCTGGCCGAGATTGAAAGTCTCGGTCACGCCTTCTACGCTGACGACATCACCGTCTGGTGCGAGAGAGGTAGTGATGGGCAAATTGAAGAGCGATTACAAACAGCGATCAGGGTTGTCGAAGATTTTCTTCACAAGGCAGGACTCTACTTGTCGGCTAATAAATCGGAATCGCTCCTTTACCGGCCAACACTCGGTGCAAAGAAAGGAAGTTTCCCAACATTTTGATCACCACAACGAACGGCTCTATTATTCCGATCGTAAACAACGTTAGAATCCTCGGTATGTTCCTGGAGGAGGATGGCAGTAACGCCTACACGTTAGAACGTATCACAGCCAAAGCCAATTCCATGACAAAATTAATCACGAGGGTGGCCAACAAACGAGGGGGGTTACCCGAGGAGAACCTTCGTAGACTCTTTCACGCCTTCCTAATGAGCCACATCAACTACATCGCCCTGGCACACAAGTAGAGCAGGAGAGATGAAGCCCGATTAGAATCAATAATTCGCAAGAACATAAAAAAGGTACTGGGTCTCCCACAGAGCACCAGTACAGAACATCTATTGGCGCTAGTGTCCACAACACCTACAGCGAAATAGTAGAGGCACAACAGGTCGCCCAAGTTGCAAGACTGGCTTCCACGGAGGCTGGCAGACAGTTACTAGCGCATATTGGTATACGGTCTCCCATTGCCAAACAGAGGGAGTGCGCGCACCCTATCAAATTCAGGGAAATGTATACAGTATCTCAGGTACCTAGAAACGTGCACCCCCATTACAACTGCGGCAGACGCAAAGCAAGGGCCAGAGCCCTTTTTCAAACAGCGGCTACGATTGAGGACAATGTCGCCTTCGTTGACGCAGCGCAATACGCAGCTTCCAATCACTTTGTTTCAGCAGCTACGTCGTTACGGGGAGAGCTGCTAACATCACTTACGCTCAAAAATTCGGATGCCGACAAAGCCGAACAGGTGGCAGTGGTCATCGCCATGGCCACAACGAACCGTTCTACTATGTACACGGACTTGCGAGCCGCCACTAGAGTATTTATGAAATGCTCGGTGTGCAAAGAATCCGCGCGCGTTCTCTCTGCTGCATCTTGGACAGGCAAAAAGCATATAATTTGGTTCCCTGGTCATGTGGGCAGTGATGCTCACGAAACCATCCCAAATGCCAACGAACTTGCACACTCCCAGGCGCGAGGCCTCACACACCGCGCCTGAAGTGGACACTCGGAGGATGAGGGAGGGCAGTGGCAAAGGGACCCTCTTCTCACTTTCAACGAGGTCTGTAAGCACTATCAGCTAGGGTGTAGGAAGTTTCCGCTTCCACACCCACATCTAAACAGACTACAGGCAATCACCCTGCAAATGTTACAAACAAACACGTATCCATGTCCGTTTATTTGGTCAAAATTCGTAGACGGAATAGACCCACGCTGCCCGCGTTGTGTTCATCCGAGGTTCACCCTCCAGCACATGCAGCGGCAGTGTCACGACTTGCACGGGGGCTCAGGGTCTCCCTCCACTGAGGAAGACTGGCTCCAGCTTATCACCAGCTCCGCAAAGGACGAGCAGCTAAGGGCTGTCCAGAGAGGCCGCGAAGTCGCCGAGAGCTTTAACCTCCCGGTGCCATCGCGGGCGGGGCCCCCAGATGGTACCCCCTGACGGGCATTCTCGTCTATTCAGGACCAAATAAAGTTCTTTGACTGACTGACTGACGGGCTGGCTGGTAGCGATGTGCGAACGCTACTGGCTAGGTGACGTGTCGGAAGACCAGACCAGAACGTGGTGGCTCTGGCCTTAGGACGCGCTGGTGATGAGAGAACGCTGCGTGCTACAGTGCGTCGAGAAACGGGGGTCAACCTGGCCAGGCAGCTGGACGTACAGCTCGGGACCATATAGCAATGTATAGACTGGTAGTGAAGGCTCCATAGAAGCCCATACGTTTAGAAAATTGCGGCTGATGAGAGAGAGAATAAAACATTTATTTGCGACCGAGGAAGGAATATCGGTGAGTGCGTTCTCTAGTCCGGGATGCCATTGACAAAGGCCGCAGTCCTCGTTCGTCTCACGAGGGTCTCTTGAGTCTTCGGATCCGAGCTGAACAGAGCTGCCTCCCACCCTACAGTGTGGTGCTGTGGTCTGGGTTATAGAGGTGGATTGTGTGGGTATTCCCATACCATGTGGTACAGGGTGGCTGTTTTAGTGATGCAGAACCTGCACTGTGCTGCGAATGTCTCGGGGTCTATCTTTAACAGTACGTATGTATTGGGGTAAGACAAGGTCTGCAGGCGACGCCACGCTACCTAAGATTCTTTACTGAGCTTTGGCCCCGGGGGCGGAAGTTTCCGTCTTTCGAGTCTTTGATGTTCTAGAATATCTGTACATGTTAGGAGCGGGTCGATACGCATAGCAGAGGGTGGGTGCGATATGCCGGGGTCGGAGGTCCAGAAGGGTAATTCCCGAGCCAAGGCATGGGCGAGCTCATTGCCTCTAACTCCGCAGTGGCTGGGTATCCATATCAGCTGTTTCCATTCGCCCTCTGAGCGTGAGGACTTTGAGTTGTGTAAGAAGTCGATGCGCAATGAGGCCAATGTAGCCTTTACAAAAATCCCGGTAGGCTGCTTCTGAATCTGTTAGAACGAAAGTGCACCTTGGGTTTCGTAGGGTGAGGGCTATTCCTGCTTCTTCCATACTAGTTATGTCTGTGTCCAGGGCTGATATGGTCTGAGCCTGTTTTCTGTAATGAATGACGCTTGCCGCCATCGACTGTAGTGGCGGCTGACCAGCTGCTCATGGGGCTTAGCGCCATTTTTCGAGGAGGAAACACTTCCGGCGAAAAAAACAAGTGGATCTGACGTAATAGCTGGTAAACAAGTGACGTAATTTTGTGCACACTAGTGCGAAATTTAATCTCACATTACTTTTTATGGGCTCCAGATCGCTAAGGACTCGCGCTAAAGGCTGTTTCACATGCCGCGATTGCAGCGAAAAAAATCGTTCCGTTCGCTCCACTCGCCCTGTTCGCAACCGCCGCCAACGGCGGTTTCGTTTCACATGGACCGCGAACGGTCCGCGTTTTTCGCTCTGCGACTGGAGCGGCGAGTTCTTGCCAGCGCTCATTGTGACAGACACGACTGTAATGTAATAATATGTGCATTATGATATCATTAAGTGGCCGTGAACGGTAACGAAGGGCTGGTTTCGTCATTTAAGAACATTTCCAGTCTGCCTTCATTTTAAAATGCACAGCATCGTAGAAGTGTGGCAGCTTGGGCTAGTTGGTATGGCATGACGATAGTTATAGCGCGAGAACAAAACGACGACACAGAGACAAGAAGGACATGACACGTAGGTGTCCTTCGTGTCCTTCTTGTCTCTGTGTCGTCGTTTTGTTCTCGCGCTATAACTATCGGCACATAGAAGTGTGGCAGCTTGGGCTAGTTGGTATGGCATGACGATAGTTATTGCGCGAGAACAAAACGACGACACAGAGACAAGAAGGACACGAAGGACACCTACGTGTCCTTCGTGTCTTTCGTGTCCTTCTTGTCTCTGCTTGCGCTCGTGTCTTTCGTGTCCTTCTTGTCTCTGTGTCGTCGTTTTGTTCTCGCGCAATAACTATCGTTATCGGCACAGCATCGGCCATTACCAAAACAAACACGTCGACTCTATTTCGACGGCTTGACCGGACCAGCCCTATTTCGACGGGTCCCGACCAAAAATTGCTCCCGCCGCTGCGATCGGAGCGAAAATTTCCTACATGTTGAAAGCTCGCCGTGGACCACTGCGGCGGGAGCGAACTGCCCCTTTTTTCGCTGCGAGCGAATTCGCAACCTGAAAATCGCTACTTTTTGTGTCATGTGAACCGGCCTTAAGGCGATCGCCGGCGAGTCATCCACGAGTGCACTTCAAGCCAACGCCAGGTAATCTTATACGTACTCATAATTAAATAGTTTAGTTTAACTGTACTACCGTTCCCTTTGCCTCAGTTTTACAAGGAAACTTAATCTCCGAACTTTTATTCGCTGTTCGTGGCATCTTCCACCGATGGATTAAGGCAACCAACAGCGTAGCAGCGTATACATGTGATATCTGCAGCGTGGCTTATTCGTTTCACACATGCGCAGGTTCTTTAGCATGCACAATGCCATATTCTGTTTTAACAGGAAGAAATGACACCTATAGTCACGCCAAAATTATGACATTTCAGTTTAATTTAACGGTAACAATAACTCAAATTTATTGTGATGCACAAAATGTTGATAAGAAAAACATCTACGGACACTCCCTACGCTATTTTTTGCATTAGTCTCCGATAAATTGCCGCTACGTATGCAAATGAAGAAATGCGAATTTTACCGTGACAGATAACTTGGCAATATGCTCGCCGATAACGCGAATAATAGGTACTGCATGCTCAAAATTCAAACCGGGCTGCAGGAATACTCATTATTGAAAGTCCAGAGAAAAGTGCATTCCAAACCATTGTCCTTGTTTCTTATCTAGAAGACATGGCTCACCAGGCAAACGTTCGTGTCTACTACATCCTTGCACAGCTAATCATTTCCGCAGCTACAAACGAAAGCGCTTGGCGTTAAATGTACAGCGGTGAGCACTTTTAGGGAGAACACGCGAGCGCGTGGCCGACGGCACTGTCAGCGCCCCGTTACGGTCATCACTAGAAACACTGCGCATGCGCATCACGCCTTCCGCGAAATAATTGTTCCACCACGCGCATGACGTCATGAATGCACTTGTTCGTCGTCTGCTAGCCGCATTTTTGTTTTCTAAGCCCATGCATCCTGCATTTAAAGATTTCTTTAAACATCTGTGCTTGAACAGAACAAGGCAAAAAACTTGTATATCTATGGGGGCATGTCTATTCTTTCCCTTCAAAGTTGTTGTGCAGGCAACGCGGTGTATAAAACAACCAAACATCTTTTGCAGCCGTTCATTCTGTCGCCGGATCGTATTATGGCTAGGGTTCCTGATGATGAACGGCGCTCAATTGTCGATCTTTCCCTGAAAGGTTATTCCCAGCGGTATATTGGCGCTTTAGTTAATAGGCCCCTGAAGACTGTGAACAGGATAATTCAAGCCTACATGTATGAAGGTCGCATTAGGATGCACCCCGCGTGCCCGGCCCTATAGCTACCACAGACAATGAAGACGCCCTGAGGAGTGTTGCAGCTGCTGTTCGTAACCCTTTCTTGCCAGCCCCAGCAATACGCGAGGATTTGGATTTGGACGTTTCGGACACCACTGTTCGACGTCGCCTGCATACTGCGGGCCTTCGCAGTCGCGTCGCAGCGCAGATGCCACTACTAACGGCGGCACACAAGGACGCACGACGGCAGTTCGCTGAGTTTCACGAAGCACGGACACCAGAAGAGTGGAGTCGCGTCATCTTTTTGGATGAGTCGACGTTTTCGACATGACAAGACAAAAGATTGCGTGTTTGCAGACTATCAGGCACACGGTGAGGCAAACTTCCTGCTTTGAAAAGCAATTATTTTAGTTAACGTCAAAATGCCACGCAGGAACGACTCAGACATGTGCAAGGTGTTTCTGCCAGTGGAAGATCGTGTGTGAGCGTGTGGGGTGCTGTTTCAAGATATGGTTTAGGGCCCCTGCAACGTATAAGTGGACACTTGTCGTCGGAACAATACTGCAACATTTTGAACAATGTGCTCTTGCCAAATGCGAGCAGTTTATTCCCAGACGGTGATTACCTGTTCCAACAGGACCGGTAACCGTTACACACGGCGCGGGCTGTCAAGGAGTTCCAGGTGAAGCAGCACATGCAGCTACTGGAATGGCCTCTGAAAGGAGTGGACCTGAATGTGATAGAAAACGTGTGGGACCGTCTGAAAGCTTCTTTGGCAAAAAAGCCCCTTTATTCCGCGACCTGGGACCAGTTTTGGGCGCAAGTCAGCAACGTGTGGGAAAGGCTGAAAGCCGATCGGGAATATGTTCGATAACTGTACGACTCGTTACCGTCCAGAATAGCTGCAGTCGTTGCTGTAAGTGGTCACATGACTCGCTATTAGATTTTTTTTATGTTTTTATATTTGTTGTCATGGTCTTGTTTAACTTGAATTGCAAAAGTGCAATTTTCTTGAATAAAAAGTTGAATAATTATCCCTCTTACACTCACTTTTTCCTTCACGCACCAATCTTCGATCCAGATGTATACCTTGAAATGCAGAAGGTATCAGCTCAGCGAACAAAAAATGCAGCTAGCTGACGACGAGCAAGCGTATTGATGACGTGATGCGCGCAGTGGAAAGTATGCTTCGCAAAGCACATGCTGCGCATGTGCAATGTTTTCGACGATGGCTGTTACGTGGCACTGATAGTGCCGTCGGCCACGCGCTCGCGTGTTCACCCTAACATGGGTCACCACTGTACTTCGCATCGTTCCGCTGCCCGTTGGACGCTGCACTGAAGACGTTCACCTGCGATGAAACGCACCTGACAATTTCGCGCACAACAGAACGCAAGCAAGCGCAGAACACTAAAACACGTGAGGGGGTGTATATTCGTGGACTAATTTTACGAGTGGTTCTTACCCATGCATGTAGTGCAATGGTTGCACTGAGTAATAAGAGCTTTGGCAGAGGGCGCTAAAAAGATTTTTCGTAATAATAACAGCCTTCATTAATTTTTTTGTTTATTACGCCTACATAATATTGTTGGAGAAAAGAAGTCTCGTTTATAAAACCTATTTATTGCTTCGATTTCAATCAAACTTGATTTTTCAATAGCACTGTTTGTTTCCTCCATACATAGTCGCGCTTCCATCGCAGCTCTCTTAACTTTTCGTGCATGTTGATGTCGCTGGTAATAGCTTCTCAACCGCTTTTTGCCCGAGCCTTCGCGACCTATTAATTAGACTTTGCCCGTAGCCTGACCACTGTAGCTCGCCTGTCGGCACCGAAGTCCGCAGGCCCTGGGCAGAAGTTCAGGACCGGCCGGCTACGATCCCCTCAAGCGGGAACATGACGGCAGGAGGCCGCAGCCGGTTGAAGTCTTCGAGGCTCGTGTCGGCTCATCTTCAGCGCCCGCTCCGGTGACGACCTTCCGCTCGCCCCGCCATCTTCAAACTCCCTTTGCTCTTCTCTGCTTGGGCTTCCTCTCTCGAACTCTGACCACTTGTCAGGTTCTAATTGGCGACGGTGAAGTTTCGTGGAGCTCATCCATTGGCCCCTAGAATCTTCGTGTTCCTGCCCCGCCGCGGTAGTCTAGTGGCTAAGGTACTCGGCTGCTGACCCGCAGGTCGCGGGTTCAAATCCCGGCTGCGGCGGCTGCATTTCCGATGGAGGCGGAAATGTTGTAGGCCCGTGTGCTCAGATTTGGGTGCGCGTTAAAGAACCCCAGGTGGTCGAAATTTCCTGGAGCCCTCCACAACGGCGTCTCTCATGATCATATGGTGGTTTGGGAAGTTAAACCCCACATATCAATCAATCTTTGTGTTCCTTGACCATTGCATATCTTCTTTTCTCTTTTTTGACGTCACGTGACGCGTCCTTACGCTCTCACACGTGATGTCTTCAACGGCATTGTCCTTTATACCGAACCACGCGCGAGCACTTTGCGCGCTTTTCCAAGGCACTTGGAGACGCGCACCATACATCACACCCCCACTTCCAGTTGGTTTGGTGTGAACCCTCTCCTGAAAAACATTTCTGGCTACGACCCTGATCCACAGTGACCAGTCCCGTTCCGACGCTACTAACATGCTCCAACGAGAGTTTCACGGTTTTACCGATAAGCATTACAGCTTTGCCCCACTCATCATCATTCATTTTGTGGGGATGACGACACGTTTTATTTCGTCTAGATTGCTCTGGTGCGGGTGAACACCGCCGTGAAATTTATAGAGATTTCATTCAACTCAAGTCGGTACGATTGCGCATGCGCACATACATCTTGATGCAGCTCCGTCGCGGCAAGCTACGCTTCAGGTGTTGTGTCGACGTCATGATGTTCGCAGTGTGACGTCAACGGACACTTATACATGTCTGCCCATAACACCTAGGTTTTTCCTTGAACGTTATAAGTAAAGGTAAGTGTCTCTTTTTCTCTCGTAAAACGTAGTAGTACCGTATTGTCTGGGTTTAATGTCAATGATGCCAGATTACACCCCTCAATAACTTATGCTAAAAAAATTTAGGTCTACCTGGTCCTATTGACAGTGGCGTCAACAAGATCAGGTGTGAACTCTGATCGGTGAGAAGACATATACGGAAATAAAGATCAATAAAGGGAAAATAAAAGAAAGAAGAGATGGAAAGAAAGGAAAGAAAAAAAAGAAAGAGGAAAAAAATGCCTGGCGAAAACATTTCTTTGCTTATCAGTCCTCAAACCCATACTTATATGATTTGAAGACGTGCATTATGAAAAAAAAAACAGAACACTGGGCTATCCAGGTAAGTTGTGAGACCATAACATGGCGTTTCACATTATAGTATACCGAGGTGCGAAAGTCAAGAGAACGTGAGGAGGAGGCAGAATATAATACATAGCATAGAGAAAAAGCGGAGGGAAAAAGAGGATAAAGCGAGAAATAGAGAATGAAAGAAATAGAAATATATATATTGAAGTAGCGCGAAATAGAAAGAAATATGTAGTGGCAATGAAACGGAAATAAAAAAAATCACAGCATATCCACGGAGTGAATGATGAAGAGCGGGACGAAGCTTCCGGCAGCCCGTCCTTACTTCCGTTCGTCCGCGTGACCATCTGTGCGCCCACCTATGGGTCCGTTTCTTCGTGCGTCGCTCCATGAGTATGTCCATCCGTCCGTATGACGATGCGTCCGTCCATACGTCTGCTAGTCTGTCTGTCTGTCCGCCCGCGCGTACGTCCGTGCGCCCAACTAGTGAACACACCAAGTACCACCATCTCCCATCCCCTGTGGCACATACCTGCTCTAGAGCAGGTATGTGCTACTGGTGGCTATCTACCACTGCTACTACTGCATATTTCGGTGGATGTACAGACCCATGCCTTAAGGAGCTTCGCCCATAAGGGGTCAAAAGAGACATGGAAATTTGTAGAATACAGCAAAAGAAAGAAAAAAACAAAGAAGGCTGCCTATCTCCGCACTTCATTCAGGCTTGGTACTGCTAGCGCAAAGCTGTCTTAAAAGAGCACCAACATGCAAAAATTGCACCTTCATTTCTTTGCTGCTGTTTTTTTTTTGAAGTGGCCAGTTATTTTATATTACGGCTAGAAAACTCGTTCGCGCGATTGCCATTTCTTTGAGAGTGAGTGCATTATTAGCTCGAATAGAGGAGGGGTTCTGTGCCCTGACTTTCGCCCAATCACTGTTTCGGGTTTCAAAGAACACCGAGCTGGGCAGGAACAGTTCTGGTAGCAAGGTAAAAACGGCTGCCCACGTGACCACGAAACACTGTGATTTGCTGCCGTACTTACAGCCTGCACACGCAAAGCCAGAGGTACGTGTAGTGCTATCCGTTCACCGGAGATGGCAACACAGGCATAGCATGGGCGTCTGAGGAGCGCGTAGTAATTGATGGATCTGCGGGGTTTCACGTTCCAAAACCACCATATGATTATGAGAGACGCCGTGGAGGAGTGCTCCGGAGATTTTGACCACCTGGTGTTCTTTAACGTGCACCCAAATTTTAACAAATGGGCCTCAAGCATTTTGGCCTTTATCGAAAGTGCAGCCGCCGCAGCCGGGATTTGATCCCGCGACCTGCGTGTCTATAGACAACCAAGGCAAGGCGAGGAGCCAGCAGTAAGGCTACCAGTCAACGCTGAATCCAAACAATAACTCTATTCTGCTTCGCATTTACGCATTACAGCTTGAAGGGGTGCCATTAACTAACACTACACTGTAGCGACATTTACATTTTCCCCCTTTCACACGTTCAGCAGTCATACGTTCAGACGGACCAGTGGGACAATGCGTCGGCCAATGCGCGTGCGTACAACACCATCGCGACCACGCCACCAACACATCACCAGTGCGCTCACCATGCACCATTTCCATCACACAACCAACACAATCATCTGCCTGTCCTGGATCGTTCGTCATTATCGTGGTACTTGGAGAACTTTAAGATGAGTGTGTCTCTTTTTCTTTCTGGAGGACCTTGTAGTGGTAGTGATGCTGGAACAAATGCGACAAGGTGACACCTGTTGCGCTGCAGCATGCCACCTAGTCCTGTCTCTATTATGTAGCTCCTGGGTCTCTGTGCAGGGCTTAACACTGTTCTCTTTACGTTTTCTGGCCGCACCCCGACTTGTTGTCCTACAGTAAGCTCCATTTAATGTCTTGCCCGATGACGCCGATTGTAGCTCCTTTTCTGCTTTCTTTGGTAGGATACGTTACTCAACGATGCTACGTCTTTCCGCTGCATGTATAGACACAGCAATCTTTCTTTTTTTGCGGACTTTGGTCCTTATCCGGTGACCCGTCAAGACCTGAGCCGGGCTCAAGGTGTTGATGCATGGAGATATACTTTAAGGAAGATGAATCACCTCTAGCCACAATCTTGGAGAACACCTGACGTTTCGAAACTGGCTTGGTTCCTTCCTCAGGGCTGTCTGTAATGGTCAGGGAAGCGTCGACGCGCGTTGTCTTAGGCTCCGTTTTTCCTCTTCCTTCCAGTTTCGGAGGCCGTACACGTACATTGGAGGCATTGTTCCCAGGGTGGTGGTGGTGGTGGCGGTGGTGGTGGTGATGGTGGTGGTTAGCGGAAGGAAAAAACGCCTAATTTCTGCAGCCGGTGTGTGCTGTATGTACAGGACTCGAGCAAGAGCATCCTTTCCAATTTTTTTTTTCGTTTTGATGAAAAAAGCACAGTCTAAGTCAATATTATGGTTCTCACAATGCTTCTCACAATGTTCTGCAAGAGCACTGCATCACCTTTATCACCCTAACGTCGTTTCTGCGCTGGCGTACTCGTACCGGCAAGCACTTACTCTCGCCTATGTAACTCGCTGGACATTCCGCACACGACACTTTGTAGACTACGTCCTGGTGTAGCTCCCTTGATCGTCCATCTTTCGGCCGCGGCAACAAGCGTGCGAGCGTTGAAGCGGGCTTATGAACAAACAAGGCTGGTCTAGAGGCGCGCGCGCGCTCCTTCCTTTGACTCCCGCCACGTTGACTCCCGCCACGTTCAGTCGCGGGGACATTAAAATGATTTTAAATAAATATGTTCTAGGCTATATTCAATGCGAAGCATTTCTTAGCGAACTTCGATCACTTTGAGCGTATCCGTCTACCTAGCCGCCAACGACTTTTAGCTCTCCTGGCCGTTACAATAATTGTATTTATATTAAAATTGGTATGACATAGCATGACTGTATGACGAGCATAACTGGCTAGTCATAACTTGAAAATCCTGACTTGTATGTCATGGTTCACATTTCACGTTCATGCTGCTCTTGTGGTGGTTTCATTAACATGACACGTTGCAAAGCTGGTATGGAATGACATGACGGCATGGCAAACATAAGTGACAGACCCTGATGTTGAAATCATGACATGCATGTCATGTAAGTAATGACTACACGTCACGCTCATGATGCCCTCGCGGTCGTTTCGCTAGCTTCGACATACACCAAATTTTATATTGCGTGACGTGAATGAACAATGAAAGTATATGACTGGTGTAAACATGGTAATCATGAGATGAGTGTCATGTAAGAACGTGACTACATGCCACGCTCATGATGCGCTAGCGGCCGTTTCGCTAGCTTCACATATACCAAATTTGGTACAACGGGACGTTGATGGGCGACGAGGGTATGTGACTGGTGCAAACATGAAAATCATGACATGCGTGTCATGTCAAACACGAGCACCTTCTACGCTCTCAGTGCACTCGCGGTCCTTTCGCTAGCTTCGCATAAAAAATGTCTATGTTTACATATTACCTTGCTGGTAAATTTGTACCAAAAGTTTTTTTTGTAAATAAAAAACAGCATGCTCCGTTTTACCAAGGTTTTGTAAGTTTATATTTTGTATCGCCGCACACAGCACTCTTCCGTTATTACGTGTACGTCATCTGTCTGTTTCTATACATGGCAGCTCTGTTACCCATAACACGGAATGACTTTGTAAATCAGGATACAGCATTTTCGTTATTTGAAAAACTAAAAAAGGATGGTTGCCTTAGAACGGGCTGCCCATAAGTTATTGTTGAATTAAACATAGGTTTTCAAAGCTTTTGTCACCTTAGAGTAAAAATTTAGACACAATACAAAGCACATGAAAAGAGCAACACGACGCTCTTTTCCAGCGTTTGGTGATGCTTAAGCGTCTAAAATTTCCTCTAAGTGTTGTCCAACTATCCGAGCAACAAGGTCTTCGAGGTACTCCTGTTAGATTTTTTATTTCTTTTTACATTTCGTCGTCACTCACAGTGGAAAACAGGTGGCTTCATTGTATGGGCTTATCTGTACTTCAATGGGCTATTTTTTGTAATATTAAATGAAATGCTACAATTCCACTGGCAATACGGTACACTTAGTTTTGGAGGTAACCTAATTCGCAAAAAACAATGAACGCTTTTCCTGAATTGTGGGCAGGTGTGGAACAGCGGTATTGTGAAAAAGCTGATGTTTCATAGAACAGATGATCCTTTTTATGTTTTGAAAACAGGGGGTTTCATCATATTCAATGTACACACCAAGAATTGATGTTTCATATCGCATAGGTGTTTGTACGTTTGACATTGGTGTTTCAATATACACTATAATGATGTCTGCATGTACTGTGCACACACCCGTCATGCTGCTGCACGCCAAATACATAATGTTGACCCATTCAGCAAAACATTGCGTCATTTCTTTAAACAAATTAAACAGATGTCGTTGACCGGCTTGTGCCATTTTAAAGGTCCTCAGATTGCCACTTCAGCGCTTTGTTTACTCTTGAAAGGAATGTAGAAAATAAAAAGTTATCAGAACATTTCCGTTGATCAGCAACGTACACACTCGTGATTCTGGACATATGTATATAGCCCTTGCTGCGCACTTTGCCATATTTCCAGAAACCATGTGGGCAGTGAACTCAGCAGCATCATTTTCAGCAGCATCATTTCAGCAGCAACAATCAGCAGCATCAGCAGCAGCATCATTTTCAGCAGCAACAATCAGCAGCACCATTTTCAGAAATTATTGTTCGTATTATAGAGAGAATATAGCACCTAAAAAAACCTAAAACTGCACACGCCAAGGACTGTCATTGGTTGTGTGTGAGTGTGAAGCAACCGGTGCACAAAACTTTGCCGTATAGAAAAAAAAAACATGACCGTAACAAGCAGCGACCGCTACTTTTATTTGCTTGTGTTTTGTTACTTGTCGCGTTACTTTCGTGTGCTGCTTAGCACAGGCACTGTACGATTATTTGCCTCCACGTGGACAAGTTGTCGACCTTTGTGCTTGTATAGCATAGGCAGCTGTCCTGCCGAACTATACAGGCACAGCTACATTTTCATCTATAGTAGTGTATTATACACTTCATGATCCCGACGGCTGCTCGGCTCCGCCACCAGCTGTAAGCACCATTGTGCACGCGCTGTTTCATATTTGACAGTCGTAATAATAACTGCTTGCGTTTATTACGACCACCAAGGGTTTGTTAACGTGCACACAAAATCTCAATACACGGGACTCAAGCATTTTCACTCCATTCAGGATGCAGCCGCCATGGCCGGGATCCCGCGAATGATGGTTCAGCAGTGGAGCACCATAACCTTTAGACCGACGCGGCGGGTTGATTCGGAGGCAGACCAACCATCGGTAGTCGTCTAACACGACAAACACGAAATTTCAGGAGAGGAATCCCGCTGTATTGATGCGAAACACGCTTCTTGTCAGTTTTTTTCGCAAATCGAGTTGGCGTTGAACAAGGAAAAGCGATTGACGGGCGCTTCGTCGATTTCGAGCTTTGGACGTTGGGCGCTTCGGAAAAAAATTGCCCGCAGCTTCCCTCGGGGGAACACTGAGGAGGATGCGGAGCATATAATTGGTTAACGGGGTGTTAAAGTGCGACTTACTTGGGTCGATGGCTAAATTGGTTAACGTGGTTGTGAAATGGGGTGTTAAATTGCGACTTACTTGGGTCGATGGCTAAATTGGTTAACGTGGTTGTAGTAGGGGGTGTTAAATGAGTGAACACGTACACACGTATGCGAAAGGGCGGCGCTGGTCGAAGGGACATCGATCATTGTGTTTGTGGATTCGTTGGAATTCATTTCACCGCGACCTTGGACGTCGACGCGCCGTACAAACCAACCGACGAGCGGCAACTGAGCGAGCGAGCACCGACCTTGAGTATATATACAGCGCGACGGCGCATGCACTGTCAGCTGTCGAATGTTCGAGAAGGGGGAGAAGCGCAACGGCGCATGCGCGCGCGTCAGCTGCCGATGTTCTCGAAGCGCGACGGCGCATGCGCGCGCGTCAGCTGCCGGTGTTCTCGAAGCGTGACGGCGCATGCGCGCTACATTATACAGCTAGCGAATGTTCGTGAAGAGGAGAAGCGCACGCGGTGTGTAGAGGAGGAAGGGTGCACAGATGGTGGAGGAGTGAAACGCGCGCGGTGTGTAGAGGAGGAAGGGATGCACAGATGGTGGAAGAAGGAGGAGGAAGCTTGCGGACGGCGCCGCACTACAAGCCTCGAGTATTAGATGCTCCGCATCTAAA
Source organism: Rhipicephalus annulatus (assembly GCA_013436015.1). Classification (NCBI taxonomy): domain Eukaryota; kingdom Metazoa; phylum Arthropoda; class Arachnida; order Ixodida; family Ixodidae; genus Rhipicephalus; species Rhipicephalus annulatus. The sequence continues at coordinate 246,927 of WOVY01010626.1, read as the reverse complement.
ACACATACAGGAACACACATATGGATGAGCATCCGACATGGCAGGACTCGCTCGCTGGATTCCGTGCTGACCGGTTGTGCCCTCGCGATCTCCGACGTCAGCGTAGCTCTGGATGACTGGGCTGGCCCTACGTCATCTCCTGACGCCGATCTCCGACGGCAGTGTAGCTCTGACCTACCGGACATGCTCTACGCCACCTCCTGACGCCGACAAGAGCTCTCGCTAGTGCTGCCCCGTCCTCGGACTCCTGTGACTGTGTTTACATCTTTCCTATCTCTCCTATCCTCTCAATATGTCGTCACTCTCTGGCTTACTTCATGCTTCTTTCTCTCTCTCTCTCTACACCTTTATTCCTATTCTTTCAATCCCTCCTCACCCCCATCCCTTGTGAGCTACTGTTGAGGTGTCGCTCGCTGAAGCAGACAGTTACGCGGCTCACTTTTCTCTTCCTTTCTCTCTTAGAACCACTTTGTCCGACATGGGAGCGCAGGGTGCACCACGGACGGCGCACTTCCAGCACGCGAACGTGTCGCTCCGCGAAGGTTCCACGACGACGAAAAAACAGAAAGCGCAGAACGCGCCCAGCGTCTCCGACAGACGCATCTAGTGTCTTATGAATTTGAATTCACTGGGAATTTTGAATACTCGAATGCATTCGTAAATTGTGATAATCAGACATTCCGGTTCATCGGTATCTTTCTATTCTATCTTATCCCAGATGGGGGCCCAGATAACACTGCGCAAAGCGTAGCGCGTTCATATCAGTTTGTACTGGTAGTTTACTGCTAAACGAAATGTGGAAGCACACGGCGACTGCTCGGCACTAAGGGAGTTTTAGAATAACGTTTGCAGGTGTTGCGGGCATTCCTTTAGTTGCGGGCGCCATGTGAGCTTTAGAATAGTGTTTGCTCATCATACGGAAAATTCTAGGGACTTTCGCCCCGACCGCAAACCCAAATGCTCGGAAGCTACAGGCAGCAATTCGCGAGCCGCGATCGCCGCACGCTATTTCAGATTTTCTGCGGACGAGCCACGAACGCGAACGGCGGTTCGCGTTACGACGCATGCGGAGTTGCAGCAACCTCACCACAAGGGCTCTAGGTGCGCTATTCTAAAACTCAGAGACGCTGGACACGTCTCAACGGCGGTGGCTGAGCCCTCCTCTTCGAGCGTCTCAGCGCTTGTAAAATACCAGTGCATCTGAGCGTCGGGGGCTTTTTTGCGCACGTTTAGCACATACGTTGTAAATATAAACATTTCGTTTCCTTCTGGCTGCCTTTTGCCTTGCCACTGCCTGGATGCTCCCTGCCCGGCTTTAGCGCTCGCGACACGCTACCCAAGAGACCGTTGGGACCTTTCTCTTCGTAACGTTACAGTGATAACACCTGACACAAGAAACAAACACCCAAGAAAAATAAAAATTGAGCACTTGCGTGTAACCTTCGTGATGACAGGATCACTGACCGCCATCAATGGCGGACAATGCACTGCCACGGCATGGCAGAGCCTCGATGTATCCATTTTCGGGAGCACACAGCCGCTTTCTCTGTCAAGAAGCCTGGCTAACACAGAACGTACGAACGGAATCTTTGAGCACACCAGCCCAAAAGCAATCACATGTATAAGTTAACAAATCGCTACACGCGAACAAGAACCACAAAATGTTGCACGACGCCCCACCACCACAGGCGACGAGTAAATAAGGATCAATGGAATTGCTTCCGGCTTCTCGGTTGCTAGCGCACCACGTGCCAAAATACGTCAACTTGACGTTATTTTCGCCTTTTTACGGAATGAGCACAGGAACAGAAACTTGGAATGCTCATTTACGGTCTTTCCCGCCTTTTTATTTAAAACGCAGCAGAAGAAGCTGTTGTACGTCCACTTCCGCCATATCTCGAGATACAGAACACAGTCAGTAATTTTCATGGTCGGTTCCGACGTTGACATAGGGATATTTTTGCAGTGATATGCCAAATTTGGTATTACGGGACGAGAATGGACGACGAAGGTATACGACTGGTGCAAGCATGATAATCATAAGATGCGTGTCATGTACGAACATGACTACATGCAACGCCTATGATGCACTCGCAGCCGTCTTGCTGTAGTTTTGCATATACCAAATTTAGTATTATGGAACGCAAACAGAAAGTAAATGACTTTGTACAAACATGATTACATGCCTGTCATGTAACACATGACTACATTCTACGCTCCTAGTGCGCTCGCGGCCCCGCCGTGGTGGTCAAGTGGCTAAGGTACTCGGCTGCCGACCCACATGTCGTGGGATCGAATCCCGGCTGCGGCGGCTGCATTTTCGATGGAGGTAAAAATTCTGCACACCCGTCAGCACAGATTTGGGTGCAGGTTAAAGAACCCCAGGCCGTCAAAATTTCCGGAGCCCTTCATTACGGCGTCTCTCGTAATCATGGTGGTTTTGGAACATTAAACGCCACATATCAATCAATCATTAGCGTGCTCGCGGCCGTTTCGCTTGTTTCACATATACCAAATTTGGTATCACGTGACGTGGATAGACGACGAAGGTAAATGACACATACAAACATGATAATCATGATATGCGTGTCATGTAAAACATTACTACATGCTACGCTCATGCCGCGCTCGCGACCGTTTAGCTAGCTCTACATATGCCAAATTTGGTTTCACGTGACTTGAATAGACAACGAAGGTAAATTACACGTCTACACATGATAATCATCACATGCGTTTCATGTAAAACATGAATACATGCTACGCTCATAGCACGCTCGTGGCTGTTTCACTAGCTCCACATATACCGCATTCCGTATCACATGACGTGCATAGACAACGAAGGTACATGACACGTCCGAACATTATAATCATGGCATGGAAGTCAAGTATGGCATAATTTGCGTCCGCCTAGTAACCTTGTGCTAATTTGAAAGTGACATATCAGCCTTCCTCATTTGTGCTTCGCACATCATTGATTTCCACTGTACGTGGAATCTGCCAATTTTTTTGCCCTTAATATTTCGTACATGCTGTACATATGTCTCTAGATAAATCTATTTATCTCATTATGTCACCTTAAAAATTTTATGTCAGTGCTTCTTCAATTTTCATATAAGTTTCAGTTACGCAAATTATAGCTAAGGACTAAACCAACCAACACTAACCACAAAAATGAAACATTACGTCAATGAATGATAGCGAATGTTGCAAAGACGTATAAAAATAAATAATTTTTACAGATAAGTTCTTTTTTCTCGATCCCCTTGTTCCTGCTCTGTAGACAAGAAAGAAGAAGACAGAAGCTTGCGCTGCGAAGGCGGCGGCGCGCGGTCGGAGCAGCAAGCACCATTGTCCGATCAGAAGATTAGGCCAGTAAGGAACGTCGAGAAGCGCCTATCCCTGGTTCAAAATTGGCGGCATGTCGTCGCACTACCTGCAGTTTCAAAAAGTGGCCATTGACCGGGTCGAGCGGGTCAAGGCCAAGCTGGGCCTCAAGGAGCGAAAGCACCACTCATCGCAAGCGTCGGCCACATCCTCGCACCACGACAGGTCTCAGCTATTGGCTACGCTCAAGGCACGCAAGTCCACGCCCACGGACGCCATCGAGCGGCTGCACGCCAAGGACCTGCCTCTCGACACATTCTTGCGCAAGAACGACAAACTTTGCCGGCCCGTGGTTATCCAGGGTCTGCTGGACGAGTGGAAAGCGCTCGAGCGCTGGTCCCTTTACAACCTCGTCTCCAAGTACAGCGACAACGAGTTCCTCGTGGGCCACGACCAGAATCAGAACGTCGTAACGGTGAAGATGAAGTACTTCGCCTACTACCTCAAAGAGTACCGGGACCCGTCGCCCTTCCAGATCACCGACGACCTGGCAACCGGAGGCAAGAGGAGGATGCGTGAAGACTATGAGGTGCCGTCATACTTCAAGGACGACATCTTCAAGTACGCCAAGGAGTCCGACTTGCCGCCGACTCGCGCCTTCAACTTGGGACCCGCTCTGGCCGGAGAAAGGATCCAGACGAACCCGCTGCACTGCAACCTGTGGAGTGCCCTAGTTCATGGAACTCGGCGATGGTGCCTGTTCCCGCACCACGTGCCACAGGACCTGCTCTGCAACGACCACAGGGCCGCGCGCAAGGACCGCCTGATCGAGACTGCTGTCGCCTGGTTCAAGCGCATCTACCCGAAGACGCAGTCCTCTCGCTGGCCGCGCTACTTCAAGCCGTTGGAGATTCTGCAGGCCGCGGGGGACGTTGTTTTTGTGCCTGCCGGATGGTGGTGAGTTTGTCTTGTCCCCTAACCTGTATGTAGGCCGATGTAAATCGAGCGCTTAGGACTTGAAGCTCTTCTTTTACAGATTTTTTCTGAATCCACTCGCCAAGTATTCTGCTCCTGATAATACTTTTACGTGTGAATAAGGCAACTACGGTGTGCTTTTAGGACACCGGAAAATGCAAAATTTTTACGCTCCTTAAGTAAGGCATGGGCTGAGCCACCTCTCGTTAGTTATTGAACTGGCCATAGAGCTTTATAAAGAATTGTACAACGCTGAAAAATGCAAATGGTACGATACTAGAGGACATTACTTGTAGTATGATAAATAAAATAGCAACATATTCATGGAGTGAATGATGATGAGTGGGGCGAAGCGTCCATCAGTCCGTCCATGCGTCCGTCCTTCGTGCATCCGTCTTTGCGTCGATCCTCTTGTGCGTCCATCCGTCCGTCCGTCCCTGCGTTCGTCAATGCGTTCATTCATTCGTGCATCCGTCTATGCGTTGGTCCTTCCGTCCATCCGAGCGTCCGTACGTTCTATCGTGCGTCCATCGCCATCCGCCCGTCCATCCCTGCGTTCGTACATGCATCCATCCATCCGTCCATCCATCCGTGCGTCCATCCGTTCATCCATGAGTCCGTTCGTCCATTCGTGCATCCGTCCGTTCGTCCTATTGCGCGTCCGTCTCTGCGTTCTTCCATGTGACTGTCAGTCTGCCCATCCGTGCGTCAAACAGGCAGATAGACGACGGACGGACGCTGTCAGCGGATGATTCATGGTTTGCTGATAAAACCCTCTGAAGCTTCGCCTTACTCATCATCATTCACTCCGTGAATAGGCTGTGATACTAAATGCAAAACGTTTCTTAGCGAACTTTGGTGACTTTTAACGCATCTATCTATCTATCTATCTATCTATCTATCTATCTATCTATCTATCTATCTATCTATCTATCTAATCAATATATCTATATATTTATCTGTTTAGCCGCCTATGACTTTTAGCTCTACTGGCCGTTTCGTTAACATTATCGATACCAAACTTGGTATGGCCTAACATGACTGTATGAAGAAAATATTTGACTAGTCACGGCATGAAAATCATGACATGTATGTCATAAATGTCATGCTTTACACTTCATGGTCCTACAGCTCTTGCGGTTATTTCATTCACATAGCATGTTGCAAAACTGGTATGGTATGACATGTTTGCATGGCGAACACAAGCGACAGACCCTAACATAAAAATCATGACATTCGTGTCATGTAACAACATGACTACATGCCACGCTCATGATGCGCTCGCGGCCGTTTCGCTAGCGTCACGTATACCAAATTTCGTATTACGCTATGTGAACGAATGACGAAGGTATCTGACTGGTGCGAACATGATAATTATGAGATGCGTGTCATGTAATGACGAAGGTATCTGACTGGTGCAAACATGATAATTATGAGATGCGTGTCATGTAACAACATGACTACATGCTACGCTCATGATGCGCTGGCGGCCGTTTCACTAGCCTAACTTATGCCAAACTTGGTATTGCGCGAAGCGAACGGGTGATGTAGGTAAATGACACATCCAAACATAATAATCACGACATGCGTGTCATGTAACAACCAGGCTACATACCACAGTCATGATGCGCTCGTGGCCGTTTCGCTAGCTTCACATATATGCCAAATTTGGTATTACGTGACTTCGATGGACGACGGAGATATGTGACTGGTTAGAAAACTTAATAATCATGAGATGCTTGTCATCTGAGAACATGACTACATGCCACCATCAAGACGCCAATACATTTTGACATGACGCGGTGCGCGTGCTCGCCGGCGTTCATTTCGCTGCGTCACGCCAGCGTTGCCACGCCATGCGCCGGTCCTGCCATATACTCGCAGGTGCGCGCCGCGCTGCCTTGCTTTCTATTTGGCACAGCCAGCATCAATAGAGGTTTTTTCCTCCTCCTCCTTGACGCATGCGCGTTTCGGCGCGTCCGGCGTCTCTCCGTCATGAAAAGAGGGAGACGCACAGTTGTCTGGGTAACGCATCGGCATAGAGTAATGTTACTCTATGACATTGGCACGAAATGCATCATGTCAAATTTCGCGCCGGTTGCCGTCGGGCCACGATGACGGACGCTGGTCGCGCCTGGCGACAGACTATGGAGTCACGCGTTCTGCTAACGTAGCGTCGCTATGCCCAGCGTGCGCGCGCGTCAACGTTACATTGGAGTATATTGAGCTTTTATGATGCACTCGCGGCCGTTTTGCTTGCCCCACATATACTAAATTTGGTGTTACGTGACGTCAATCAATGACGAAATATATGACTGGTGCAAACATCATAACCCTGACACGCTGTCATGTAAGAGCATGAAAACATACCATGCTCACAGCGTGCTCGCTGCCGTTTCGCTAGCTCCACATATACTAAATTTGGTATCACGTAAAGTGAATAGATGACGAAGGTAAACGACACATCCAAATATGTTAAACTTGACAAGGAAGTCATGTATAGCGTCATTTACATCCACCTCGTAATTGTGCTGATTTTAAAGTGATATATGAACATTCCTCATTCATGCTTCGCATATCATCGATTCCCACTATACTGTAGCGAAACGTCGGGGTTGTTCAAAGTTTGGCGCATCGGGCGACCAGGGAGACGAATAAGTGTGGGTGAAACTCCGCGGAGGCAATCGATTAGAAGTCAACACGATGATTTCGGCGAGCACTCATTGGGGGTTTATTTAGCTAACACAACTTCAATTTACAAAATGCACTAGGTCACAAAGACAAAACATAGAAAATGGTGGCATACCCCTCGGCCTGTGTGGCTGGTCTCCGGTGGTGAGATCCGCTGTTTACCCCGACTCCGCTCACCTCAAAAAGAGCCCAAGTCGCTGCTTAAATAGGGTTTTTCTTAGCGTCCCCGGTGGCGCCGACCAACCGGGCAAGCCGAGGATAATCAAATCAACATGTGGTTGCCTGCAGCCTGTCTGCGACAACACTGTGGCAGCTTCTGAAACAGGCGCGTTCTCTGAAACGGCCTTGACGTGCTAACGACTGCTCAAATTTAGGTGCCCTTTGTCCCCGAAGGACCGAAGCGGCGGCTCGTTCGTTTGAAGCGTGGGGGCTTAGTGGTTAGAAGAAGGAGAAAGGCACCCAATTTCTGCGGTCTGGTCCAAAGCACGGCGCGGTGCCTGCCCTGGCGCCAAGCGCACAGAGACCGACCAGACGCAGCCCTTTCTGTTCACTCCTTCTTCCTCAAGGCGCGCTCCCCGAGACAAGTTAAACGGCGCCGCTAACACGGGCGTCTGGCAAAGAACAAGCTCCAGCTGTAGCCGAAAAAGAACAAGGTTTTCCGCGAAACATTGCTCTCGCGACAATACGTGGGATCTGCCAATTTTTTAGTCACTTTTTCTTTGCAATTTAGGAAGTGTGCCCTTATGTGCATGTTTCCCATACTCTTGCTTTTAAGACGACTTCCTGAAAACTGCCTTTCTGAATGAAAACTAGTTTTTTCTTTCTTTTAGAAAGCAAGTATACATAGTCAGGGAACACACATGATGAGCTACTCTTATGCTACAAGATGAGCTACTCCTCGTACCATTTTACGCCCCATTCTTTTAAAAAAAGAAAAACCTTACCGTAACAAGCCCAGAAACTTGTTTTGAGTCTAAGGAATGTCGGATAACTCGGTTCGAAAACGCTGGGCGCCTTTGTTTCTTTTTTTTTTCACGCTTGTTCTTCGGAGCGAGTTTGTTAGAAAACTTTCAGCTTTTATAGTTTCATTGCACCTTTTGTCTTTCGCGGCTGTCGATAATTTGACGTGGTGAGGGTTTAGGTGGTCTTCGGCAAGTGCAGATTTTGAACCAACCACCACACTTGTCTCGTACATACGAATAAATACCTGCGATATACGAAGTTGCCGAAGGCTGATTCAGCCAAGCTCTTAATAAGCTCTCATCGTCGAATCTCTCTGCCTAATTCGCGTATTTTGAGGCGCATCGCGTGCAAGGTGACAACGAGTATGTCATGATGAATGTGAATATTATTTTTTGTGATGCAATTGAAGAGAATCGCGTGAGAAAACTGTGAAGTGGAAAGGAGGATAGAGCTACACCATGGCTCACAAAAAAGCGAGGCAAGCAAGACGACAGGCACTAATATGAAAAAAAAAAGGTTCATATATTTACCAAACCCGTAACTTTGAACTTTGAACTTTATTTATTTCAACATTCGGGATGCTGAGGGTCGTGGTCAAAAAGCCTCTAATGGGCTTGACTGGGACCACGACCCCTTACAAATGGGCAGCATAGGCAACACTTTTATTGCAGTGACAATGTACAAAAATGTGAGCAAGCACAAAGCATAAAGTATAATAAGCATAAGCATAATAAAGCATAAGCATAATAAAGCATGAAGATTGAAAAGTAATAAACTCAAAGAAATGACCGTAATTATTTCCTTACACATACGATATTAATAAGAGAGTGTATAACGATGCAAGAAAAGAAGATCGCAAGATTTGCACCAAAGTAAAAAAAAATATGGGGCATGTGCCCATACGCTTACTACACTTACAATCAGAACAGTCACTCAAATGGAAGGACGATATGGCATTCAAGTGAAACGGCAGGAGGAAGCGCAGCATTTCTTTGCCGTAGTTAGTGCGCGTGCGCGGGATAAGCCATGTGTGATTGAAACGCGTGTTATAAAGAACTTTGCGGTGGTTTAGGTTGGCAATGGTTCCTAAAAGGTTGTCGCCTTTTAATCCTGCCTGGTAGCGTTTCACAAGCATTGCGCGGTAGTATTCAGGTAGAGGTAGCAGCTTCATGTCGTGAAATATGGGAGTGATGTGACTGCGATATGGAGCATTTGCAACGACACGAACAGCCCTTTTCTGTATGACGTGCAGTTTGCGGATATTTGTTAGAGTTGTCGTACCCCAAACCAGATGACAGTAGTTGACGTGAGATAAAAACAGGGATTTATAGATGAGAAGTTTAACTGCCTTAGGTAGCGAGAAACGCACCCGGGATAATATGCCCGAAATGCTTGATATAGTGCCACATAGTTTTTTAGTGTGTGCGTTCCAAGACATGTGTTGATCGAAAATTATTCCCAGACACTTAATACGCTGTACTATCTCAAGTTCTGAACTGCCAAGTTTTAATGGGACATGACAAGGGGTTTGTTTATTTTTCGGCCTGAAATATACAGCCTTTGTTTTTGATGCATTAAGTTTTAAACAGTTAACGCATGCCCACGTGGCCAACTTCGCCAGTACCTCATTTGTGTCATTAATTAAGTTTGCATAATTTTCAGCAGTAATAAGCAAGGTTGTATCATCAGCGTATATAATACATTTACAGACGTGTCAATTTTTACAATATCATTTATGTATATACAAAAAAGCAGAGGCCCTGATATGATGAGGCCTTGTGGTACACCCGCTGAAATTTTTAGTAAATTGAAGGTACAATTGCCGACGACTACTTCCTGCTGCCGATACATTAGGTATGATTCAATGAGTTGTAAGAAAACACCTCGAAATCCATAGTGTGCACATTTCTTTAGCAGCGTAATGTGATTTATTGTGTCGAACGCCTTTGAATAGTCTACGAAGATGTCTAGTCTACGAACTACTAGATAAATAGTTGAGCGGTGCTTGTGGCAAAAGATGTTTGCTTTTAAGCTATTTTTACGTTTAAAATCTATTATCTGAATTTTTATTACTCAGATACCATTATATTTTTGTTTTTCTTTTTGTCCTCCTTTTTCTTGTGTCTTCGGCGCCCCCCACCCCTCCCCCACTTTGTTGAATCAACGCGCCGAAGCATCCACTTCAACTCCAGTGTAACCACCTGATCATTTTTCCTTGATGTCACCATAAGTGTATCCAAATATTGTATCAGAATCAGTATCATGCGCTTTACAGTTTTGTTACAAATTTTCCGAGATACAAATCAACCGAAAGTTTAGGTTCTAGCGGTATAAAGTCAATTATGTAACATTAGACATATAATAATGATCTCGTAGGATAAATGCCAGTGCAAAATATGGAAGATGAAGCTGCATGTGTTGTGTGGATAGCCTTTTTTAGTTACTAAGAAAACTGTTCAACACGGTCGAAAATGCATGAGATCTAGGGCTTCCATACGCGCTTGAATTTGTTCACCTGGATTTGACATGTGTTTATGCTACGATAGATAGATAGATAGATAGATAGATAGATAGATAGATAGATAGATAGATAGATAGATAGATAGATAGATAGATAGATAGATACATACATACATGCACGCATGCATGCATGCATGCATGCATACATACATACATACATACATACATACATACATACATACATACATACCACACACATACATACATACATACATACATACATACATACATACATACATACATACATACATACATACATACATACATACATACATACATACATACATACATACATACATACATACATACATACATACATACATACATACATACATACATACATGCTGCCCATGTAGTCCGGAAGGCCCTGTCGATCCCGTTGAAGCAAGGCAACAACCCATTTCAGGTACGTGGTGATCAACCTGGATGTGTGTGTGGTGATGTCGCACCACCATTGCAGCGCGAACAAGCTCTCTCAGGCGTGGCCCAAGCTGACCACGCGGCAACAAAAAGCTGGAGCGGGCATGGTTTGAGGCGTTGCGACGTCGACGTCCCGAACTTGCCGTGCTGGTGCCGCGGAAGAAAAGCGGCGCTCGCGGGACAGTGACAGCAGCGCCACCTCGCGCTCCAGCGACGTCGACCAGGACAGCTCCGACAACTCCTGAGAACCGGGGATCGCGGACTTCACGAAACTGAAAATTCACGACGACTCGCACGATCGCTGGCTGCTCCCCCCGCAGCCGCAGCAATATTAAAATTCCCGTGGAGAGTCACTTTGTCCCACAAAAAACGTTGCTTCGTCTATACGTGCGGATCTAAATGAGGACGTGGCCACCACAGGTTGGTTTGCTTGTAGTTGTCATTGGGCGTGGCCTCCGGAATTTGTAGCTCTAACGCCACTTGACTATAGCATGGCGTCCTAAAAAAATATTCCTGGCAGATTCCACGAATTATTAACATCGGTTTCATGCGGGCATTCAGTCAGCATGAAAGTTCTACGAGGTTGATCGAGGGCTTGCCTTCGACTCCGCCGGGGTGTGGAGGCTTATTTCAGTGTCCGACTAGCGGTAATCGCATTACAGTACACACGTCACTTATATCGCAACCAAGTGTAGGCGGAGTTCTTTGCGGGGACGAATAGTTTGAGTATTTTATTAGACGTTTGTAAATTTTTGTGCAGTAAGCGGTTAACACGGCAACCACAATATACATTATACAAACACCACTACAACTGGTGATCGGTAACAAAATCTTTACCGCATGGTTGCTAGGTGAAGGGTCGTTGCACCATATTTTTCAAACGCTTGTTCGCTACAATAAAATTAAAATCGCCAGCTGCAACAAGCAACAAGTCTTTTCATTGTTTAACCCACGTAAAGTATCTCGGTTTCCAATGTTTGTTTTCGCTGTTCCTCGGTTGGTGTGAATTACGTACGTGTGGCCACCACCTCTCT